>JAOPSE010000042.1:16199491-16721575 GCA_029449295.1 Zea luxurians
GACTTTTGAGCAAAAAACTTACTCTGCGCTCCCTTGGGAATGACTTTTTAAGCTTCGGAAAACTTTTGTTGTGCTCCCTTAGTAACGATTTTTGAAGCTTCGACAATTTTCGAGCTTCGTAAATCTGTGAAGAAGATATATTTCATTTTAACAGAAGCGAAACTATTACAAAGAATTAAAACTAGATTTGCATTACTTGTCCTTTATTAATAAAAAACAAAATGGCATAGAGTAAAAAAGTGCTTCAGAGGGTAGGATATCTCTCAATAGATGTGCTTTGACTCTGGCATAGTACTGTTGACTGTGCGTGCTTCGGATTCCTCCCTGAAATCCCTATGTTGCTAGGTGTGCTGGCTCCCTTCTGGCTGTTGACCCCATGAATAAGTAGGTTGTAGTGGTGGCGGAGGTGGAAGCTGTGGCCAAGAAGCCTGTGGCTGACTAGCCGAAGCAACAGAAGCTGCAGAGTGATTACCCACATATTCTGGTATGTAGGGTGAATGGCACGAAGCAGTGTGCAAGACCTGCTTCGGTTGATTCTACCGAGCTTCGGCTTCTGCAAGCTCCCTCTGCTTTTGGATAGTGATTTGGCACATTCTTGTAGTATGGCCCTTGTCTTCTCCACAAAATAAGCAGTAGATTTTCCTGGGCTGATCCCCATATCTTCCTCTGAAGCCCCTGGCGCCTCTGCCCCTTGGAGCTGGCAGTCGGAAAGAGCTTTGTTGCTGCCCTAAAGATTGTGAGGTATACTGTGGCCTCGGCGGCTGACCTCCTTTGTCATCATTCTGAGTGGAGTTGTGAATTGACCTGACATGCCTCGGGTGGATTCTTCCTCCAAAGCCCTGGTTATTTCAGAGAATCTGTAAGCTTCCTCCCTTCTTTGGTGGAAGTCATTGTCAGCCCGAATGTATTCGTCCATCTTTTGAAGTAGCTTTTCTAGAGTTTGTGGGGGCTTCCTGGCAAAATATTGGGCAGTAGGTCCTGGGCGAAGACCTTTGATCATGGCCTCAATGACAATCTCATTGGGCACTGTAGGCGCTTGTGCCCTCAATCGCAAGAACCTTCATACATATGCCTGAAGGTACTCTTCATGGTCTTGTGTGCATTGGAATAGGGCCTGAGCTGCGACTGACTTTGTTTGAAAGCCTTGAAAACTAGTGACCAACATGTCCTTAAGCTTCTGCCACGATGTGATTGTCCCTGGCCGAAGAGAAGAATACCATGTTTGAGCTACATTCTGGACTGCCATGACGAAGGACTTCGCTATAACTGCAGTATTGCCTCCATACGAAGATATAGTTGCATTATAGCTGTAAGGAAAATGGACCCCGGCCCATTTAGCTTAATAGATTTTGGTGTTTGATGATCAACATAACCTGTGGACTAATGTATTTCCCAAGTGTTTGTGTGTTGTAGTTCACAGGATGCGAAGTGGATTGGACTGAGGCTCTAAGGAAGCAACACCTCAAAGAAGATATTATAAGACCCATATAATACATTACAAAGTCATATTGAAGAAACTTTATACATGCTAAGAGTCCAACACATCAAGAAGTAGAAGTGAGATACAAAGATGCAAAACAAAAGTGAAGTTGACAAAGTTGAGAGGAAGGGCTGACTGAATTGGAAGTGTTTCACAAAATCAAATCTACTCAAACTGATATGGCTTTAACTCTGAGATGTAGATAATTTTATAAGCTTTCCAAAAAGTCAAATATCATCAAAATCGGAGTTCGGAGCTAAAAGTTATGCCCACAATACGAAGTCGGAATTGCTGAAAAAACTGCACCAGCATATGGGATGTCCAGTGCACACCGGACTGTCCGGTATGCCAAATTTGCTCAAACTGATATGGCTTCAACTCTGGGATGTAGAGAATTTCATAAGCTTTCCAAAAAGTACAAGATCATCGAAATCGGAGTTCGGAGCTAAAAGTTATGGCCAAAATACGACAAGAGGACATGGGCTGTCCGGTGCACGCCGGACCGTCCGGTGCGCCATGTCCGGTGCGCCATCTTCGGAAGCTCCAACGGCTACTTTTAACGGCTAGTACACGTGGCATGTCCGGTGCACCACCGGACAGTCCGGTGCACCTGTCCGGTGCGCCGCAGAAAGCTGCAGAACTGCTTTCCAACGGATATATTTGAGTTGGGGCCTATATATACTTCACCCAACCGGCCATTTGGAGGTGTGGGAGCCCAAGCAACATACCAAGGCATATAGTGCACATTTCTAAGAGCTCAAACACCCAAGTGCTTAATAGAATCACTCAGTGATTAGTGTAGGTGCTTTGCGAAGTGCTTAGGTTAGTTAGACCGCTTTAGCGCTTGCTCTAGGTGAACCCTAGTTAGTTGAGTGAGTTTTGTAAAACCACACAACCTCTCGGCTCTTGCATGAGCCATTGTAATTGTACCGAGTGGGGCGAGAGTCTTGCGAGACCGTGACAACCGTGTTTGTGTCACGGCCGCCACCGTGTACCGGAGAGAACGAGGCCTGCGGCGTTTTCGGCCAGAAGCTCGATAGTGGAGACGGCGGGGAGCGTCCGAGAGGAGCCAGAAGTGGAGCACCACTTGCGTGTGGAGAAGGCCCGTGGCTCTCTACGGAGTTACTTGACCGAGGTGCTTGGCCCTCGCGTGGGCTTCCCTTTGTGTAGGGGCACCAACGAGGATTAGTTATGACCTTGCGCGGTTCCGGATACCTCGGTAAAAATACCGGTGTCATCCACGAGAGTTTGCATTCTCTACCTTGCTCTTTAAGCTTCCGCATTTATATTAAGCATTTAAGTTTCAATCTTGTATTCATACTTATATAGTGTAGATTGAAACTTAGCCATTGTGGTAGAGATAGCAACACTTAGACAAAACCTAGTTTGCACTCTCTAGTTTGATTATTTGTATAGGTTTTGCTCTAGGGATTTATTTGTGGCCTAGTTTAGTGAAAGTTTTAGAAGTCCTAATTCACCCCCCTCTTAGGCATCACCCGTTTCCTACAAGTGGTATCAGAGCTTGGTTTGGCTCATTTGAAATGTTTTAGCTTCACCACTAAAAGAGCCAACGCTTTTTAGAGGAAGGGATGGATACCCATAGGCCACCACACTTCGACGGCACTAACTTACCATATTATAGTGCTAGAATGGCTTGTTACCTAGAGGCCATTGATCTAGGCGTTTGGAGAGTCACTCGTGACAGGATGAAACCCCCTAAGAATCCCGAGAAACCCACCACGAGTGAGGAAAAAGAAATTCATTTAAATGCTAGAGCCAAAAATTGCTTGTATGAATCTCTTAGCATGGATATTTTTAATCAAGTATTTACCTTGAAAACTGCTAATGAGATTTGGCTAAAATTGCATGAGCTCCATGATAGCACATATAATGTCCATGAGCAAAAACATTGCCTAGTCTTAAATGAGTTTAATTCTTTTGCTATGAAAGATGATGAGCTTGTTAGAGATATGTATTCTCGTTTGAATCTAATCATCAATGAGCTCAATTCTATTGGCATTAATAAGCTAGGTGATGCGGACATTGTGAGGAAGATTATCTCCCTGCTACCACAACAAAGATATGGGAGCATCATCACTATTCTTCACAACATGGAGGACTTGAGTTCAATGACCCCAACCATTGTGATTGGGAAAATCGTGGCCTTTGAGATATCGTGAAAAATGTGTCGGGGAGAGGAGCCAACTTCCGCAAGGCCATATGCTTTTGCATGTGATGAAAGGAAGGGTAAAAAGAAGGCTTCCACTCCAAGTTCCTCAAGTGAAGAAGAGGAAGAAGAAGAAAGTGATGATGAAGAAGATAATCAACCATCAACATCATCCTCCGAGGACGAAGAAACAATCCAACGCGTCGGAAAGGTAATGGGGATGATTCGCAAGATTAATCTAATGGGTGTGGCCCTGTAGATAGAGGATCTTCTCTTTAACATTGACAGGAAAAAGGAAAGAAAGAGAGGATGCTTCGCATGCGGGGAGAAGGGCCACTTTAGGGACAGTTGTCCAACTATGGCCGAACCCAAAAAGGGGAGGAGCAAAGGCAAGGCGCTAACAAGTGTCAAAACTTGGGACAATTCTTCAAGCGAAGATGAACCTCCAAGGACGCGCAGCCACCAGTCCTCATCACGCTCATCATGGTCATCACACAAATGCCTTATGGCAAGAGGTAACAAAAGCATTCCATCCTCTAGTGATGAAAGTAGTAGTGATGATGAAGGTGAGGGAAAGCTCTCCGTAGATGAGCTTGCGGAAGCCGTTAAATTTTTTCAGGATGTTTGCACAAAGCAAAAAGCTCAACTTAAAACTTTGAAAAATAAGTTGATTAGCTCCCAAAATGATTATAAAGGTTTGCTAGAAAAATTTGAAACTTTTGCAAATTTAAATAGTGAGCTGTCAACTAAAATTGAGCTATTAGAGTCTAGTGCTCCATCCACTGCTACCGATGATGGCCTTATTAAAAAGAATGAAAACTTAAGGCTAAGTTAGCTAGCTCTCAAGAAGCTATTGAAAATTTGCTAGGGAAAATGGAAATTCTTAGCATACACAACAATGAGCTAACTACTAAGCTAGAAAACATTGGTAGCACCCCAGAAGTATCTTTGATTGAAATACCTGAAATTATTAAGAAAGATGCGTCTACTTCCTGCTTTGATTTAATTGATGATTCTAACCCCTGCAATCAAGTTCTTGTTAAGAATGTTATTATAGAAACCTGTTCTGACAAGATTGCAAAGGAAATGAGCAATTAAAGCAAGAAGTGGCTCGCCTTGGAAAAGCCTTGTATAACAAGAAAGGCAAAGCCAAACAAATCCGACCTCCAAAGGATAACACCACTGCGGGAGTGAACAAGCCTATAGAGGGTGAAAATGTGATTTGTAGATTATGCCACAAGGAAGGCCACAAGTCTTTCCAATGCAAGGTGATGACCGGGGATAAGCAAAGGCAAAAGCTCAAGCAAAAGCCATCAAGCAAAATATCCAACACCTACATCAAAAAGGTGGACAAAAAGGCTGCTACACCATATTTGATCAAGAAGAAAAAGAATGGAAAGGTGATAGCAATCAAGGCCAACAAGCAAGCCAAGAAAGGAAAGGGGGCCAAACGCATCTGGGTGCCAAAGGAAATAATTTCAACCATGAAAAGCACCAAGAAGGTTTGGATCCCGAAAGGGAAGTGAGTAGTCTGAAGGACAATGGGAATTTGGAGACTTGGCAAAGTTGGGATGTATATCATGGAATACACCATATTGGATCAAGTTCATTGCCAAGTGAGTTAGTGTATATTTTGGACCCAAATTTCCCACCCATGACTAAGGTAACTAGATTTATTGTATTCCTTATTTCTAGATATGTGTATCTATTTTCTTGTATCTAGTTTTACCTTTCATGCCTAGTATTTCATTTGGTACTTGCTTTAGATTAACAATGCATGCATACTAGGTAAATCTCATGGTAGGATTGCTCGTTCTCATTTCATATTCTTAAGCAAACCTACATGGTTTAAAAAGTTTTAATTAAGCACGACACATAGGTTATTTAACATTCCTAAGTAAATGACACTAATGCTTCAAAAACTTATATCCTTCAATTGGTATCATTTAACTTATATGTGCCAAAGCTCGAATTATGGATAATCTGCCCACTTGATATCAAATGAAAGTGCATGTCTCCTACAAGTATTCAAAACTTGTATGCGCACTTTCAGGGGGAGATTACTCTATAATCTAAGTCTTTGAGACTAATACCTGTTTTCAAGTCTACTTCATGTAGTAGTCTCATTGTAAGGAAAATGAAGTCCCCGGAGAAAGACAACAAGCTTCCACTGAAAATCTACAAGAATTCTTATGTCTGCAAGTCTGCCATTGGTCTTCAATTAGTCTGCAATTGACTTTCAATTGGTATCTTTAAGACTACACTTAGTTACATTTACATGTCTTCTCCATTATTTGATTAGACTATATTTCATATCTTATACTTCCCATGTTGCTATAAATGCATATATTGTTAACTCATATTTTGTTACCTATGCATATGGGAAGTTAGTCTATTCAAATCATGACTTGCACCTCCATTTCTCACATGCTTTTTCCTACGTAGAAGATCTCTGTCAGGGGGAGTATTTCTTCGTCTCTACAGGGGGAGAAAATTCTTTCTAAAGGAGAAAACTCATTTAGGGGGAGTATCAATTTGGTGTTTCAATTGGTATTATTTTACAAATCCTTTTTGAGGGCAAGTCTTATTTGCTTCCTATATGTTTTAATGTCTTCCTTTTCGGTGGTTGATGCCAAAGGGGGAGAAGTTGTAGGGACCAAAGCAATGAAAATGCTATCAAACACCAAACACCACCAAATTAAAATTTTGATCCTTCAAGTGGTTTTGGCACTTTGGTCTAAAATAGGAAGTAAGTGAATTATGGAGTTAGGGGGAGCTTAAGTCCATAATATCACACTATGGGGACAAACATGCATCCTAGCAAGTAGATTGCATATTTTCACTCAAATGTTTGTTATATTTGCTTGCTTTGGTTGTGTTGTCATCAATCACCAAAAAGGGGGAGATTGTAAGGAAAATGGACCCCGGGCCATTTAGCTTAATAGATTTTGGTGTTTGATGATCAACATAACCTGTGGACTAATGTATTTTCTAAGTGTTTGTGTATTGTAGTTCACAGGATGCGAAGTGGATTGGACTGAGGCTCTAAGGATGCAACACCTCAAAGAAGATATTATAAGACCCATATAATACATTACAAGGTCATATTGAAGACACTTCATACATGCTAAGAGTCCAACACATCAAGAAGTAGAAGTGAGATACAAAGATGCAAAACAAAAGTGAAGCTGACAAAGTTGAGAGGAAGGGCTGACTGAATTGGAAGTGTTTCACAAAATCAAATCTACTCAAACTGACATGACTTTAACTCTGAGATGTAGATAATTTTATAAGCTTTCCAAAAAGTCCAAGATCATCAAAATTGGAGTTCGGAGCTAAAAGTTATGCCCACAATACGAAGTCGGAATTGCTGAAAAAACTGCACCAGCATATGGGATGTCCAGTGCACACCGGACTGTCCGGTGTGCCATATTTGCTCAAACTAATATGGCTTCAACTCTGGGATGTAGAGAATTTCATAAGCTTTCCAAAAAGTACAAGATCATCAAAATCGGAGTTCGGAGCTAAAAGTTATGGCCAAAATACGACAAGAGGACATGGGCTGTCCGGTGCACACCGGACCGTCCGGTGCGCCATGTCCGGTGCGCCATCTTCGGAAGCTCCAACGGCTACTTTTAACGGCTAGTACAAGTGGCATGTCTGGTGCACCACCGGACAGTCCGGTGCACCTGTCCGGTGCGCCGCAGAAAGCTGCAGAACTGCTTTCCAACGGATATATTTGAGTTGGGGCCTATATATACTTCACCCAACCGGCCATTTGGAGGTGTGGGAGCCCAAGCAACATACCAAGGCATATAGTGCACATTTCTAAGAGCTCAAACACCCAAGTGCTTAATAGAATCACTCGGTGATTAGCGTAGGTGCTTTGTGAAGTACTTAGGTTAGTTAGACCGCTTTAGCGCTTGCTCTAGGTGAACCCTAGTTAGTTGAGTGAGTTTTGTAAAACCACACAACCTCTCGGCTCTTGCGTGAGCCATTGTAATTGTACCGAGTGGGGCAAGAGTCTTGTGAGACCGTGACAACCGCGTTTGTGTCACGGCCGCCACCGTGTACCGGAGGGAACGAGGCCCGTGGCGTTTTCGGCTGGAAGCTCGATAGTGGAGACAGTGGGGAGCATCCGAGAGGAGCCGGAAGCGGAGCACCACTTGCGTGTGGAGAAGGCCCGCGGCTCTCTACGGAGTTACTCGACCGAGGTGCTTGGCCCTCGCGTGGGCTTCCCTTTGCGTAGGGGCACCAACGAGGATTAGTCGGGACCTTATGCGGTTTTGGATACCTCGGTAAAAATACCGGTGTCATCCACGAGAGTTTGCATTCTCTACCTTGCTCTTTAAGCTATCGCATTTATATTAAGCATTTAAGTTTCAATCTTGTATTCATACTTATATAGTGTAGATTGAAACTTAGCCATTGCGGTAGAGATAGCAACACTTAGACAAAACCTAGTTTGCACTCTCTAGTTTGATTATTTGCATAGGTTTTGCTCTAGGGATTTATTTGTGGCCTAGTTTAGTGAAAGTTTTAGAAGTCCTAATTCACCCCCCCTCTTAGGCGTCACCCGTTTCCTACAGTAGATCATGAGGAACTTCTTTGGATTTGAATGCCCATCATACATGGAAAGCTGGGGTGGCTTGTACGATGGGGGCCATGGAGTAGCCTGCAGTTCTGCTGCCAAGGGAGAAGCATCATCAAAGGTAAAGGTATCATGATTAAAATCATCATACCATCCATCTTCATTGAATAGGCCTTCCTGGTGAAGCTCCCTGTGCTGGGGCCTTCGGTTTTGTTCGTCTTGAGCTAGATGGCGCACTTCTTCAGTAGCTTCATCGATCTGCCTTTGAAGGTCAGCCAGTCGTGCCATCTTCTCCTTCTTTCTTTGTACTTGCTGATGAATGATCTCCATATCCCTAATCTCTTGGTCCAACTCTTCCTCCTGGAGTGTTGGACTGGTGGCTTTCCTTTTCTGGCTTCGGGCCTCTCGAAGAGAGAGAGTCTCGTGGTTCGGATCCAGCAGCTGCAATGCAGCAGCCCCTAGCACTGAAGCTTTCTTCGGCGGCATGACACAGGTCAGTGCTTGCTGAAGGTGGTCGAAAAGGGTTCACCGGAGGTGGGCGCCAATATTGGGGACTTGTTCTCAAATACTATGAATTAAGAACAAGGCAACACAAAATGTTAAATGTTAATGCCCTTCGTCCTTCGAAACATTATTTCCCTAAGGATATAATGATCTTCGGACGAAGGTCGCGAAGGACATACCTTCATCATCACAGCTTATATTAACGAAAGACGGAGCATATGAAACATGAGAATAACATGAATAATCATATGACATTGTCAATTTATCTTTATTATATAATCATGAATGAATAAGAACAAAATTGAATTACATTTATACCTTCGCCTTGATGAAAGGCAAAGGTACAAGAGTGACACACGAGCGAGTACAAGTCAGCGTGAACAATACAGGGGAACTGTTCATCTATTTATAGGCATAGGACGCAGCCTGTGAAAAATTACATTCATGCCCTTTACATTCACTGTTAACTAATAGTCAACTCTATGAGGGCTAAATAGCCTTTTCCCTATTAAGTCGGTTCCTTTCTCTGTCATTTAGCCGAAGCTCCCCTTTGCATAGCTTCGGACCAACTCCAGCCTTCGTCGCGATCATGCTTTTAGCTCAAGCCCGAAGGTACCTGTTTATAAACCATACTTGGAAGACATTGTTAAATTACATTTTTGAGGACCTTTGGAGGATGAAGCCCCCCAACAATCCTCATATGCTTTTATGTGCTAAATATTTTTAATAGTGAAGAGTTTTCTGATAGGGGGAGTAAATCCTTTTTTTGGGAAGATTGCTTCACCAAATTGGGTGAACTTTCTTAGATGTTTCAAGTTTTTCTAACTTTCTATATGGTCTTAATGTCTTCCTTTTCGGTGTTTGATTCCAAAGGGGGAGAAATTTGAGGACCAAAGCAAACCATAGTATATCAAATACCAAAACCACTCATTTTCAAAAATTTTAGTATCTAAGTGGTTATTTATGTTGGTTTCGGTCCAAAATAGGAAGTATGTTGATTATGGAATTAGGGGAGGCTTAAGTTCATAATTCCACATTAAGGGGATTGCATGCATTCTAGCAAGTAGATTGCACTATTTTGTTTTGTATTTCGTATATTTGCTTACTTTGGTTGTGTTGTCATCAATCATCAAAAATGGGAAGATTGTAAGAAAAATGGACCTCGACCCATTTGACTGATTGGTTTTGATGTTTGATGAACAACATAACCTATGGACTAATGTATTTGGTAGTTTCTATATTTGTAGTTCACATGATGCAAAGTGTGTTGGACCGAGGTATTGAGGAAGCAGCACCTCAAAAGAAATTAAAAGATCCATAGAAGACCTACAAATGTTCAGCATATGTCCAAGACACAAGTCAAAAGAAGCCTGAAAAGAAAAAGAAGCCTCAAGCGGATGGTCCGGTGCACCGTGAAGACGGTCCGGTGCTGCAACGGCTAGCTGTAATGGCCAGTACACCTAACATGTATGGACGGTCCAGTGGATGAACCCGAACGGTCCTGTGCTACAACGGCTAGCTGTAATGGCTAGTGCACATGTCCTATATGGACGGTACGGTGCGCCAAGCTATAGACACTCCAACAGCTAGTTCCAACGGTCAACTGGTGTAGATGGTCTGGTGCACCGCAGGGAGCTGGAATCTGCTCTCCAATGACTGCTTTTGGTTGGGAGCCTATATATACCCACCCCAACCAGCCTATGGATGTGTGGAAGCCCAAACAACATTGCTATTGAGTAGAGACACATCTCCATTGCTCCAAACATCCAAGTGTTTAATAGAATCACTCGGTGATTAGCGTAGATATTTTGTAAAGTGCTTAGATTAGTTAGACCGCTATTGCACTTCCTCTAGGTTGATCCTAGTAGATTGAGTGAGGTTTGAAAAACCATAAACACCCTCAACTCTTGTGTGAGCCATTGTAAATTGTACCAAGTAGAGCGACGTCTTACAAGACCACACCGACTGCGTTTGTGGTGTGGCCACCACCGTGTATCGGAGGGAACCAAACCCACGGTGTTTTTGCTGGAAGCTCGATAGTGAAGATGGCGGGGACGTCCGAGAGGAGACCAGAAGGAGAGCACCACTTGCATATGAAGAAAGCCCACGACTCTATACAGAGTTACTCGATCGGATGATTGGCCCTTGGGTGGGCTTCCGTTGGCGTAGGAACACCAACGAGGATTAGTTAGAACTTTGTGCGGTTCTCCTGCAGCGGGCAGCGGGCGAGACACTAGGCCACAACACCCCCAAACTCATAAGTGAAGGGAAAAGGACCTTAAATCATATTAGTGACATGTAAATATCCATCACTAATAACACCCATTAGTGAAGGGTTTTTGAAGTAATAACGCGTCACTATGCCTTTTGGATTTTTTTACCCAATATTAATGACATGTTTTATAATGGACACACTTCAGTAATAGATTCAGTCTGAAGCTTTAGAATCTAATTAGTGACGCGTTTTAACAGAACCTTCACCACGCGTTGCGGCCGAAGGGAACCATCTTCCAGTACCGGTTGCCTTGATCAGAAAAATAGTTAACGGTTACCATGCTCTGACCGGGACTGACATTATTGCCGCCATGTTGCCAACAAAGGATCAGAGAGTTGTCGCTGAGCACCGCAATTTTGTTAAAGCCGTCATCGTTACCGTTCTCGGCGAGCTCGGTCCATAGCATGGAGATATCCACACGATCATCATAGTTGTAAGGGGCCAGTTCCACCTGCTGGTCAAATTGATTGGCCACCAGATTGCCAGCAAATGAGGAGTTAGAGAGAGAGATGATGATGATGATAGTCCTAGGGACTGACGACGATCTTATTAACTAGTTACCCTAAAAATTAAGGATCTTAATGTATTTTGCACAGTTACCCTAAAAGAATTTTCATTTAATTTGCACTATATATATATATATACCCGAAAAGAATCTTCACTTTACACTATTGTTTTGCTAGTATGCATGCATGGTCTTCTCAGCATACTACATACCTAATTAATAATCAGTCACGCAAAATACACTCGTCACTGCAAGTAAGTTTCATGTACATGCACGGCGATATGCATCACATACTCCTACTAGGCTCTTTTTTGGGGGCTGTATATAAGTGGGCAGCCTAGCTACTCTTAATTCAATCTATGTGTACCTTGATTACGTCGCCGCGACGATATTCAAGATCACTTTGCATGCCTGTATCTTTTCTGTTCACAATTGCTTGTCGTGTGGCCTGGGCTTGTTCGCTGCGGCTGGATTAAAGCCGTTTGGACTGCTGCAGCTGCAATCCATAGAGAGAAAAATACTGTAGAAGCCGCAGCCGTAGCCGGATTAAAGCCGCAGCGAACAAGCTTGTTCACCAGCGCGAATGTCCTTCGGCCGTTATCATCGGTCAAATTGCTGGACCGGGAGTAGTCCTTGAACCATTGCTGCATGTACATGTCGCTAGCTAATTAGAGCCGATGTGTGTGCTAGCTAGAAAGGAAATGAAAAAAAAGGGTAAGACGGCAGAAATATTGTACTCCCTCCGGTGTCCTATTAATTGTCGTTTTGGATAAGGTTTGAGTCAAACTTATAAAATTTTGACTACAAATAACTATTTTGTTATTTAGTTTTAGAACCTAATATTTATATGCACCAATTTGTCATAAAAATATTTTTATAAAAGTATAAATGTATTAAGAATTCATTTATATTTTAACAAAAAAACATTAGTCAAAGTTATATTTTGGAGACTGTGTCGTTGTCCTAAACGACAACTAATAAGAAACCGGAGGGAGTAACAAAGATGGGTAACTTATTTGTCCCCCCACTTTCAATTCGGTGTACTTTAATCACAATGCAATTGAATCAATTTATGAATTACCTTAATCCATTTATGAATTACCAATATATGCCATTAATTACATATGTTTCTAAGATACAAAACTCCTGTCACTAGTGTGAAACTAATTCAAACAATGCATGCATGCAAACTTTATATATGCATATGCATAGCATATAAGTACATATTTATATTGCTTAGCAGCTATGAAGAAGGTTCTCTGCTAATCATGCACTAATAATATTACTAATTTATTTTAAATTTTGAAATACTCCATGAGGATAAAATTTGTATATTATTATTCTAGATAACTCATTTTCACATAAACACTATAACACACTTACAACATGGATATAGTTTCATATTCTTTTTAAATAAAGGTTAGGATTTTTGTATGTGCAAAAAAGCCCCATGTTACCTCATGTGCAAAAAAACCCTGTTATTATACACTCGGAGGTGTCTTCGCTAAGATTTTGTTTTAATCTGGCTACACCTTTAGGCATTGTTTGCACCCAGAGGTGTCTTCGCCAAGATTTTGTTTTAATCTGGCTTAGTACGTGTGGATTGTCTGCACCAGGAGGTGTCTTGTCACACACCGTGAATAGGTTTTGCTTGGTACGACGGTGACTGCCTTCGTGGTCAAATGTTGGTTTTGGGAGCCTTTTCGGTTGTAGCACATCCATTAGGTGTTTTTCGCTGCTTTATTACAAAGCTCCGCCTCATTCAAAATCTCACCCCTTTGTGAGGAAAAGAGTGCGAACCTGAATTTTGTTTTAAATATTACATGGGCCATCGCGGGCCCTTATGATCAAAATTGTTCTTACAACAAAAAACTTTCGTAGATTGTTTACACTCTAGCTGTGTCCCAGCTGGATACCTGTTTGGCTAGTTAGCTTGTAGGCATAAGGCGAAGTCTTCTTTGAAACAATGTAGGGTCCCTCCCATTTGGGTTCAAGTTTTCCTTTTACTTCTATTCACGGTATCCGGATGAGGACTAGGTCGCCTTCGTCAAACTCCTTGGCTTTGACAGACTTGTCTCAACATGACTTTGTTGCTTCTTGATATCTTGCAATTGTATTGAGGGCCTCAACTCTGCGGTCTTCAAGCAAGTCTTTGTCCATAGGTTCGTCAGCCTCCAGTGCTGGGCTATTTTCCACACTTGGGGATTTGAATTTTAGCTCTTGTGGTATATGTGACCAAGTGTTGGGGCCATTTTGACAAGGTTGGGGCTGTTTTGGGCTGTTTTAGGGTTGTATTGGGGCTGTTTTGACAAGGTTGCTGCTTTCGCAATCAAGTGTTGGAGCTCCCTGGGTGCGAAGGCTCCCTGTGTTCGATGCTACGAGTGCTCGGATCACTCTGATTAAAATGGAGTTCCATGATTCGAACAACAAAACTCGAAATGCTTTGTTCTCATGTCTCTCGCTTGCTCAGTTTGAGCAAGTTGGACATTTGGCTATGGCTCATCAAATCTAGTCTACCCTCGAGAGATTCTATGAGGGCAATGATCACGTGAAGACCAGACTGTTTGAGACGTACCGGCGGGAGTATGGGAGCTTTATGCAGTTGGCTGGAGAGACCATATACACTTTGTTTTCTCGGTTCCAGTCGATTATCAACAAGATGCGTGCCAACAAGGCACAACTTCCCTATGATGATCATGAGAGAGCACTGAAGTTGCTACATGCTCTAGATCAGAGGGTTTGGGAGGTGAAGGTCTCGGCAATCATTGAGGCACCCAATTATGAGTCTCTCACCATGGACGAGCTATTCAACAAGCTTAAGTCCATCGAGATTGACCACCAGACCCAGGCCAAGATCGAGAACCCCGGTGCACCCACCATGGCCCTGGCCTCTGGAGGTGGTTCTTCCTCTAACCCCTCACCTGTTATGTTTTCTTTGTCTTCCTTATTGACCATCACAGGGGAGCAGGTGGAGAGCCTTGGGGATGAGGAGCTGGTGCCTGTGGCTAGTCGGTTCATGTAGTTTCACAACAACCGCCAGAACTGGTGGCATGGTGGGTCAAAGGATGGATGCTCAACTGCAGTGACCCCGACCTCTTCATTGCAAGTTGCCCTAAGAAGGGCAAGCAGGAGGCTGGCCCATGCGACCATCACTATTGTCGATGCAAAGGGAAAGTGGGAGCACACCACTAGTAAGCACAAATCCATGGGAGGTTCAAGAAGGAGGTGCTCAAGAAGAAGTACCTCTAGAAGGCAAAGATCATAGAGAGCGCCTTCCTTGCCTCCCTGAGCGACCTTGATCGCGACTTCGATGAGCCGGTCTCTTCTTCGAGCGACGAGGATCTCGAGAGGCCCGTTGAGAACAAGCTCAACGGGCTGTGATTCATCACCAACACTATAGGGGGCCTTTACACCATGGCCCTTGGATACGATGCGGTGGGTGGCGATGGCTAGGACATCGGCGATGAAACTACTTCTGAGGTATAACATTCTATCGATGATCTTGCCGTTGGGGTAGAAGAGTTGAACGCTGCTTTGGTGAAACAGGACAAGTTTCTTAGGCTCGTTGCTTGTGAGAGGAAACAGTTTAAATCCAAGTATGAGAATGCTTATGGAGCTTGAGTCTGCTAGAGCTTCAGTTGTGTTGTTTGATGAGATTGAATGTGATGGGTGGGCCCTTCACATGTCAAACATCACCACTTTGTAGACCAAGTATGCCACCCTGCTAGATGAGCGCGATGAGCTTCAATCTAGGCCTTGCTTGTTAGGTGAGTGTACTTCTTGTCCTAGTTTGCAGACTAAGCTAGCAGAGAGAAATGCTAGGATAGCCTCGCTTGAGAAGGCTAGCTTAGTGAGTGCATCTGCACCTACATAGTGTGCACTTTGTGAGGGTTTGCAGCCTATTCATGAGTCCTACAGGCACAACAAGACAAGGATTCAGGTAGAAAACACATGCCTTCGACCTGTCTTGAGCTGGGTGCTGTGCAATGAACCCCAATTGGGCATGATAGTCAGCGAGTTCAAGAGGGGAACTAGTGGACTGGGGTTAGGCTTTGCTGTTAAGGATGGGACTGTCGCTTGCTTTGGTAAGGTTGGTGAGTGTAGTGGTCTGAAACCTTAAGAGAAATCGTCAACCACCCCCAAACTTGTCAAGCTTACTCCACCAAAATCTACCAACCCTATTGTGAGTGATGGAGTGCCTATGGAGCTTGTGAGAGTTCCACCTCAAAAACAAGTATGGTGTCCAAAGCCTAACCATCTTAGGAACCCACTTGACACCCTATCAGATACCACTAGTGTTCCCACTCCAAAATCATTGTGATTATTGTGAGAGAGAGGGTCATTTGGTTGTTTTTTCTTTAGGAGGTAGAGAGATGAGCGATAGGGTTCTGAGTTGAGCAAAGGGAACAGGAACCACCCCTCTCATGGTGTTCATGATCCTCCTATTCAGATATGTTTTGTGAGGCCTAGAGGAGCTTTGCCTCTTGCTTCTAGGCCTTAGGAAGTGAGACCACAAGGTGGTCATGATCAACGGGGTTTCGGTCTTGTGCCATATGTCCAAGGACCCCGTGGCAGAGGCTATTGTTCTTACTTTCTTAGTGGAGAATAGTTTCCTTCTCGTGGTGATCGCTATCCCCCATGGTACTAGGGATGTTTGGTGTTTTTCATAACATCTTTTAGTGGCAAATGCTGCAACAATGGTATTATTCTTAGTATCCTAACATAGGGTTGTGCCATTTGCTCACCTCGTGTCTTATTGTTGATGCAGGACGAAGGCTTGGAGAACACATGTCTCATGGATTCTGGTTGTTCACGCCATACAACTGAAAGCTTCAGATGGTTGTCCAACCTCGACCCCATGATTAGTAAGGAATACATCACATTCAGGGATAAGTCGAGAGGTAAGGTTGTCTCTCATGGCTCCATTCGAGTGGACAAGAATTTTGTAATCAAGGATGTTGCTTTGTTTTTCAAATTGCATTTCAATCTGCTTTCTATTTCATAACTCCTTGAGGATGACTATGAAGCGCGCTTTAAGAGGGGATATTTCTTGTGTTTTAGATGCAAGGGAAGAGTTTGTTTGCTAGATTTCTCCATTTGGATGAGTTTTTTGAGCTGATTTTTTCCATTTAGTCGACCCATCTTGATGTCTCTAGGTAGGAATTTCCTATCTGATTTGGATGTGACATAGGAGGCTAGGTCATTTGAGCTTCGATCTTTTGTGTCATTTGAGCTCACTTGACCTCATCGTAGGATTTCCCAAATTGAAATTTGAGAAAGATCTTGTCTATCACCCTTGTCATCATGGAAAAATGGTTGCTGATTCTCTTTCCCCTAGCCACTAAGGTGATGACCTCGCAACTCGGTGAATTGCTTCACAAGAACACTGTTGGTCTAGCTCGGGTTTGCTCTTTTTGGGGACGTGGTATGTTCTTGTGATTGTTGACAACTTTTCTTGCTATTCTTGGGTGTTCTTTATGAAGGAGAAGGATGAGGCTTTTACTCAAGCTCGAGATTTGATTCTTCAGTTGCAAAATGAGTTTCCTAACAATGCCATGAGAGCGATTCATGGTGACAATAGAACAGAATTCAAAAACACTCATTTTTGAACCTTTTATGCTTCTTTGGGTATCAGTTTTCCTCTCTGTATTTGCCTCAGCATAATGCCTATGTCGAATGCAAGAATCGGGCCCTTGTTGAGATGGCCAAGATGATGCTTGATGAGCATAGGACTCCTACGCATTTTTGGGCCTAAGCGATCAACACTTCTTGCCATGTGTCCAATCACATCTTTCTCTGTGCTTTTCTAAACAAAACCTCTTATGAGTTGCAATTTGGATGCCCACCCAAGGTTAGTCATTTTAGTGTGTTTGGCTGCACATGTTTTGTGCTAAAACAAGGAAATTTGGACAATTTTAAGTCACGATCTTCTGATGGTGTTTTTCTTAGTTATGCTTTACACTCACATGCTTATCGCGATCTTAACATTGAGACTAACCAAATCATGGAAACTTGTGAGGTGACCTTTGATGATACTTTGCCTTGTCCATCCCTTGCCTTTGACCTTTAGGTCTAGATCAGATGGGTGAGACCATATTTTTGGAGGAGGAGGAGCACAACGATGTCGATTGTAGTGATCCCGAGCCATCTCCACTGGATGCCCCAGTTGAGCCTGCTTCGACTACTTCGGTTGATGGGCTAGACATAACTTATTCTATGACTTTGGGTCCATTCGAGCCTGAGCCTACTGAGTCTGGAGGTAATGAGGCTACTATTTTGGGGGAGGCCAATTCCTTGAGGGAGGTTCCACGAAACATTCAATGTCATCACCCACCTCAACAGATGATCAGGGAGCTTCATGAGGGAGTCACTCACTCCAAGTCACGATAGATTCCTCATTTTGCTCACTCATCTTTTGTTGCCTCTTTTGAGACCCCGGATGTTGGACACTCTTTGTCTGATCCTAACTAGGTCAATGTTAGGCATGAGGCGCTTGAAAATTTTAAGAGAAACTAGGTTTGGGTTTTGGTGCCACCTCCTTTGAACTACCATCAAAATGATTCCAAATGTATTTTCAAAAATAAACAGAGTGACGATGGGATGGTAGTATAAAACAAGGTGAGGTTGCTTGCCCAAGGGTTTTGCTAGAATGAGGGTATTTATTATGAGGAAACCTTTGCCCCTATATCCCGTTTAGAATCCATTAGAATCCTTCTAGCTTTTGCTGCTTCAAGGGTTTTAAACTTTTTCAAATGGATGTCAAAAGTGCTTTTCTGAATGGGTATATAAAGGAAGCGGTTTATGTGAGGCAGCCACTAGTTTTGAGAGTTCCATGTTTCAAAACCATGTTTTAAACTCCAAACAGGTTTGTATGGTTTTAAAAAAGCCCCTAGAGCCTGGTATGAGCATTTGAAATCTTTCTTGCTTGCAAAGGGTTTTAAGATGGGCTCTATGGATAAAACTCTTTTTCTCCTGAAGCATGGCAATGATACTATGTTAGTATAGATTTACGTGGATGATATCATCTTTGGTGGTTCTTCTCCTGCTCTTGTTTCCAAGATTTCAGATACTATGAGTAGGGAGTTTGAGATGAGCATGATGGGAGAGCTCAACTTCTTCCTTGGGCTACAAATCAAGTAGACCCTAGATGGGACTTTTGTGCATCAAGGCAAGTACACAAAAGATGTCCTGAAGAAATTTGACATGGGTGAGGCCAACCCTCTTTCGACGCCCATTTCCACGACGACACCGCTGGATGCCAATGAGGACGGAGAGCCCGTGGACTAGAAGGAGTACAGAAGCACGATCGACTCCCTCCTGTACTTGACGGTGATGAGGCTAGACATACAATTTGCAGTGTCTTTGTGAGCTTCATTCTAGGCTTCTCCATGCACTTCTCATAGACAGGCAGTCAAAAGGATTATGAGGTACCAACATTTCACTCCTAAGTTTGTTTATGGTACTCCTCTTTGTCCGTTTTGTCTTTGTGTGGTTATTCAGATGCTGATTTTGTGGGATGTCTCTTGGATTGCATGTCCACTTCTGGGATTTGTTAGTTTTTGGGTTTCTCCATGGTTTCTTGGTCTTCTCACAAATAGTCTAGTGTTGCCCAGTCTACCACAGAGTATGTTGTTGTCGCTAGCTGTTGCTCGTAGTTGCTTGGATGATGGCTATCTTGAGGGATTTTGGCTTGGAGTTTTCTTATGTGCCTCTGCTTTGTGATTGCATGAGCGCCATTAGCGTTACCAAAAATCTCATGCTTCATTCGAAGACCAAGCACATCAATGTTCGCTTTAAATTTCTTCGAGATCATTATGATAAAGGGGACATCGATTTGTGCCACATTGATACCCATAGGTAACTTGCAGACATTTTGACCAAACCCCTCGATCAGTCCACATTTGCTCATTTACGAGGGGATTAGGTGTTTGCTTCCCTTGTTCACTAAGGGCTCCCTTTTGGTTTTTCTTCCTTTCTTTTGCCTTTCATGTAGATTTTCATTTTTGTTTCTTGATTTCTGTATCATATCTACATTTGCATCTCATGTATCATTTTGAGCTTCATTTGTATAATTGCTAGAATGTGACTATGCTTTTAATAGTCTGTTCTTTGTGTACATGATGATGCTATGGCATGCTTAGGCTCCTTTTGCTCATATTGATACAATGTTGTTGAGCTAAGCTTGCTTTCATAATTGTGAACTTGACTATTACTTGCTAAATCTAAAAATTGTTCACCATTGAGATTGGCATCTAGCATGTGTAGGATGTGTTGAAATCCTTTTTGCTGTCAGTAGTATGTTAGGTGGCTATGTCTCATGCCTTGAGTCATTCACTGTCTTGATTCATTTATTCTGTGCTAAAATCAAAATCAAGATAAATGAAATTCGGAAAGATCGGGATGGATTTGCATTTTTCACCACATCACCGTATGGAGAGTGCTTCCATTTGCACTTTGGATGAAATTGAGCAGTGTAGTGGATGGTCAAAATCGGTGTCTTTAGCTTCTGATTGCTTTTCTGCATAGGTTACACCTGATTGAAAAGTTAGACAATGACAATGCTTACAACCTCTCGCACTCACATGTTTTTCATTGAAATTTGTAATCCACTTCAAAATCTGATAAATCTTAAAAATTTTAATTGGTATCAATTTCAAATATGTTTCTAGCATGATGAGTGCCTATTTGGGGTAGTTCACCTGGTGTACCTATGACTAGCACTTGTTTGATTTCCTTCTTACTATATGCCTAGTGCTATTTTAGTGGTGAACTTCTCTTTTCACATATTTAAAACTGAATCAAAATGCTTACACTTCACATATCTTGTGCATATGATCAGTTTGAGCATATGATAGCACGTGCATTTATTGCTGCACACATCACACAACACCACTTAGAGCAAAATGTATTGGCTATACTCCTGAAGCTCTTGCACTTCCTGCATTTTCCTTTTGATCCTTGCATTCCCTCAGGGGGAGTTGGCTTCTTTCTCCTTTTGCCCTATCTTGGCGCTTGTGGAGTGCACTTGTCAACAAGGGGGCAATTTTTGGGTCATTTAGGGAACCTCTTGGAGATGTGCATTTGTGGAAGATTTTGGTGAGTTCTTCTTGTATACAAATTTTTATGAGGATGTCTTTCTTTCTGTGAGGTTGTTTAGATGTGCTTCAGGGAGAAATACTTTAGTCAGGGGGAGTCTTTGAGCCATTCGAGAGCTCTCGCTAGTTGTGTTGAGTCTTTGCCTCTTTGTGGTGGAACTAGCTTTGATTTTAGCTTTTTTGCTGATTTTGTGCCCTGATTTGGTTTTGGCTGTTGGCTAATGGTGTTGAGCCTCTTTTTGAGGACTAATCATTTTTCGCTTGGTCGTGTTGACCAAGCTTTGCTCACACTCTTGATGACTTATTTGGCTTTTATCTTTCTTTTGGTCATTCAGGTGAGTTTCTCTTCTTCTTCCTTCTTTCTGCTAATATATGCTCATGAGGTGGTGTTGACAATGCAATCATCAAGCGAGAGATTGCAAACACAAGGTTGACTTTTCCTTGTGGTTCGGGTTGATGATGAGTGATTGTCAACGCGTAGCATCTTGGGTTGAGTTGTGGACTAACCGATGCGTGAGTTATTGTGTTGTGCAACCATATCTCTCGGCTTATGGTGTGCAGGTGTGGAGCACAGGGACGGTGGCCGATGGCGAAGTTGAAGGTCATGCAGGTTCATGTTGATGGACTAGGAGTGGTGAAGGACGAGCGCTAGGAATTGACCGAGGGACCAGAGTCGTCGGGTGACTATACGTATTGGCTGACACCTGTGACACGCACCGAAGCGAGGATGGGGAAGAGCGGGCCATGTTGTCGGTGATGTTGAGGATTGGCGGGACACGTGTCCAAGATGTGGGGGAGGCGCATGTGGCGCGCTACTTGCGGCGGTTTGGTGGTCTATCCTAGAAAAACCACCTAGCGCTATGGATGACAGGTTTTTCGACCGAGTTTGGCCTCAAAACTCGGCGGTGGCGGATTCGGCGGGAATCGGAGGTGGCTTGTGGCGTCATCACGAAGGGTGCATCGAGGTGAAGCAACTTGGTGTAGAGCGTGTGACCATCATATCAAAATCCTAGGATTTGGTACATTTCGCCCACGACTAAGTGGATAGGCTCTATGTATCTAGGGATAGTTTAGTAAATAGGAATAACCCTCTATAAATAGATGGGTGAGCTGTTGTGGAAAGCCATCTCTTTGGCTAGCACTCTTGTGCTTTTGTTTAGAATACTCTAGTTTTTCATTCCCTAGTTTAGCCGAGATCCGCAGGCGTTTTCCTCTCATATGTGTGCTTGTAATATTCGACTTTGTATTTGAAGAAAGGGTGGCTAGATCCATCCACATAGTAGTTTGAATCGTGTCCTCAGTTTTGTCTTCGCTGCAGTTTTTATTCGATTCTACTCTCGCGTTTTTCCGTTTCCCTCTCTTTTGGATATGTGAAAGAACCTCCAAGTTCTTGAGTTGGGGATTCGTTTGGGAATTGTTGGATGTGAAGATACACTCTTTGGATCACTGCATACGCCCCCTTAGTGCAGTTCTTGGTCGTGATCCGAGTTGATCTCAGTTTGAGTTTGTTTGAGAAAACTTCAACAAAACCATCAATTATGTCCGTATTTTCAGATCTGCAATTGATTTACAAATCTAATTGATATAAAAAATTGTGGAGAACTTGGAATACCACTTGTCAAGGTGTGTGCAAAATTTTAGCCCAATCGAAGTTCGTCTGGTTTAGTTTCACATTCAAAAACTGAATTTTCGAGCTCGTGAAATCAGCACTAGATAGCAACAAGATTTTGGACCGATTTGTACTTTTCGGTTTCCGATTTATGATCCATTCATTTTGTTGGTCTCGTGTGAATCTTAGAAATATTTTAAAATCATGAGATCACTGGTTTACAGATATAATTTTGGTTTGAACACTTTCTTTATCTTAATTGAAGTTAAATGTTTAATTTTAATTTTTAGCAGTAGAATTTGATTGGCTCCTATTCACCGTTCTGTAGTGGCTCACCGGTCCTTCAATATGCCATCTCTCTCCATACGCAATCTATGCTATTGCCGGTTATGGGGTGCAACTAGGATGAAGGAAAGAGACGAGGTTTAGCAGCAACTAAGGTAGCGTTTGGTTGAAGAGCCAAATAGAACGGAGTCGTTCTGTTCCAGTTTTGTCGTTGTTTGGTTACAAAGTAACTAGAATGGAATGACTCCAATTAGGGAATATTCTCCTTAGATCCGGAACCATTCCGCTCCAAAAAATCAACCGAACGGAGCCGCTCCGTTCCCGTCCCGCTTGCACAGTCACGCTTCGTTCCGTTCACTCTACAACCAAACAAAAAACATAGCCGCTCCGTTTCAGATTACCAAACACAGAACAGAGCGGCTCCGTTCCTAGAATCAGAGATGAAACGGCTCCGTTCTACTTGGCTCCTCAACCAAACACTACCTAAAGGTATACTAGATTTTCTTTGAAAATAGACAATGTAGTTATCAATATGTAGAATCAAGATTAATAATGCTGCCGCGTCTTGACACATGGTCCTTCATATATAAGAGCTGAAAAAAGCTTAACTGAGATGTACACCCCCTATATTGAAATAAAATTTACGGATCCGTATACGTGAAAAACTGTATATGTGAATTAAAAATATATAGAGTAATTGATGATTTATCACAAGATGATAGGGAATATTGAATAATAGTATAATGTACGTGTTAGAAAATGAATAGAAGAATAAAATGTAACGAAAATAAATAAATAAATACCAATGAATGTGTAGTACTCACATCGGACTTTAAACTGTGGTACCTAGAACTTACGCTGATATATAGTACTGTTACAGAACAAAAAAAATGTGTCTTAATTATCACCTGCGTTTTGTCACGGGGATCTTCACGCGCAAGAACGACATCATCGCCACTAATGGATAGTAGGTACAACTTGTCGCCGTCCTGGCTCAATATCTTCACTAATTGGGCCATGGCCGGTCGGTTGGACTCTCCTACGCTCGCTAGGTACTGAAATTTCTACCGGCGCGGCGCAGCGCAGCATGAGGCTCCAAACCCTTTTGTACTCGATCCCTCCAGACAGGTCATACATAGGATACCCTGCTGACCCCAGCCACATTGTTGAAACCTCGCTACTAGTTATTACCGGCTTGTCAGCTCTGCTCCGCGCGTCGTCCAAAAAAAACATAATATATCTTTCTTGACTAGCATACCCATGCCCTCAACTAATCGACAAGCGCATTGGGGTGTGTAGGGGGTGGCTGCTGGGCAAGATCCACAAATCACGCAATTGTTTAATTAATCATCTGCGGTGGCGTCGTGAAACTTATAGACATGACGTACCCATCGCACGCACCCATACGTTGCAACGGAAATATTTAATACCACTATATACAAAATATATTTTATACTGTTATGAGAAAAAGTTTCTTAATCTATTTGTGATTCTGGCCATATATAAATTTTATTATTTTAATCTACCTATTTCACCATTATATTGCAACCATCAGTATCATGTGGACTTCGATATATGCTACGATTTGCATGGTCTTATCCTTGAAGAGCACGTCGCATATCTGCTGAAAGAAGTTCCCTCGTACATCGTCAGTATCAGGCACGTACCATCATACGCGCTTGCTTAAACAAAAATGCAAGTGTGTGTGTTTGTTAAGAGAATTAAAGGCAGACCGGGACAAAAGCTACCCTGACGGTGGCGAGGATGACGAACCGGTCACTGCTGTCGGTCCTCCTCTGTGTCACCTCCGGTACCGAGATGACGCCGCAGTCCTTGATATATTAGTCATCGAACGTGCGCGACATGGCGAGTACCGATAACTCTTGGCTAGGCTGCTAGACGAAGTGCACTCAGGCTCATCTGCAAGGTAGTACACCTGGTTGTTGCACCACCGGATGCGCTACTCCTCTACATACATCATGTTCGAGGACACTCACACAACGTCAGCAACGACCGTCGTCACAACGCAAAAGAATTCATGGTCGGTCAGTAGCGACTTACGTGGCAGGTTGGGCTTTAGGTGGACGATGAGCTGGACGGCGTGATGACGCCGTCGTCGAATGCGGTGCTCAGAACAACCCGAGAGTCGCCGATGTTGGCGACGACCATGAGGTCCCCTGCTTGACGATGGACAGCGCGGTGCAGCCGCTCTGGACCGCATCCAAGCGGTGGCTGCGCCGGAGCTTGTCGTATACAGCGGCGCATGCGGCCACGTGGGACTGCTTCTAGAGGTCGAACTTGCAGTCGCTAAGCTTCTTCACGTCGTCGATGAGCGACGCCAACGCGAGCGCCTCCTACTAGTGGTGTTTGTTTGGGATTTCCAAATAAGAAACATGGATTCATCCTTGGCGTTGGTTTATGAAAATGACTCACAAGTCCGATCTATGGAAAAAATATTACGGAGAATAAATGCCACGCATTTAAAAAAAGGAATTTAAGTTGAAAACATTATTCAAACAAAAGAAATTGCATGCAAGGCTCTTCTTTAAATACTACTCCCTCCATCCAAAAATATAATTCAAAAATCTCGGTGATACTTATCTACTACTACGCATTGTGCAAGGGTAGCATGTGGGCTTGGAGAGAGATGTAGTAGATATTTTTTCTGTCATAGATGTAGACATAAACACACATATGGTGTAGCAGTAGCTACTGCTCGCATTTGCCTGAGGGGTCATGGGTTCGAATCCCCTTGGGCCATGCTTGTGTTTTTTAATTTTAGCTAGACATGAGCCGTACGGGGGAATGGGATTTGCGGGGAGGGGAATGGGAAAGACAGAACAAAGAATGAGAATGACAGAACAGAATGGTGGTAGAAAATAGGAATGGGTTGTGCGGGGAGGGCGGAATGAGAAAGGGAGAACAATGAATGGGAATGGCAGAACAGGGAATGGTGGTAGAACACAGAAATGCAGGCTACACTTGCAGCCTTAATAAGTAGTAGAGATTGTCAAATTGGGAGATAAGAAAAAAACAAATAAACTTTGTTGAGTGTCCACAGAAGACACTCAGCACAAGCTTCTTTGCTCACTCATCTTTTGTTGTCTCTTTTGAGACACGGTATGTTGGACACTCTTTGTCTGATCCTAGCTAGGTCAATGCTATGCATGAGGAGCTCGAAATTTTTAAAAAAACTAGGTTTGGGTTTTAGTGCCACCTCCTTTGAACTATAATCAAATTGATACCAAATGGGTTTTCAAAAACAAATAGAGTGCGGATGGGATGGTAGTACGAACAAGGCGAGGTTGGATGCCCAAGGGTTTTGCTAGAAGGAGGGTATTGATTATGAGGAAACCTTTGCCCCTATATCCCGTTTGGAAGCCATTAGAATCCTTCTAGCTTTTGTTGCTTCGAAGAGTTTTAAACTTTTTCAAATGGATGTCAAAAGTGCTTTTTCTGAATGGGTATATAGAGTAAGAGGTTTATGTGAGGTAGCCCCTAGTTTTGAGAGTTCCATGTTCTAAACCATGTTTTTAAACTCCAAACAACTTTGTATGGTTTTAAACAAGCCCTTAGAGACTGGTATGAACATTTAAAATATTTCTTGCTTGCAAATGGTTTTGAGATGGTCTCTATGGATAAAACTTATTTTCTCCTCAAGCATGGCAATGGTATTTTGTTAGTACAAATTTACATGGATGAAATCATCTTTGGTGGTTCTTCTCCTACTCTTGTTTCCAAGTTTTCAGATACTATGAGTAGGGAGTTTGAGATGAGGATGATGGGAGAGCTCAACTTCTTCATTGGGTTACAAATCAAGCAGACCCAAGATGAGACTTTTGTGCATCAAGGCAAGTACACAAAAGATGTCCTGAATAAATTTGACATGGGCGAGACCAAGCCTCTTTCAACGACCATGTCCACCACGACACCTTTATCGAGTGTCCACAGAAGACACTCGACACAAGCTTCTTTGTCGAGTGCCACTCGACAAAAGATTTTTTAATAAAGAAAAGCCTTTTGCCGAGTGCCGGTCATGAGGGCACTCGACAAAGTATTTTTAAAAATAAAAAATCTTTCTCGAGTGCAAGATCGTGGGCACTCGATAAAGGGCTTGTACATAACCCTAATAGTTGGGCCATTTCCTTCATTTACTCGGCTCCTTCACGCCTTTGTCGTCATATGTCGTGTTGCCGTAGAGCTCCAACCACCATAGGCCAGCCCTCACCATTGCTTGCCTCGGCTCCGATGACCCTGTGTCCGGTACACTGGTCGTGCCTTGCCCGACACCTCGCCTGGTTCCATTGACCACACCGGCCACCCCCGTGCTGCCACTGGCTCTAGCCACCCCACGCCAACGCTAGTCTAGGCCTCAACCCTGAGCTCACCTCGAATCCACGCCCCGTCCCCTGCTCTAGCCACCACCTAGGTGAGAAGCTCCATTTTTAATTGTGAGAAGCTCATCTAGATGCAAAATGAAGAAAACCTCTCTTTTCTTCTCATTAGTGATATTGATGGTAGAACCTTTAGTAGAATAAAGATCGACAGGAATTCCCTTTTTTGTTTTAAGTTTTTTGACCTAATTGTTTCTTTTGGGTGATCTCAATTTGATCACATGTTCTGCAATAAGAAAAGGGCAAGTGTTGGATTCTTGGAGAGTATAGTGTTGATAGAAATGGATGATAAGGTTTTATTGGAATCCTATGATCAAATTATTAACATTTGAAATTATTAATGTTAAATCAAAACTTTACAGTTGATAGAAAAAATGAGTATTTTGTACACATGTCATAGTTTCTATTAGGTTATGATGTTATGTATAAAACATAAATGGTATAGCTATGAACATTAGCTACTGAATGATACCAAAATATGAGTTACTACCATGGCTACCCTTTCTTGAGCTCTTGGTAATACAACATTGTTGGCTCACTGCTCACAAGCACACTGATTTGTAGCTCACTCTAGGATCGCACTAGCACTTACATGAGTGAAATGCCATAAGTAATCTTGAGAAAGCTTAGATGCATGGACAAAGTTTCCTTTCTGGTTCTTACTAGTTACTATGATCTTAATTCTCGAACTATTAAGAATCTAGTTCTTTTCTTTCTTAAGTCGATAATCTAGATTTACAATCAATTCAAGTAATATTGTGTAAGTGATTATATTGCCTTTTACAATGCATAAATTGATGTATATGTGGTTGTCGTCCATCATCCCGTTGATGTATATATGTGCATGTCAGCATCGTGTTGTTAGTTGTATTTGCATATTTGAAAACCTCACCGTGCAAGGGAGGTGCTGTCGAAATTTTGTGTTGACAGACTTGTGTTCCTTTTTTGCAGAGAAGATACTTGGCTCCTAGTCGCTACAGGTCTGCATGCACCACATTGCATCACCACTGCATCGACCTGCCATAGCCCCACTAGCCTAACTCCACCGCCACCCTTGGTATAACCTCTATTTCTGTATCATGGTCATAGATCATGTAACGTAGTTAGCTATCTACCATTCAAAATAGATATGGTTGCAAATATTCATTTCTTTGCATATTTGTAACCATATCTGTTTCGAATTGTCCATGTTTTTGGACAACCCGTGAATGCGTAGATGGGGTTAGTTTCCATGGTCTCCGATCTGATATAGAGTTATGACGTCACCTCCTTATTGTTCTCCGGATACACACTCTCCCTGCTAGGACGTATATTTGGAGAACAGTAGGGGCCAGGGAGGTGCTGTCAAAATTTTGTCTCGGGTCAGAGTATAGCATGGACACTAACCCCATCTACGCAACTATGGCTGGGATTAGGACCTATCCTCACCTATTAGAAAGTAGGAATGTAGTGTAGATGCGAAAGAGGTTTATATTACTCTATGCTATATATGTTGGAGGATCGAGGACCATGAGTGGATGTACACAGGCCACGTAAGAAGGGTGAGTCACTAATGAATAGATCTACAAGACCGATGCTTTCTTTGAACTGGCATTTGGCAAAGCTGCTAAAGGAGCGAGTCAAGTTCCATGTCCATGTAGCAAATGTGCAAACAGGGAAAGACAACCAAAGAGGGTCATGAGGGAACATATTTAGAAGAATGGATATATGGCAGACTATACCCAGTGGATATTCCATGGTGAAGCACATCGTACGAGAGAGGAGGCGGTGAGATAATGCATCAAGGATTTTAATGCTAATGTCGGGGTAGCTGTCACACCTGGTTTTGGAAGGTAAACCGAATGCGAATCATGTATGTGCCAGGATCAGAAACTCACGTACACAGCGATTACATAGTTGTACATCATCACACATTGCTCAAAGTAAATAGCAGAAATAGTACTTTATTACATCAAGATGTCCAAGACATCCACATAGTCATTAACTTAACATAGTCATTAACATAATCAAAGTACAGAATATGAAACGTAGAAAGATAAGGCCTTCAGAGGCAGCTAACTGTGGGTTTGCCAGTAAACACAACTAGAACTCATCATAGTCCTAAGACTCCTCAAAGTCCTCCATGTTGCCTTCATCTTTTCCTGAGCACTGATTGCAATGGGGACAACCTGGGCTTGGGGGTTTTTAAAGCAAGGGTGAGTACACATCAACGTACTTAGCAAATGTACCGTTTGGCTAAAGTGGACTAGCTATATGTGGGGTTAAGGTTAAAGCAGTTGCTTTTAGTTGGTCAGATATTCATTAATAGTAGAAAGCCAAAATTTAGCAATAAACCCAGTTATTACCCAAAAGTACTCCCTCCAAGAGAAAATACCAGAGACCATAGTTATAATCATCACCATTAATCATCATCATAAAAGTATCCAAAGTTATTCTAATCAAAGAGGATCCCAAGGCTGCTCTTAACCATGAGCACGACTGATATACTAGTTTCTAACACTCTACAGAGGTTACACACTTTACCCACAAGTCGTGATCCCTTCCCAGCCTAGGTTGTACAGACCCGATCTTCACTATCGAGGTGACTGGCCAGGGATTCACTACATAGCCTTTACAAAGATTCCCCAGAGGTCATAACCGTCCATTAGGTTTCTCTAGTTTGATAAACACAGTACTTCTCCCCACAGGAAGGGTGACTAATAAAACCAAATCGAAAGAACCTTGGCAACTAGCCTTGGTAGAGCAAGTACTATGCCTGGGCCCCATTAACGGCCCTATAGCGAAGCCAACTACACCTCAAGTTCCTCTAATTAATCAGCTAAGGGCATCCCATTCCACCCTCATGGTTGTACTGTTATCCCGGGTGGTCTCTCAACGAACAGGTCCTTACGGAGAGGTACTCAGGAAATAGCCTGAGTCCCCTAAAGTATCACAAATTCATCATCATAATCAAGATAACATCATCGTATCATAAATATTCTCATCATGTTCATTGATTAATGTAGAGCAATATCATGAAGCTAACCATAATAACCCAAAAGGTAATCAAGGACAAGGTAAGTACAGACTAGTCAATCCTTAGGTTTCAATTAATTAATGCAGGACAATGAATTATCAAGTATAGGACATCATGGGTCAGAGGACATTTGCCTTCACCAGGTTGCTGCTCATGGAAGTCTTCGGCAGCACACTTAGGAACCACGGACTGCTCGTTGTCTACGCAAAGCAATCATGCATTCAACACATTTGGGAAATGAGAAAGTAATAGTACACCAAACATGTGCAATCAAGTGAACACAAGTCCGATAGAAAAGTACAAACACCAGAGTGAAATCTGGATTCTAGGGTAAACAAATATACTTAGGGGTTTGTGGTTCTTTAAGTACTACTTATCTCAATGGATTACATAACTTACTACAGTCGTCTTAATGGTTTATTAAAATTATGCCAGAGATGGGTTCATACATTACATGACATTAACTTCACAAAGTTAATCACCTAGTTATCATTAGGGTTTTCCTTTTTATTTCCTTTTAAATAATAAACCATTACTTTAAATGCACCTATAGCCTGGTATAAAATTAAGACATGCATACAGTGAAAGATAGTAATTTTAACATATAGAGAATAATTTTATGAACGTTCTGTAAGTTGAACCACCCAATTTGGAGTTCATATGCAAAAGATATGAAATAAACAAGTTTTGGAATTCAAAATACAAAATTAGACCTATTCCTGCGATTAAATATAAGCTCGGGGTTCTTTCTGCAAGATCCTAGGGGCTTGGCTGCAAATTCTTGGGATGGCGGGTTCTATTTCTCAAAAGCTGAGGGTTCTTTTTATAAAACTGCAAACCTAAGGGGTACAGGGCATCTTCAGCCATCCGATCACAGATCGACGGCCGAGATCAGTCTCGAGCGTGAGCGTGCGTGCGAGCTGACAAATGGGCCAGGGCATCAACGACTGGGGGCACGGCGGGTCGACCGGTCGGGCTCGAGCGAGGCGCAAACGAGGTCGACGGCTCAGGCGAGGGCTCGGCGCAGGTGCCTGACAGGTCAGGCTTAGGGCGAGTCACGACACTGCCGCGCAGGGACGCTCTAGTAGGCGGGGCCCTCCAGTCAGCGACGCAGAGGGGGAGAGGGAAGAATTTGGCACGGGAGACTGCCAGTGGGCCCAGATGTCGGGGTCCTCGTCTTCCCCAGCAGCAAAACAGAGTGCCGCCCGTTAGCCATGGCCAACGGCGACACGGGGAGGGAGGTGCGCACGCGGACGTCAGCGGATGGCCGAAGAATCACGGCATGGCGGTTATGCACCGCCGTCAACCCTCATCCATGAATCGCGCAGTAACATAGAGAAAATAGGGATAAAGAAAAAGGGAGGCAGCCGACGATCCTTACATCGGGCGGAGCTCAGGCGAGGACGGTAGTTTTCGGGTGCGGACGCAACAGCGACACCGGACAAGGTGGAAATGGGGCACTAGCGCGGCGTGATGACCAACACGACACTCGCGCGGCGGAGCTCGGGCATAGGTGGGCGAGAGGCGGGTGAGCTGGGCGCGGTCTGCAAATGAGGTGGCTGAGTAGGGGAGAGAGTGCGGGAGGGAAGGAATAGGGGCCAGGCGCGCGGGCGGTTGCCGGAGAATGCACGTCATGGGCGCATCCACGACGATGTGCGCGAGCTGGGGTGGTTACAAGGTAGTGTGATGAGCGGGGCCTACTGCCCATTGACCACAGGCGCGACAAACGGGTGCGGGCACGCGGCTGCGGCTGGCAGGGTGGGCCCACGGATAGAGGGAGTGGAGGGGCGCGTGCACGCGCGACTGCGCCAACAAGGCAGGCCCACTCAGCAGCGAGAGTGGGGAGGGGAGAGGCGGGCGCGTGCTAGGCGGGCCGAATGGGCCGAACGGACCAAGGGGGAGGGATGGCTGGGCTTCTTTGGTTTTCCTATTTATTTCCGAATTTCTAGTTCCTTTTCTTTTATTTTCTTCTTTTGAATTCAAATTCAAACATGTTCCATATTCAAATTGAAATAATTGAAACATGTGCATCAAACAAAAGAATAATTTAGGCTCAGCATGATGCAACATTTCATGGCTCCCATAGGTTTTAATATAGTAAAGAAATAATTAATCTCCCACCCAATAGATATAATTCTAATAAAAAGGAAGAGAGAAGAAATCTAAACAGAGAGAAACAAGAGGTAACACCTGAATTTGGTAGGCATTAGAGAAGAAAATTTTATACCCCCAAATTTAGGGTGTTACAAAACTATCCCCTTAAAAAGAATCTCACCCTCGAGATTCAGGGTTGGCTAGCAAAGAGCTCGGGGTATTTGGCTTTCAGATCATCTTCTCTTTCCCAAGTTGCTTCTTCCTCTGAATGATGGCCCAACTTGACTTTGCACATCCTGATGATGCTTCTTTGAGTGACTCTGTCTACTGTTTCCAAGATTTGAGTTGGCTTCTTGATATATATCAGGTCTTCTTGAACTTCAAGATCCTTAGTTGGCAATTGCTCTTCTGGTACTCGCAGACACTTCTTCAGCTGAGACACATGGAACACATCATGCACTGCTGATAGACTTTTTGGTAAGCTGAGTTGGTATGCCACTTCTCTATGTCTTGCCTGAATCTGGTATGGTTTGTTGTATCGATGTGCTAGCTTGCCCTTGACTCCGAACCTTTTGATTCCTTTGATGGATGAAACTTTTAGGTAGACATAATCTCCCACTTCAATGCTCAGCTCTCTTCTTCTGGTGTCAGCATAGTTTCGCTGTCTGGACTGCGCTGTCTTTAGATTCTCTCGAATCATTCTGATATTCACTTCGGCTTCAAGCAAAATATATGGACCAAACACCTGCCTTTCACCGGGTTGGTCCCAGTGCAACGAAGTTCGACAATTCCTCCCATAGAGTGCTTGGAACGGTGACATCTTCAAACTTGCTTGATAGCTGTTGTTGTAGGAGAATTCTGCATAGGGTAGCCTTTTGTCCCAACCTAAATTGTCATCAAAGCACAAGCTCTCAACATATCTTCTAGGATCTGGTTGGTTCTCTCAGTCTGACCATCTGTTTGCGGGTGATAAGCTGAACGGAATTTCAAATGTGTGCCCAAAGCTTCATGCAACTATTGCCAAAAATGAGAAGTGAATTGGGTACCCCTGTCAGACACTATCTTCTTTGGTACACCTTGCAAGCAAACAATTCGGAACATGTATAGTTCTGCCAACACTGCACTATTATAGGTGGTCTTGACTGATTGAAATGAGCCGCCTTTGTCAAGCAGTCCACTAGTACCCAGATGGAGTCATAACCAGCTTGAGTGCGAGGCAAATCAACTATAAAGTCCATCCCAATCTCATCCCATTTCCACTGAGGAATCTTCAACGACTGTAACAAACCTATGGGCCTCTGATGCTCTGCCTTGATTCTCTGACAACTGTCACTTATGTCAACATACTTTGCGATCTCCCTTTTCATACCGTACTACCAGAATCTTTTCTTCAAGTCTTGGTACATCTTCTCGCTGCTAGGATGTATGGAATAAGGTGTCTCATGAGCTTCCTTGAGAATCAGCTCCCGAATCAATTTGATGTCGGGAACACACAACCTATCTTTGAACCATACCACGCCTTCCGCGTCCTCCCAGAAATCTTTACCTTTCCCATCTATGATCAGCTACCAAATTTCATTGATCTTCTCAACATCTTTCTGCCCATCCTTGATATCTCGCTCTAGAGTGGGCTCCAGTTCAACTGTCACTTCTTGGATGTTGTTTAGAAATCCAAGACTCAGCCTGTCGAATTCCTTTGCTAGTTCATATGGCATCGGATAAGCGACCATCATGTTGACTTGACTTTTTCTGTTCAACGCATTAGCAACCACATTGGCTTTGCTTGGGTGATAGTGTATCTCCAGCCCATAGTCTTTGATTAATTCCAGCCATCTTCGCTGCCTCATGTTCAATTCAGACTTGGTGAATATGTATTTGAGACTCTTGTGGTCTGTATAAATATCACACTTCTGCCCATATAGATAATGCCTCTAGGTCTTCAGTACATGAATCACTGCTGCTAATTCCAGATCATGTGTGGGGTAATTCCTCTCATGAATCTTCAACTATCGGGACGAGTATGCCACTACTCTCCCTTCTTGCATTAACACACATCCCAGACCAGTGTACAAAGCATCACAATACACTGAGAATGGCTTATGAACATCAGGTAGAATCAACACAGGTGTTGTAGTCAACTTCTTCTTCAATGTGTCAACAGACTCTTAGCACTCTAGGGTCCACTTGAATTTAACTTTCTTCACTAGCAAGGCTGTCATTGGTCTTGCAATGTTGGAGAAACCTTTAATGAAACGCCGAGAGTATCCGGCCATTCCAATGAAACTCTTGATTCCCCGGACATCTCTTGGTGCCTTCCAGTCCAGGATATTTGCTACCTTTTTTGGATACACAGCTAATCCATCTCGATTTATGATATGACCCAAGAATAGGACTTCGCTGATCTAGAACTCACACTTGCTCAGCTTGGCATACAACTGATGCTCTCATAACTGTTGCAATACCATCTTCAAATGCTCCTCGTGTTCTTCCTCATTCTGAGAATATATGAGAATATCGTCGATGAACACCACTATGAACTTGTAGAGATAGTCCATGAACACGCTATTCATCAAGTACATAAAGAATGCTAGGGCATTTGTTAATCCGAATGACATAACCGTGTACGCATAAAGCCCATACTTGGTGATAAATGATGTCTTCGGTATATCCGAAGGTCGGATCCTAAGTTGACGGTAACCTGACCTCAGATCTATCTTTGAGAACACTTCAACTCCTATCAACTGATCAAACAGGTCTTCTATTCTTGGTAGAGGGTACTTGTTCTTAATGGTGACTTCATTCAAGGATCTGTAGTCAATATACATTCTCTTTGTCCCATCTTTCTTCTCCACGAATAAAACTGGAGTGGCCCAATTTGAAGTACTTGGTCTGTATAACCTTTCTCCAACAATTCATCAATCTGCTTTTTGAGTTCCACCAATTCTGGTCCAGACACTCTATAGGATCTCTTAGAAATAGCCGCGGTGCCATATTCAAACTCTATGGCAAATTCAACTTTACATTCGGGTGGCATGCCTGGTAGATCCTCAGGAAACACATCGGGGAACTCCAACACAACTCTAATAGCCTCAAGCAAGTTGGCCTCCTTACCATCTATAGACATATGGTGACAGGCTCCTTCTAGATCAGGCATGAATAGTTCAGTTACTACTTCTTTCCCAGATGGGACACTAACTTTACTGTCCTCTTGTCACAGCTGACAGTTGCTTGGTTTTTGTGCAGCCAATTCATCCCTAGGATGACATCTAACCCTTGAGTACCCATTACTACTAGGTTAGCGGGGAAATCTATCCCCCTTATTTCAATCCTTAGATTCAAGCACATCTTATCGGACTGAACATTTCCCCTAACTGAATTAACTCTTAGAGGTGGAATCATTGGTTCTATGGAGATGTTATGTGCTTCTACCCATGATGTGGAAACAAAAGAATGTGTGGCACCAGTATCAATAGTACTTTTGCTGGATGGGATTTGACTGGAAACATACCTACTGCTACATATGGTGCATCCTAGATTACTTTGGCCTCCAAGTGGTTCATCTTTCCACGGTTGTCGGCTTGGCCACGACCTCCTAGTGCTTGCTATGGTGCTTCTTGTCTTGCTGAGTTGTTGGAAACTGGCTGCTGCTGAGCTGCTTTATTCGGGCAATGAGACACCCAATGGCCTTGTTCCCCACAATGGAAACATCCACAGCCTCCTCCTTGCGCTAGGGCTATCTGGTTATTCTGGGTAGTTGTTGGGGCAGGAAGGTGAGGTGCTTGGCTGCTCTGCCGCTGATACTGGTTTTCTCCCTGATGGTTGTGCTGGTGGTACTGCTGCTGCTACTGAGGGAACTGCCTCTAGAACTGTTGTTGGTGCTGATGTTGATGCTGGTGCTGGTGTCCTTGAGGGTGACTATGCTTGAACTGCACGGGTGGATTGCCTGAGAAACAGGGATGGCTGCTGCTCCCAGCCTGTGGTCCACCGATCTTGCGCTTCCGGTCTTCCATCTCCCAGCGCTTCCTCTCAGTCATGATGGCTCTATCAATCAGATGTTGAAAGGTAGGGAAGGTATGGTTCATCAGCTGGTAGTGAAGGGGGTCAACCAAACCTCTCAAGAACCTGTACTGCCTTTTGACATCAGTATTGACATCCTTAGGTGCATAATGAGATAGCTGCAAAAAATTGTCCTTGTACTCACTAATAGACAGGGGACCTTTCTTCAATGCTAGAAATTCCTCCTTCCATACTATCATCAAACCTTCAGGCATATGGTATCGATGGAAGCTATCCCTGAACTCCTCCCATGTAATGGCTTCAGGGTCGGCATGGGTGGCGAGGTATGACTCCCACCAAGATTGTGCTACTCTCCTTAGCTGACGGGGACCATACAAAACAATCTCACGGTCATTGCGCTGAGCGGTATGCAGCTCCCGCTCCACTGTGTGCAGCCAGTCTTCAGTGTCTATGGGGTCTGCATAATGGGGGAACATAGGGGGATGACCTCTCATGAACTCCGCCCGTTTGTCCCTTGGCATTTGTGGCATCTGCACTTGCAGTTGAGGTTGAGGTGGAGGTTGTTGTTGCAGCTCCTGTTGCAAAGCTGCTAGAATTTAGCCAATCGCTTGGACTGCCCGAGTCTACTCAGAAACAACTGCTCAATTGTCATTGGGGGTGTTGGTGGCAACTGCTACTGGGGTGCCTCATCCTACGGTGCCTACTGCTCTTACTAGGCACTCCTTCCACCTCGGCGCCTTTTGTCAGACATCTGTAGAAAGCATAGACACATAAGACCTGACCTTCCAGTCTTTCAACATAAGAAAAGAGATATAGACGTCTTCATAACACTGAACAAATTAGCATCTTCATTGATTCTCCACACAGCCAAACACAACTTCTCAGATAAAGAGGAAGTGGAAATAAAAGGTTTCCCAACTAAATGGCTAACTTTACTAATAACTACACCAAGTTGTAGGGAATGCCCACACATTGGTGACAATCATTACAAAGAGCCAACTTCATCATAAGTTCATCACGACCAACATAGAAACACATGATAAGCAAACTAAAACTAACTAGGACTAACTAAGACTCTGACACTAGTTCAAACATTTATTACAAACTTCGACTCTATTGATCTATGGCTCCAAGTCTATCTTGGTCCTGCAGTCAGGGGTGCCGTAAGCATGATGCCCACGGGGCGGCAAGTGATAATGGTACTATCGGTACCCTAGATCAAGGGTACCCCCTACTACTGTATCAAGGCGCAGTTCCTGTACGGCTACCTCTTAGCCACGTGGTAGTGGGGCTGCGTCTGTGATTAAGGCGTGCCTCAGCCCAACCAAGGGCGGTTGCTCAGGGCCCACAGCTGCGCTCGACCTCACCACCTGGGAGGGTCTGAAACCGCCGCGTGTCCATCGTGATGGAATACTCCTAGGCATCTGCAGTAAGTCCGGACCCCTATGGGAGTGCGCCTAAGTTTGCGGACAGGACTCCCAGGGGAGGTCTGAGACCTCCACATATGCATACTGGGCCCCCTAAGGTGGGAACCAGACCCCTTCGCAAGGGGTCCGGACCACTCACGGCGGGGTCCCGGTGCACCAGGACGGAAAATGCTTAAGCCCTAGCCAAAGGCCAGGCAGGGATCCGGCGTTGGCACGTGTCTGGACCCCAGCATGTATGGCTCAGCCCCCCACCCAAGCAGAGACCTGATGCTGCCACGTGGCCCTCTACCCGTGACGTAAGCCAGCGGGCAGAGCCTGACGTAAGGACTACGTGCCGCGGGCCGCGCCGCGCATCGCATGCTATGCTATCTCAGTATTTAATGTGGAGGATGCCCGCCGCCTGACAGGCGATGTGCCATCTCAGCATTTAATGCGCCTCGTCCACTCCGCTAGCAGGCGAGGTGACGGCTCGGCATTTAATGCATCCTCTCTCTACTCCTCTAGTAGGCGGCGACTGGGCCACCCTGCAGATGGCGTGCCTGTCCAATCAGTTGGCAGGTGGCGTGCTGCCACAAGATCTGTACTCATGACGACTCGCGCATTACCAAGGAAGCAGCCGAGAGAAGCCAATGCTATAAGCACTACGGACATTACTACACTCATTACTACACTCGGAGAGGGCCCGGATGTTGCGGGCGTTAGTTATTTCCCTCCATTTTGTACCTGGGCCCACATGTCGAGGATCAGTACCCTTGTACGTGCCCCTCCTTGAGCTATAAAAGGGAAGGCACACAACGTTACGAGGCAGGCTCACAAATACTCACTTAGACCCAAGTCATCCAAGACACAACTCAAGCTCACGAGCAATACAACACACAGTGGAGTAGGGTATTACGCTCCGGCGGCCCGAACCACTCTAAACTCTTGCGTGTTCTTGTGTTCATCCCCAAATCTCACAACAAGCAGAATGCTTAGGCCCTCTCCTCATCTTAGGATTTAGGGCGGGTGCACTTTGCCACCTGGCCAGAGATTTCCTCTCCGACATTTGGCGCGCCAGGTAGGGGGGACTTCTCGCGGCCTTTCGGGGTGCGATCAGAGGAATCTGCCTTTAAAAAGGGGTTCACCCCTCAGGTAACAGCCATGCCTTGTTTCTCTTCCTCTCGTTGCGCCCTTCGCCTTCGAGGTTTTGCTCTGCGCCACCGCAGTTGCTATGGCCTTGTTGGTTCACCTCAAGCGCTTTTAGACTGAGTGGACGCTTGTCCCGGTGCGCCGCTTGCCTAGATGGGGCGCGCCGTTGTTCGGTGGAAGGATCCGCGCCAGTGTCTTCCCCCTCGGCGATTTCACCGCCGGGGAGCGCGATGGTGCTACCGATCTCGCCTTCTTCTTGTTGTTGCTGGAGGAGCATGACCTCATGGGGCTGGCGCCCTTCCGCCATCGCTCAGCTTCAAGGATTTTCATCATGCAGCTGGGCTGCGGTCTCCCATCAGTGGTCATCTACAAGGATGACCACTAGCCTTGTGGTGGAGAGAAGCGAGCCGGGCTGCGGCCTCCCCCTGCCCTCAGCTTCAAGGATGTTCATCAGCCTTGCTAAGGTGGAGGGCGAGCCGAGTTGGGGTCCTGCCTTCCGCATGGGCTAGTGGCCCACTTCTTCCTCCAGCATTTGGAGGAAAAGGATGTTCACCAACCTTGTGAAGGAGGCGAACTTCGGCTATGCGGTGCCGGCCGGCCCGCAAGTGCCACCAGCCGCCGAGCTTCCAGCCCCTTGGCTTGGATGGTCTTGTCCTCACCTTCGGGTTATATTTCCACCCTGTCACGAGAGAAAACCTTCACCCCGAAGCCGAAGCCCCCCTATAATAACCCATGTCAAACTAGAAACATATGGTTAGTCACCTTTTTGAGGACCTTCGAAGGAAGAAGGCCCCCAACAAGGTGCATGAACGATGTGATGAGTTCATGAGTGGTCTAGGCTGTTGTCTCCCAGTCAACTTTGGGTTGCTGGATCGTTGTCTTCGTATGATGTAATTATCTATTTTGTATAGAACTCCGTTATATATTAATGATGTGACATTCGTTTCTATACCATGAGTCATCATATGTGTGAGACTTGATCCCAGCACACATGGTGAAGTTCACACCCGGGTTTTGGTGCCCCTAAAATCCGGGTGTGACAGAAGTGGTATTAGAGGAATGCTGACTGTAGGACGTAACCTAGATAGAACTAGATAACCTTTACCTACTTACCTTTGCTACTTTGAATTCTTTCTACACTTACCTTAATCTTTTCTCATCTATGGCTGCTTTACTCTGATTACTCTTACCTTTTCACCTCTAAAGAGAAAAGTGGATTTCGCAGTTTGAAATCTAGTACCTAAAGTGACCTTTAGGAATAGGAGACCTAATCTTAGGAACAAAAAAATAACAAAACTATTTTTGTAGGTATCTATACGCGTGAACGTTTGTTCTTATGATACCTGTTTGATTTGGTTCTTTGATTGAGTGTAATGAGTTGTGGAGTATTATCCACAATTGCATCTAAATACATATAGGCATAAAAATATATTTAGAAAGATAGATTACCCCCCATATAACAAAACAAATAGATCTATCTTTTGGACCCATCTTACCTTAAAAAGATCCTATCTTATCTTATCCTAACCGCTTTGCTTATCTCACTCCAGTGTAACAACCATGATCTAAACCAAATTAATTAGATCTTATCTAGTCTAATCTTGCCATACTAATCTAATCTGGATCACATCTAATCTAGATCCGACCTAATCTAATATGATCTAATCTAAGATGGTTAATCTGGCCTAATCTAAAGTGAGTTACTTAATAGGTTGGTTAACCCTGGAGAAACATATTAGACCCTGCGCCTATAGACGGGTTTTAAGCTAAATAGATGACTTGGGCCAACTCGGCCATGCACAACTACATGGTAGGTTGACTAGTCCAACTAATCCCAACCTAAAAGCGAAGTAAACCCTGTTGACCTAACCACATCTACCTCAACTATATGTCCCTAAATCTGACAATGAACACTAAACACCAAAACCAGAGAAGACACTAAGACCTAAGAAGGAGGACAACATCATCGTCAAGGAAGGATGGGCGTCAAAGAACATCTTCGGACAAGTGAAGAGCCACCACCTAGGATATAAATTGTCCTTACCTAATCTTCTCTTATCCTACCCTTCTCCAATCTTACCCATTAGCAAAAATACAATATGCTGTGATTTTCTAGCCACTTTCTTACCAGTATTAGAAACATAAAAAACTTTGGATCTTGAAAATAATTAGAAACTAAAAGCTAAAACCTTCTATATCCCTTTTTCTACTAATCTTGAGGACAAGATAATTTTTAAGGGGGTAGATTTTGTAACACCCAAAATCCTGATTTTAGGGACTAGTTATTGTTGGTCACTTGTTCTCAAATGATGTGAATCAAGAACAAGGCAACAAAATTGTTAAAGATAAAGGAGCTTCGTCCTTCGAAGCATTATCTTCTTTCGGATATAATGATCTTTGGACGAAGGTTATGAAGGGTACACCTTCATCATTCATCAGAATAATAATCCATAGAAGCAACATGTCATATATTCACTCACTTATTCATATATCTAATTCGTAACATATGCATTTATGAACATTAACAGAATTTATATTGCATCGATACCATCGGCTTAATCGAAGGTGATGACGTGAGAGCAAGCACAACCCAGCGTGAATAGTACGCGGGTACTATTCACCAATTTATAGGCACGGGCACAGCCCAAGTAAAAATACATTTATGACCTTAACATGTACACATAATCATAACATAAATCATCAAGGATTAACCAGTCTTTTCCTCTTCGACTCGGCATCATGCTTGATCTTCATCGCCACCTTAAGCCGAAGCTGTTGTCTTTCGGTCGTAGCTTCTACATTCGTCGTTATCGCTTTCAGATAATGTCTTTGTCTCGAGGACCTTCGGTAGGGAAGAAGATCCTCAACATCACTTTGCTAATGGTATCTTCATCTTGAGGACCTTCGACGGAGAAGAAGACCCCCAACAGTAACAAAAAAATCAAGTAATGAATATTCAATTTTAAATGATTTTTTTACACAATACTTAAAACCATATTTTATTAAAAATAAATATTTCATGTGTACATTACATGTTTGAAATAATTTACCAAATAATGGGGTAAGATAATTAGTAAAACAATACTTGCATCTCATGCTGGATAGTTTGTTTGTTTTTTGTGAATTTTGTCAAAGTCTAAAACCTAGAATAAAATTTGAAGTTGGGATTTAAAATTGAAATCTGAAAATAGAAAATAAAAGAAAAAAAAGAAAAGGAAAAGAAGAACCAAACCCGTGGGCCATTTTCCCTCCCTTCTCCCAGCCTTGGTGGGCTTTACCCTCCAGACGGCCCAACTCCCTGGACGCGGCGCCGACGTGCGGGCCTAGCTCGTTAGTCTCTCACGTGCGTGACCTGTTGTCACCTAGGCCCGAGCGACCAGTCGATCCAACACCCCGCGCCCTCGCTCCTGGAAGCCTTTCGCTGGCGCGTGGGACCCACGCCCCATCCACACACATCCTCCACAAACCCGTGTTTGATGCCGATGACTGGTGGGGAGACTTGTTTGTTTCGGCTTCTGGCAGCTTCTGGCCACCAAAAGCTGCTGCGGACTGCCAAACGCTCAGCTTTTTAGCCAGCTTCTATAAAATTCGTTGCGGCAAAAATCATCCAAAATCAACATAAACACATAATCGGTTGAGTCGTTGTAATAGTAGGAATCCGTCATTTTCTAGATCCTGAGCCCTATGAACAACTTTATCTTTTTCCACACATAATCATAATGATACTTAGATTCTCCCCACAGCCAGATTCTTTCCACAGCCAGATTTTCAGAAAAGCTGGTCAGAAGAAAGCTGAACCAAACAGACCCCTTGTCAGCTCGTTCTTCTCCATCATAACGGATCCGTGCACGCATCTTCACCACTCTGTTCTGCAACAAACTGCAAGATTTTAGGATTTTTGCTGGGATTCAGACCTGGCGTGGGGATAAATGGGCCATGTCCCGGCTCCTCATCTACCGCATCGCCAACTACAACTCCCTCCGCGCCTCCATCGTGCGCCAACTCGCTTGCTCGGCGCCATGAAGATCGGCACCACCATGGAGGTTGGACCGCAGCCTCGCCGGGATCTCGGCACCACCAGTCCATTGCTATCTGTGGGTGGCCGAGATATCAACCAAGACACGTGGGCGGTAGTAGGGGATCTGGCAGGGTGGGAAGCACCCGTGCTGCTTGGGGCTCCTGGACTCCTGGTCAGATGGCGCCGTCACGGGCTAGGAGCGGCCACCGCTCGATTTACCTGGCGTGAGGAAAGGTTGAGGGTCGTTGGATCCTCGATGAAGGGTTGAGGTAAGACGAAAAGTATGACCGTCGGATCATGATTACATGATCGTGATTAGTTGTAGGATGCCGTTTCGGCCATAGTTCATCTTGGCCGTTGATCGGTAGGCGGATGGATGAGGACAGATCATAGTTTTTTTTTAAATTGTGGCCATCCATCTGTGAAGAACACACCATATTAGATCTAACTCAAACCCCTTTGACCTTGTGATCTTGGCCCTTGATTTTTGATCGGATGGCTACGGATCACCGATACGCCCTTCAACTGTGTCTTTTTGCATAAGAACCCTAACTTTTTAAAGAAAACAACCCACGGTCCTACCAGTTCAAAGAACTTTACGATTGGGTCCAGTTTTATTCAGAATAGCCCCGATACTCTTTAGAAATATTATCCGCAGTCCACAGGCTATTAAATCCTATAAAATACAATAGAGATACTAATTTTAATATAAAAATAATTCTAGAATCTTATTAAATTCATAATTAATTCATTTTAACTCTTTTTTGATCCATTTCAGTTGCATTAATATTGTCGGGGACCATAACTAGGGGTACCCTCAAGAGCCCTAAATCTCAGCTGGTAACCCCCATCAGCACAAAGCTGCAAAGGCCTGATGGGTGCAATTAAATCAAGGATCAGTCAATTCAAGGGACACGATCGTGCCTCGCCCGAGCCTAGCCTCGGGCAAGGGAAGCCGACCCCGAAGAACCTACGTCTCGCCCGAGGACCCCCCTCCAGCAACGGGCACACTATCGGCTCGCCCGAGGCCTAGTCTTCACAGAGAAGCAACCTTGGCCACATCGCCACGCCGACCGACCAAATCACAGGGGAATTTAATGCAAAGGTGGCCTGACACCTTTATCCTGACGCACGCCCACCAGTCGACAGAGCCGAAGTAACCGCGGTCACTTCGCCGCTCTACTGACCGGTCTGACAAGAGGACAGCGCTGCTCCGACTGCTGAGCCACCCGACAGAGTGAGGCTGATAGCAGCCAAGGCCGGCCTCGGGCGTCATAGGAAACTCCGCCTCGCCCGACCCCAGGGCTCGGACTCGGGCTCAGCCCCGGAAGACGGCGAACTCCGCTCCGCCCGACCCAGGGCTCGGACTCGGGCTCAGCCCCGGAAGACGGCGAACTCCGCTCCGCCCGACCCAGGGCTCGGACTCGGGCTCAGCCCCGGAAGACGGCGAACTCCGCTCTGCCCGACCCAGGGCTCGGACTCGGGCTCAGCCCCGGAAGACGACGAACTCCGCTCCGCCCGACCCAGGGCTCGGACTCGGGCTTAGCCCCAGAAGACGACGAACTCCGCTCCGCCTGACCCAGGGCTCGGACATGGGCTCAACCTCGGAAGACGACGAACTCCGCCTCGCCCGACCCTAGGGCTCGGATATGGGCTCAACCCCGGAAGACGACGAACTCCGCTCCGCCCGACCTAGGGCTCGGACTTGGGCTCAGCCCCAGGAGACGACGGACTCCGCTTCGCCCGACCCCAGGGCTCGGACTCAGCCCTGGCCTCAGCCGACGGTCTCCACCTCGCCCGACCCAGGGGCTCGGACTCGACCACGGCCACGGAAGACAGACTCGACCTCGACCTCGGAGGAGCCTCCACATCGCCCAACCTAGGGCGCGGACCGACCACGTCGATAGGAGGCGCCATCATTACCCTACCCCGAGCTGACTCAGGCTACGGGGAACAAGACCGGCATCCCATCTGGGTCGCTCCGCCAGATAGGCAATGATGGCGCCCCGCACGCTCTGTGACGACGGCGGCTCTCGGCCCCCTTACGGAAGCAAGAGGACGTCAGCAAGGACTCGACAGCCCCGACAGCTGCCCTTTCGCCAGGCTCCAGCGCTCCTCCGACGGCCACGACACCACACGAACCGGGGGCCAAAACCTCTCCGGCTGCCACGACGGCATGTACTTAGTGCGCTAGCTCTCCTCCGCTAGACACGTAGCACTCTGCTACACCCCCATTGTACACCTGGATCCTCTCCTTACGCCTATAAAAGGGAGGACTAGGGCCCTCTTGCAGAGGGTTGGCCCGCGCGGAGAAGGACGGGACGGCGCTCGCGCAAGGCCGCTCGCTCCCACTTCCGCGTGGACGCTTGTATCCCCCTACTGCAAGCGCACCCGACTCAGGCGCGGGGCTAACACGAAGGCCGCGGGATCTCTCTCACGCCTGCCTCCCTCCGGCTGCTTCCTTTCCCCCCTTTGCGTTCCGCCTCACGTCGACCCATCTGGGCTGGGGCACGTGGCGACAATTCACTCGTCGGTCCAGGGACCCCCCCGGGTTTCGAAACACCGACAGTTGGCGCGCCAGGTAGGGGCCTACTGCGTGTTGACGAACAGCTTCCCGTCAAGCTCCAGATGGGCAGTCTCCAGCAACCTTTCCAGCCCAGGACGGTGCTCCGTTTTGGGAATCTTGAGTTCATGTCCCTCGACGGCAGCTACGACATGATACTCCTTCCCCCGCCGTGCGACAACGACAATGGCGGTCGACAACCCGCTCGCCGGCGGGGAAATCGACGACGCCTTCCCCACGTGGTGGAAGGACGACATTCGGGCTTGTCCCGTCCCCTCCCCCGCCGACGAAGGAGGAGGCGGGGCAACCAAGGCCAAGCGGGAAGTGGCACCTCGTTGGCTGTCGAGCGAGTCGACGGCGCCGGCGCCCCAACGGAGGGCGCGTCGGGCATCGATCTCGCGTTTGAGACGAAGATGAGCACCGCCTCCCCGCAACACGCCAATCTCAAGCAAACGCACGACGCCAGCACGCTCGCGAAGGACTTGCTGGGCGTCACCCTCGTACCTGAGACAACGGTGCGGTCAGTCCCAGACGCGACCTCGTCACCGACCGTCGACCGAAAGGTACCGACCAATTCCCATCTCGTGTCTTTTGGATTCGGCCTCGACCCACCAAGCGACTCCGCTTCGGTGAGCACTCTCTTAGAGGCGAGTCCAAACCCTCTGGTATATCGTGTGCGGTCACCCTGGGACCGACTGACGGCCGACTCGACCTACAAGCCCTTGGGGTCCGAGGAAGATGGCGAGCCCGACCTCTGTTGGGATTTCTCCGGAATTGGCAACCCTAGTGCCGTGCGGGACTTCATGACCGCATGTGGCTACTGCTTTTCTGACTGTTCCGACGGCAGCCGCGGCCTCGACAATGAGGACTGCGGCCCAAGTCGTGAATGTTTCCACGTCGATCTAGGGGGTCCCGGTGAAGGCAACCATCTTGGTATGCCGGAAAACGGTGATCCCCCTAGGCCCGCACCTCGCGTTGACATCCTTCGGAGCTAGCTGTGGTCCACGTCCCGGCGGAGGGTCCTGACCCACAGCTCGTGCAAATCTGCGAGAGGCAGGCCAGGCTCGACGAGGGAGCAGGAACGCTTGTGCCGATCCGCCGGGACATCGGGCAGGAATGGGCGGTCCAACCCCCGACCGGAGAAGCGCGTCATCTCCCCCAGGACATCCAGCACCGCATCGCCGACGACGTCAGGGTGAGGCCGTCGCCAGATTCCAGCGGAGTCGGCCAGAACCTAGCTGCGGCGGCAATACTCCTCCGCGCGATGCCGGAGCCATCAACCACCGAGGGGCGGCGTATCCAGGGAGAGCTCAAGAATCTCCTGGAGGACGCCGCGGCCCGACGGGCCGAAAGCTCTGCCTCCCGAAGGCAGGGGTTCCCCTCGGAACATCGCGCCGCGACTTCCCGACTCATGCGGGAAGCCTCGGTCCACTCCGGGCGCACGCGCAACACAGCGCCTGCGGCCACGGGTCGCCTCGGCAACGAGTGCCACCATCACAGCCGTTGGGCCCACCTCGACGACAGGGCGCGCCGAGGCTACCACCCCAGGCGTGGGGGACGCTACGACAGCGGGGAGGATCAGAGTCCTTCGCCCGAACCACCCGGTCCGCAGGCTTTCAGCCGCGCCATACGACGGGCACCGTTCCCGACCCGGTTCCGAACCCCGACTACTATCACAAAGTACTCGGGGGAGACGAGACCGGAACTGTGGCTCGTGGACTATCGGCTGGCCTGCCAACTGGGTGGAACGGACGATGACAACCTCATCATCCGCAACCTCCCCCTGTTCCTCTCCGACACCGCTCGAGCCTGGCTGGAGCGCCTGCACCCGGGGCAGATCTCTAACTGGGACGACCTGGTCCAAGCCTTCGCCGGCAATTTCCAGGGCACATACGTGCGCCCTGGGAACTCCTGGGATCTCCGAAGCTGCCGCCAGCAGCCAGGAAGCCTCTCCGGGAATACATCCGGCGATTCTCGAAGCAGCGCACAGAGCTGCCCAACGTCACCGATTCGGATGTCATCGGCGCGTTCCTCGTCGGCACCACCTGCCGCGACCTGGTTAGCAAGCTAGGTCACAAGACCCCCACCAGGGCGAGCGAGCTAATGGACATCGCCACCAAGTTCGCCTCTGGCCAGGAGGCGGTTGAGGCCATTTTCCGGAAGGACAAGCAGCCCCAGGGCCGCCCACCGGAAGATGCTCCCGAGGCATCAACTCAACGCGGCGCCAAGAAGAAGGGCAAGAAGAAGTCGCAAGCGAAACGCGACGCCGCCGACGCGGACCTTGTCGCCGCCGCCGAGTACAAGAACCCTCGAAAGCCTCCCGGAGGTGCCAACCTCTTCGACAAGATGCTCAAGGAGCCGTGCCCCTATCATCAGGGGCCCATCAAGCACACCCTTGAGGAGTGTGCCATGCTTCGACGACACTTCCACAAGGCCGGGCCACCCGCGGAGGGTGGCAAGGCCCTCGACGACGCAAAGGAGGAAGATCACAAGGCAGGAGGGTTTCCCGAGGTCCACGACTGCTTCATGATCTACGGCGGGAAAGTGGTGAACGCCTCGGCTCGGCACCGCAAGCAAGAGCGTCGAGAGGTCTGCTCGGTAAAGGTGGCGGCGCCAGTCTACCTAGACTGGTCCGACAAGCCCATCACCTTCGACCAGGCCGACCATCCGGACTACGTGCCGAGCCCAGGGAGATACCCACTCGTTGTCGACCCCATCATCGGCAACGTCCGGCTCACCAAGGTCCTCATGGACGGAGGCAGCAACCTCAACATCATCTACGCCGAGACCCTCGGGCTCCTGTGGATCGATCTGTCCTCGGTCCGGACGGGCGCTGCGCCTTTCCACGGGATCGTCCCCGGGAAGCGCGTTCAACCCCTCGGACAACTCGACCTACCCGTCTGCTTCGGGACGCCCTCCAACTTTCGAAAGGAGACCCTCACGTTCGAGGTGGTCGGGTTTCGAGGAACCTACCACGCAGTGCTGGGGAGGCCATGCTACACCAAGTTCATGGCCGTCCCCAACTGCACCTACCTCAAGCTCAAGATGTCGGGCCCCAACGGGGTCATCACCATCGGGCCCACGTACCGACACGCGTACGAATGCGACGTGGAGTGCGTGGAGTACGCCGAGGCCCTCGCCGAGTCCGAGGCCCTCATCGCTGACCTGGAGAGCCTTTCTAGGGAGGCGCTCGACGTGAAGCGCCACGCCGGCAACTTCGAACCAGCGGAGACGGTCAAGTCCGTCCCTCTCGACCCCTGCAACGACGCCTCCAAGCAGATCCGGATCGGTTCCGGGCTTGACCCCAAATAGGAAGCAGTGCTTGTCGACTTTCTCCGCGCAAGCACCGACGTTTTCGCGTGGAGTCCCTCGGACATGCCCGACATACTGAGGGAAGTCGCCGAGCACTCTCCGGATATTCGAGCTGGGGCCCGACCCGTGAAGCAGCCTCTGCGCCGATTCGACGAAGAAAAGCGCAGAGCCATAGGCGAGGAGATCCACAAGCTACTGGCGGCAGGGTTCATCAAAGAGGTATTCCATCCCGAATGGCTTGCCAACCCTGTGCTTGTGAGAAAGAAAGGGGGGAAATGGCGGATGTGTGTAGACTACACTAGTCTAAACAAAGCATGTCCGAAGGGTCCCTACCCTCTGCCTCGCATCGATCAGATCGTGGATTCCACTGTCGGGTGCGAAACCCTGTCTTTCCTTGATGCCTACTCAGGGTATCACCAGATCAGGATGAAAGAGTCCGACCAGCTCGCGACTTCATTCATCACACCCTTTGGCATGTACTGCTATGTTACAATGCCGTTTGGTTTGAGGAATGCGGGTGCAACGTACCAGCGATGCATGAACCATGTGTTTGGCGAACACATCGGCCGAACGGTCGAGGCCTACGTCGATGACATCGTAGTCAAGACGAGGAAGGCCTCCGACCTCCTTTCCGACCTTGAAGCGACATTCCGATGTCTCAAGGCGAAAGGCGTGAAGCTTAATCCCGAAAAGTGTGTCTTCGGGGCCCCTCGAGGCATGCTCTTGGGGTTCATCGTCTCCGAGCGGGGCATCGAAGCCAACCCGGAGAAGATTGCAGCCATCACCAGCATGGGGCCAATCAAGGACTTGAAAGGCGTACAAAGGGTCATGGGATGTCTCGCGGCTCTGAGCCGCTTCATCTCCCGCCTCGGCGAAAGAGGTCTGCCTCTGTACCGCCTCTTAAGGAAAGCTGAGTGCTTCGCTTGGACTCCCGAGGCCAAGGAAGCCCTCGGGAACCTGAAGGCGCTCCTCACGAACGCGCCCATCTTGGTGCCCCCCGCTGTCGGAGAAGCCCTCTTGATCTACGTCGCCGCAACCACCCAGTTGGTTAGCGCCGCGATCGTGGTTGAGAGACGAGAAGAAGGGCATGCGTTGCCCGTCCAGAGGCCAGTCTACTTCATCAGTGAGGTACTGTTCGAGACCAAGATCCGCTACCCACAAATCCAGAAGCTGCTGTACGCGGTGATCCTGACACGGCGGAAGTTGCGACACTACTTTGAGTCTCATCCGGTGACTGTGGTGTCATCCTTCCCCCTGGGAGAGATCATCCAGTCCGGAGAGGCCTCGGGTAGGATTGCGAAGTGGGCGGTGGAGATCATGGGCGAGACGATCTCGTTCGCCCCTCGGAAGGCCATCAAGTCCCAGGTCCTAGCGGACTTCGTGGCTGAATGGGCCGACACCCAGCTCCCGACGGCTCCGATCCAACCGGAGCTCTGGACCATGTTTTTCGACGGGTCGCTGATGAAGACGGGGGCCGGCGTAGGCCTCCTCTTCGTCTCGCCCCTCGGGAAGCACCTACTCTACGTGCTACGCCTCCACTTCCCGGCGTCCAACAACGTGGCTGAGTACGAGGCTCTGGTAAACGGGTTGCGAATCGCCATCGAGCTAGGGGTCTGACGCCTTGACGCTCGCGGTGACTCGCAGCTCGTCATCGACCAAGTCATGAAGAACTCCCACTGCCGCGACCCGAAGATGGAAGCCTACTGCGATGAGGTTCGGCGCCTGGAAGACAAGTTCTACGGGCTCGAGCTCAACCACATCGCCCGACGCTACAACGAGACTGTGGACGAGCTAGCTAAAATAGCCTCGGGACGAACAACAGTTCCCCCGGACGTATTCTCTCGAGACCTGCATCAACCCTCCATCAAGACCGAGGACACGCTCGAGCCCGAGGCACCTTCGGCTCCGCCCGAGGCACCCTCGGCTCAGTCCGAGGTACCCTTGGCCCAGTCCGAGGTACCCTCGGCACGGTCCGAGGTAGCCTCGGCTCAGCCCGAGGTACCCTCGGCCCCCGAGGGTGAGGCACTGCGCGTCGAGGGGGAACCGAGCGAGGTCACGCCTAATCAAAGCTGGCAGACCCCGTACCTGCAATATCTCCACCGAGGGGAGCTGCCCCTCGACCAAGCCGAAGCTCGGCGGTTGGCGCGGCGTGCCAAGTCTTTCGTCTTTCTGGGAGATGGGAAGGAGCTCTACCATCGCAGCCCCTCAGGCATCCTCCAGCGATGCATTTCCATCGCCGAAGGCCAGGAGCTCTTGCAAGAGATACACTCGGGGGCTTGCGGCCATCACGCAGCACCTCGAACCCTCGTTGGAAACGCCTTCCGACAAGGATTCTACTAGCCGGCGGCGGTGGCCGACGCTACTAAAATTGTTCGCACCTGCGAAGGGTGTCAGTTCTACGCGAGGCAGACCCACCTGCCCGCTCAGGCTCTTCAAACCATACCCATCACCTGGCCGTTTGCTGTGTGGGGTCTGGACCTCGTTGGCCCCTTGCAGAAGGCACCCGTGGGCTACACGCACCTGTTGGTCGCCACCGACAAATTCTCCAAGTGGATCGAGGTCCGACCCCTAAACAGCATCAGGTCCGAACAGGCGGTGGCGTTCTTCACCAACATCATCCATCGCTTTGGGGTCCCGAACTCCACCATCACCGACAACGGCACCCAGTTCACCGGCAGAAAGTTCCTGGACTTCTGCGAGGATCACCACATCCGGGTGGACTGGGCTGCCGTGGCTCACCCCATGACGAATGGGCAAGTGGAGCGGGCTAACGGTATGACCCTGCAAGGACTCAAGCCTCGGATCTACAATGACCTCAACAAGTTCGGCAAGCGGTGGATGAAGGAACTCCCCTCGGTGGTCTGGAGTCTGAGAACAACGCCGAGCCAAGCCACGGGCTTCACACCATTCTTTCTAGTCTATGGGGTTGAGGCCATCTTGCCCACAGACTTGGAATACGGTTCCCCGAGGGTGAGGGCCTACACCGACCAAAGCAACCGAGCCAACCGAGAAGACTCACTGGACCAGCTGGAGGAGGCTCGGGACATGGCCTTACTACACTCGGCGCGGTACCAGCAGTCCCTGCGACGCTACCACGCCCGAGGGGTTAGGTCCCGAGACCTCCAGGTGGGCGACCTGGTGCTTCGGCTGCGACAAGACGCCCGAGGGCGGCACAAACTCATGCCTCCCTGGGAAGGGCCGTTCGTCATCGCCAAGGTCCTGAAGCCCGGAACGTACAAGCTGGCCAACAGCCAAGGCGAGGTCTACAACAACGCTTGGAACATCCAACAGCTACGTCGCTTCTACCCTTAAGATGCTTTCAAGTTGCCCGTATACCTCGTTCACACACCAAGTCTGGTCGTCAAGGAAGGGTCAGCCTTGCCTCGGCAAAGCCCAACCCTCCCTCGGGGACTAGAAGGGGGCAACCCCCTCTGCGTCAAAATTGTTCATCGAAAAAAGAAAAAAAATCTTTTCTGCCAGAATGCCTTTCGTGCTCTTCGACTACTTCAAAAGTGGATCCTGAAAACGACGGAGTACACGTAAGCAGCCAAGGCTGACCGAGCCGAGGGACTCCTACACCTCCGGGATACGGATACCTCACTCATCACCTTCTGCGATAAGTAACTCGTGCTCGGATAAGTGACTCCGCGGACCGAACAAGTCTTCGTGCTCGAGAGCTCCTCTGCCGAAATGATTTTTTGGACCTTCTCGACTGCGTCGGTAACAGAACCCTATGGACGAGTAAGAGCGCGCGTAAGCGGCAAGGCCGACCGAGCCGAGGGATTCCTACACCTCCGGGATACGGATACCTCACTCATCGCCTTCCGTGAAAAGCAACTCTCGCCCGCACAAACAATTCTGTTACCGACATATGAGTCCGGATACTCGAAACAAGAGGAAAAGAAACACAGCTTTACAACACGATGACAGTGTGTTTAGGCCTCGGCGGCCGCAGAAAACATACACACACTACAAGACAACCTGATCCTGCAGGCTCGGACGTCGACAGCCGAAGGGGGCAGCAGCACCCTCAGCATCAACTACACCTTCGGTGGGGTCTGACCTAGCCTCGAACGGCGACGTGGTCGGAGGGCCCCCACTCTGAAGGACGACATCAACACCACACCCGGGCCATCGCCGCCAGGGTCTTCTTCGAGAATCTGGCCCGAGCAGGCGGCTCGGCCGGCCACCCCGAGGCCTCGGCCAGCTGACCCCCAAAGACATTAGCTCGGCTTGTGGCCTCGGCAGCTCAACTCCGGCGTCGGTTCCGCCAGTGGACGACCCGGCCAGGCTCTAGCCGACAACACCTCCTTTTCGAAGCCAACTCTGCCTCCGTCCATGCTGACACCGCTACCTCCGGCTTCGGCCCATCGAAGGGCGACCGAGGGGTTCCTTTAACTAAGCAAGAGGGGCCTCGGACTGCAAGGCCGACCGAGCCGAGGGACTCCTACTCCTCCGGGATACGGATACCTCACTCGTCACCTTTGCACGAGGCAACTCACGCTCGGTGAAGCGGTCCAGATAATCAACAAGGTACAAACAACCCCACGCGATTGGGGGCCTGCGGAGCAACAGAAGGCCGACGGGTGGCTCGCTGTTGCCCGTTCCGGCAGCAGCGACGACGACCTCCGCCCCGGGCGGCGAAGCAGCTTCAGCAGCGGCTTCCGGGCGGGTGCTACGGCAGGAGGGCTCTCGCTCACAGAGGACGAGAACCAGCCATTCAAGCCGGGAGACGGAGACCCGGGGGTACAGGCGGAGTTGGCAATCTCGTTGGCAGAGAAGCCTTCTCCGGCTACCACCACCTCAGCACCGCGCCAGCGGGCGCCGGACGCCTCAAAGCGCACCGGCAGGTCCTCGCCCTCGCCGGAGCCGCCCAGAACATGAGCGCCGCCCTCGCGGCACACGACGTGCTGGGCGACCCACTGATGCGGCTGTCGGCGTGAGGAAGGCCTGGACGTGGTCGGCCCGCACACGACGCGACCATCGTCCGGGCGGAGGACGGAATGCTGCACCCTGGCTGAGCAGCGGCAGTCCGCCTACCCCGGCGTGGCTGAGGGAAGCCTCCGCGGAGCTGGAAGATGCCTTTCTCCCCCAGACGCCGGGGGAAGAAAAGGGTTACCGACCCACGCGGAGGCGGCCCCCCGACTTGCCTCACCCTCCGCCCCAGCAAGGATGATGAAGATCCTTGAAGCCGAGGGCGGGGTGGAGGCCGCAGCCCGGTTCGCTTCTCCCCACCATCAAGCTGGTGGTCACCGTCTTGGGTGACCACCGACGAGGGGATGCAGCTGGGCTGCCTGATGAAAATCCTTGAAGCCGAACGATGGCTGAGAGGTACCAACTTCCACGAAGTTGCGTTCCTCCGACGACAAGGCGGAAGGACTGCGGGCGTCCCCCATCCGGGGGGCTCGGAAGATGGAAAGACACGATGCATGAGGGGAGCACGAAGACATGGTTGCCCTCCAAGGGGGTCGCCCCCCCTTTTAAAGGCGACTCTCCCCACCTGCGCCCTCAACCGTTGCGGGTTGGGTCTTCTCCAACACGCTCCAAGATTCTCCCCCCCACGGCGCGGGGGCTGGGTCCCACACGTCATACAAGCCGGTCTAGGGGAGAAGAAGCCAAACCGCCACACGCGCGCGGTGCATGCAACCACTCGTCGGTTACAAGCACTCCTCCACTTTCGCCCACACCAGCGGGTGAAAGGGCGGACGGCCATGCAGGCGGCATGCAACCATGCCAAGTGGGCGTGCCCCTTCGACTCCAACGAGCCCAGCATGGAGGTCCAGGCCCACGCATCATGCAACCGGCGCGCCGGTTGCTACGTGTGAGAAAACTGCACCGCCACTCATGCCACTACCGCGCCTCCTCGACTGCGGAGTCAATACCGCGACTCGAGGCAACCCTGCAGTGCCAGCCAAGCGCGATGGTCAAATGCGGTCAAAAATGGGCCGACAGTAATGGTGGTGACAGGCGGGCAGGAGCAGCGGTCACGTCATCAGCCAAGCTTACGTCCCATCCAGGGGCAGCGAGGGAGCCCTCTCCCACGGCATGAAGACGGTGCACCCGTGATCCGTTCCTCGAACGGCTCGCACACGCGCAACGACCGCCTCGCGAACCGCTCGCCCCGTCGCATTAACTCCACGGCAGGACAGGCGGCGCCTCGGGCGGGAGAAGCAAGCGACGCTTCGCCTTCGCCATAATGACCGCGTCGAAAAAAGGTACGCCACGTCATTCGACTTCACATCCTTTTCCTTTTCCTCTTTCTCTCTCTTACAATAGGGACCGGGAAAGGGGGATACCCCGAAAAGGACCCTTCTCCGTGAAGGAAACAGGCTCCGAGCCTCCCTACTGATCAGAGGTTCGAAGGCCGGCCCCTCGAAGGGGTTCAACAGCCGCCTCAGATCGATTGGGTTCTGCGCCCACTACTGGTCAGAGGTTCGATGGCCGGCCCCTCGAAGGGTTCAACGGCCGCCTCATGCCACTCGGGCTCCGCGCCCACTACTGATCAGGGGTTCGTAGGCTGGCCCTCGAAGGGTTCACAGTCGCCTCAGACACAGAGCGAGGGATGACCATGGGTACGTTCGATACATAACCAAGGCTCGGGCTACGCTCCCGAGGTACCCTAGGATATTTCTGAGACCAGCGGGAACGATCTTGTAACGGAATCCCATCAGAGGGAGGCATCGAGCCCTCGGACCCCGTCGACAGGAGACCGGGTCCGGCAGATCACCCGCAGGTACTTTTGGGCGCGCCTCTGGGCCTCTAGCCGACCCCTAACAAATGGGGCACGGACGTCCGCTCGGATTACCCGCCAGCAGCTCACCGGAGACACCATGTTCGGCGCCACCCGAGGGCAACATGGCGCTTTCCCCCCCTCCTCCTTGTGGAAAGGCGACGTAGGGGCGTATGTAAAAAAGTTGAGTCTGTCCCTGATCATCCTCTCGCCCTGTATAGAGGCTCGGGGGCTGCTCTCGCAAACCCGGCTCCGGCCAAACCGTTGACAGCGTCAACATACCAGCCCGAGAACTTGGGACCCGACCGTGCACTCGGGCTACGGCCAGCTCGCATGAGGGAACAACTAGACCAGCCGAAGTGTTGCGAAACGCACTAAGACCTCAAAGGAGTAAAACTACTCCTCCGAGGCCTCGGGGGCTACACCCGGCGGGTGCGCTCGCGCGCACCCACCGAAACAGAATGCAACCGAAAAAGGCTGGTCCCCTTGCAAAAAAGTGCGGCAAAAGCCTCCAAGCGAGTATTAGTACTCCCTTGGAGGCTCGGGGGCTACTGTCGGGGACCATAATTAGGGGTACCCTCAAGACCCCTAAATCTCAGCTGGTAACCCCCATCAGCACAAAGCTGCAAAGGCCTGATGGGTGCAATTAAATCAAGGATCGGTCCATTCAAGGGACACGATCGTGCCTCGCCCGAGCCTAGCCTCGGGCAAGGGAAGCCGACCCCGGAGAACCTACGTCTCGCCCGAGGACCCCCCTCCAGCAACGGGCACACTATCGGCTCGCCCGAGGCCCAGTCTTCACCGAGAAGCAACCTTGGCCACATCGCCACGCCGACCGACCAAATCGCAGGGGCATTTAATGCAAAGGTGGCCTGACACCTTTATCCTGACGCACGCCCACCAGTCGACAGAGCCGAAGTAACCGCGGTCACTTCGCCGCTCTACTGACCGGTCTGACAAGAGGACAGCGCCGCCTGCGCCGCTCCGACTGCTGAGCCACCCGACAGAGTGAGGCTGACAGCAGCCAAGGCCGGCCTCGGGCGTCATAGGAAACTCCGCCTCGCACGACCCCAAGGCTCGGACTCGGGCTCAGCCCCGGAAGACGGCGAACTCCGCTCCGCCCGACCCAGGGCTCGGACTCGGGCTCAGCCCCGGAAGACGGCGAACTCCGCTCCGCCTGACCCAGGGCTCGGACTCGGGCTCAGCCCCAGAAGACGGCGAACTCCGCTCCGCCCGACCCAGGGCTCGGACTCGGGCTCAGCCCCGGAAGACGGCGAACTCCGCTCCGCCCAACCCAGGGCTCGGACTCGGGCTCAGCCCCAGAAGACGGCGAACTCCGCTCCACCCGACCCAGGGCTCAAACATGGGCTCAACCCCGGAAGACGACGAACTCCGCCTCGCCCGACCCCAGGGCTCGGACATGGGCTCAACCCCGGAAGACGACGAACTCCGCTCCGCCCAACCCAGGGCTCGGACTTGGGCTCAGCCCCAGGAGACGATGGACTCCGCTTCGCCCGACCCCAGGGCTCGGACTCAGCCCTGGCCTCAGCCGACGGTCTCCGCCTCGCCCGACCCAGGGGCTCGGACTCGACCACGGCCACGGAAGACAGACTCGACCTCGACCTCGGAGGAGCCTCCACATTGCCCAACCTAGGGCGCGGACCGACCACGTCGACAGGAGGCGCCATCATTACCCTACCCCGAGCTGACTCAGGCTACGGGAAACAAGACCGGCGTCCCATCTGGCTCGCTCCGCCAGATAGGCAATGATGGCGCCCCGCACGCTCTGTGACGACGGTGGCTCTCGGCCCCCTTACGAAAGCAAGAGGACGTTAGCAAGGACTCGACAGCCCCGATAGCTGCCCTTTCGCCAGGCTCCAGCGCTCCTCCGACGGCCACGACACCACACGAACCGGGTGCCAAAACCTCTCCGGCTCCCACGACGGCATGTACTTTGGGCGCTAGCTCTCCTCCGCTAGACACGTAGCACTCTGCTACACCCCCCATTGTACACCTGGATCCTCTCCTTACGCCTATAAAAGGGAGGACTAGGGCCCTCTTATAGAGGGTTGGCCCGCACGGAGAAGGATGGGACGGCGCTCGCGCAAGGCCGCTCGCTCCCACTCCTGCGTGGACGCTTGTATCCCCCTACTGCAAGCGCACCTGACTCAGGCGCGGGGCTAACACGAAGGCCGCAGGATCCGCTCTCTCACGACTGCCTCCCTCCGGCTGCTTCCTTTCCCCCCTTTGTGTTCCGCCTCGCGTCGACCCATCTGGGCTGGGGCACGTGGCGACAATTCACTCGTCGGTCCAGGGACCCCCGGGTTTTGAAACACCGACAAATATCATATTAATATTGTTTATCATCTAGTAACTTTGTATTACCATGAAACCTATGATTAAAATCTGGTACGTCATTCATTTTATAATAAACACTTAAACCTTTGCAAAATCATAACTCTATAACTGTAACTCCGAATTTAGTGGTTCTCGAACCTATGATCTCGTTACGATACGTAGAACATTATTATAAATTTTGTTCTTATGTTTGGTATGATGTTAATTTTTCCTATACCATGTTTGTTTGTATTGCTACGAGTAGCAGCGAGGTTACGAGTCACTTGAAGAGCAAGTTGGTACCTGGGCATCTTGAGTCTAAGGCAAGTTGTGCACTTGATCACTCTTCTTTACCTAATAATGTTCCTGTTCCTCACTGTGATATGCTCAGGTTAAATTGATGGGACCTAATAGGTTTTCCTAGCTTTGTTTATCCCCCACCTTGCAAACGGATGAACTATTGGGTAGATTTGCTATTGCTCTACCCGGTTTTGGGAAATTAATGTTATATTATGATCATGTTCCAATTGTGTTGGTGTTTTAATTATTGTTCATGATAAGATTATTATGTTAATTGGAACATGGAGAACCACCCGCGAAAACAGTATTACCATAAGGGTGGAATGGGATGCCCTTGGCCAAGTAATTAGGAAAGCTAGGGAGAGATTACCTTACCCGAAAGAGGCAAGTGGGGAGGTGTCGCTGCTAGAGTATAGGGAGGTTCGCGGGTCGAACTGCTACGATGGCAGTTCAGACGAGGGATTCCTATGGTTCCTTCGTCCTGAAACCGTAGTGGGTATTCTCGAACTAGTGGAACTTTAGAAAGGCCTCGTAGTGCTACCCTTCCTCGCTTCCTCAGTAGAGGTGTATGGGGTCCGATCAACCCCGTGGAAAATGGGTAACACGACTTGTGGGTAAAGATGTGCAACCTCTACAGAGTGTAAAACTGGTATAGCAGCCGTGCTCACGGTCATGAGCGACTCGGACATTCACATGATTAAATTATGGAATTAAACTCAATTTTTCATTTGCATTGCAATGTGGGTGTTATTATTAATTGTGATCTCTCATTTATTTGGGTTGGTATCTACTTATACATAGTAACCGCTAATAAAATTTTGACCAACTTTAAAAGCAATGCTCAGCTTTAACCATCTCCTTTGGTAAGCCTTACACTTCACATGAGCTCCCACCTTTGACGAGTTCATGCACATTATTCCCCACAACTTGTTGAGCAATGAACGTATGTGAGCTCACCCTTGGTGTACTCACATCCCCCAGGTCAAGAACAAGTACTATAGGATGAGGTGTGTGAAGGATGCTGTGATGAGTTCATGAGTGATCTAGGCCGTCGTTTCCCAGTCAACTTCAGGTTGCTGGATCATTGTCTTCGTATGATGTAATTATTTATTTTATACAAAACTCTATTATATATCAATGATGTGACATTCGTTTCTGTACCATGAGTCATCATATGTGTGAGACTTGATCACGGCACACATGGTGAAGTTCGCGCCCGGGTTTTGGTGCCCCTAAAATCCGGGTGTGACAGACGAGGGTCGAGAGATCAATTGTGGCAACCGAAGCTACTACACTCCAAGATGAAGGTGTTGTTGCAGAACCTACTGAGGTGTCCGACGATGATAGCAAAAATATTTACAACGAAAAGTGTTGGGAACTTGTTCTCAAATACTATGAATTAAAAACAAGGCAACACAAAATGTTAAATGTTAACGTCCTTCGTCCTTCGAAGCATTATTTCCCTTAGGATATAATGATCTTCACATGAAGGTTATGAAAGGCGTACCTTCATAAATATGACATGTATATACAAAGGATGAAGCTTATGAAACATAGGAAAACAACAAAAACAATTATATGATATGATAATATAAACATCTACTATTAAATAATCATGAGTACATGAAAACAATATCAAATTACATTTGTACCTTGAGCTTGACAGAGGGCAAAGGCAAAAGTGAGATGCAAAAGCGTGAACAGTATGGGGGTACTATTCATCTATTTATAGGCACAGTGCGCAGCCTGTGTGAATTTACATTCATGTCCTCTACAAATGATTACAATCATTACACAGGTTATCATGGGCCGATTGGTCATTTCATCTTTAAGTCGGTGTATTTTGAAATATACTACGAAGCTCACTGACTGGTAGCTTCGGCATTGTTCCTGTTCTAGCCTTCCGAAGGTGCTTCTTCTCACAGGACCTTCAGTGACGAAGCAGACCCCCAACAGTAGCCCCCTTCACGGTGCCAGATCGTTTTTCATAACGAGCTTGACCTGTGAAAAATTCTTTTAGTCTTCGGAATGCCGAAGGTCTGAAAAATACCTTCCCTGAGCTTGTTGTCGAGAAACGATTTAAATATTCCGAGTGCGAGGTGGTCCCACCATAGGATGGGTACACACGATCTGGTGATTCTCCTCGCGCCCTACGGTCCACCGTTTAGTGAATGCGAGTGACTGTTCGGCGGGTGCAGGTGGCTTGACAATTCACCTTCCCACCTGCAACACTATATAAACAGACGGGTAGGTGTCAAGTTACCGCAGCATTCATTACTATGATACTGTTGTGCTGCTAAAAATTTTGACCATAGCTGAAGCATATTCTTCGTATTCTCAAATAGAGCATTGTCTTGTTTTTTAGCTTCGTCATAAGAAGGAGCTTCGGCAAAATCAAAAAGTGATCCACTTCGTCAAAATCGCAAGGAAAATGGCCAGGGTGCGTTCAACTGCCATAGTCACACGCGACGAGGAGGAGACCGAAGCTGCCGAGACTGCCCCAATCTCCGAAATAATGAGACAATTGGGCCTGGTTGTGTCAAAGGGTGTTTCTGACGAAGGTGCACCTGCTGCCGAAACCGAGCAGGCTGATATTGAAGGTGAGGCTGATGAGGAAGAGATAGATTATTCCGCCATGCCATCTAAACCCAGCCACTTGGAATTTGGAAAGTCTACAGTCTCCGAGGCCGATATGCCCATGATGACAAAGCTAGGCTACTTCAGGGAAGCCGAGAAGAAGCTGATTCATTTTGGTAGAGAAGAAATTACTTCGAAGCTAGAAAATGAAGAGGTGGTAGTTTTTAGAAGTTTCTTTAAAGCAAGACTGAGGTTTCCTCTGCATGGAATGATTGCGGATGTTTTGGAAAATTTCGAAATTTATCTTCATCAGCTGACTCCTAATGCTATCGTTAGGCTCAGCGTCTTTATCTGGGCTCTTCGAAGCCAAGAAGTGGAGCCGCTTGCCGAAGCCTTCTGCCGGGTTCACGAACTTCATTATCAGACGAAGGCTAGAGAAGATGGACTGCACGAGAATTTCGGCTGCTATAATTTTGCCTATCGCAAAGACATGAAGACAACGGTGGTTAGCTACTGCACCAAATGGCCAACCGGCTGGAAAACTAAATGGTTTTATGTTAAGGTTGATGAGAAAAAGGAGAAGCTAGTTCAGAGCCCACTGGAGCTAACCTTCGGGTTAACTAGGCCCCAGTGCTGCATGACACTGGGGTCCTCATGCCCAAATGCTGTTGGCAAATTTAGAGTTGTGTCTGAGCATATTGGCACTAGGGATTTGGTTCAGGAATACTTAGCCAATAGAGTATTTCCGACGTTGAGGGAATGGGGTATGCCGAAGCTTAAAGGAGAGAAGAAAAAGAATGAACTTGTTCGACTACCATATCATTTTAAGTTCAAGAAACACTTCAAAGAACCCTACCAAGAATGGTTGGATACAATTGAGGTTATGTGCAATGAAATCTTGGGCAATTATACGAAGAAAGAAGATAATTGATGACAGTAGCCTTCGGCACCCGACCGAAACGGAGGCTGAACCGAGTAATGGACGCTCTAAAATTTGAATACCCTGACTATGAACGATTAAGCAAGGGTGCCGAAGGGCCAAAGCGAAAAAGAGTTGTCAGCGTTATGAAGAGACAAGCTGCTAGAATGATAGAAGAAGAAGAGAAAGCTTTAAAGAAGAAAAAATCCAGCCCTGAGCCGAAGGTGACTGTTCCGAAGAAAAGACAAGCTGCGGCTGTGAAGCCAAGAACAACTGATATAGAGGAAGAAGTTCCTTCAACGCCTCCTGCTACTGACGTGGAGGAAATTTTAAAGGTAATGACCGAATCTTTACCTCTCAAGCTAAGTCCACTAGGGCCACAACTGATGAAGCTTTTATAGAAGGAGGAGCCTGCGGCAATCAAGAAGCCTGTTGAAAAAAGGCGAAGGATTATTACTGTCGTTGAGGCTATTGAAGAAACACCACCGTCGACCTCAGTGCCGAAAACAGCAGCAGCCGAAGCTGCTCCTGCTGAAGCTTCTACTTCCGAAGCTACAGCAGCCGAAGCTACAGACATGGCAAACACACTTACTGATTATTGATGAAATGATTTTGAATATGGCTGAGGAAGAGACTGCTGCAGCTGCTGAGGAAACCCCGGCTGCAGTGCCTGAAAAAGAGAAGGAGCTTGCCGAAGATGCTTCGGAAGAAAGAAATTTCAACTTTCAAAACATAATTGGGCAAGAGCTGTCTAAGGCTAAAAAAGAAGAGCTGAGGGACTATGCTATGTCTTGCGGGTACCAGTCAGGGGCGCTGCTCTTCGGTGGTGTTGCCAAAGAGAGTTTAGGAAGCCTCCGGGACCGGGTTGGGGCGAAGGTTGTCAGCACTCTATCAAAGAGTGTTGGCTTTCCAAAGCTTGAGGCTGAACTCAGCAGATACCGGCGGCAACATATCGCCGGCAGATTGTTTTATTCTAATTTCAAGGTGAAATTCTTACCTAAGCTTTATTATTGTTTTTGAGATGAAGGTTACTCCTGACGAAGGTTATTTTCTTAGAGTCTATTGCTAAGCAAAACGTTGAGGATGCAGCAAGACCTCGAGGACAAGAAAAACGAAATTATAATTGAGGGCTTAGAGGGCAAGATTAAAGAGCACGAAGCTGCTTTAGAGAAGAAGGATTTCGTGCTTCAAACAATGGAGGGTTTGCTGGCAGAAGCTCAAGCCGAGATCGCCAGATTGAACAGTGAACTTTCCATGAAGTCCAAAAACTTTGAGCAATAGAAGAAAGATTTTGAGACAAAACTCAAAGCTAAATTTGAAAAAAGTTCAAATCTGCAGAAATCACTCAAAGATCTTCAAGAAAGATGTTTAGGCTTCGGCACCCGATGCATTCAACGGCTAAAGCAGGTCTTCAACTCAGTTGGAGCCAGTTCCGAAAAGTTTAATCCTTTGATTGAAGACCTGCTGGGCACATTTGATCATATTGAAGGTGAAGTTGATGCTCTCAACAAAGTTATAGCTGGTCATGGTGACTTTTGTGCTTTGCTAGCTTCTCGAGGCACAACTGTTGCTTTCATGAAGGCTGGTTGTACACATGGAAACATTGTAAACAGACCAAACTTCAGCCTGTCACCAGCAGACTTGGATGACATCCCCGGCCTAGCCCGAAGCATCGGAAACAGATTCGTCACTCAAATCTGGGCAAAGGGCGGGCAAAACTTGGCTGGTGATGAAGCTCGAAGCCACCTCAAACCGGTAATAAAGTTGTGCCTGCTGCTGTACCTTCTCCTTGAAATTTGTACTTTCCTTATACCTCTTTGATATGTACAGGATGACGAAGCCGAAGAGCATTGAGCCAAAGCTTGGCAGATAATCCGAAGCATGGTGAATGATGATGAAGCCGAAAATCTTGCTGTAGAAAATCTCTAGAAAACTCTTGTATTATCCTTGTAAAGAATATTGTAATTTAAGAATCAAACAATGCTCTGTAAATATGTCAATACCTTGTAATATATTTACCTTTCCATCCCTGAATAAACTGCTTTGATGTGGACGAAACTTGTCCCTTTTGAGCCGAAGGCGAAAAACACCTTCCCTTCTTTTTGTACACAACGAAGAATAAATCTGCTTTTTCCATATTTGCCGAAGCCTTGTTATTGGAGCTAAAGTAATTATCTGTACTCTATGATATGATGATGATGATCCTACAAATGTTGAAATGAATGTATATGTATGCAATGTATGATGTAATGTATCGTGCAAATAAATGCCCAAACACACACATTCGAAGCCACATCCATAACCTTCATTCCCTTAAGAGTGACTGAAGTCTCTTTGCCGCTTATTTTTCGACTTCACCGCTTATTTTTTGGTGTAAGTTCTGCATCCCCTTAGGAACGTCTTTTGAACTTCTTCGCCTTCTATTTCGGCGGTATTTTTCGCGTTGACTTTTCGCGCTTCGCCTTATATTTCGGTGATATTTTTCGCGTTGTCTTTTCACACTTCGCCTTATATTTCGGCGGTATTTGGCTCTGCATTCCCTTAGGAACGACTTTTGAGCAGAAAACTTACGCTGTGCTCTCTTAGGAGCGGCTTTTTGTAGCTTCGTCGTGCTCTGCATCCCCTTAGGGACGACTTTCGAGCTTCTCCCTGCTCCTTTTATTTTTCTGTACACTCGATGGTGCATGCTCAAATTTTACATTTTACATACTTTTGGGGGATTTTGCTCTCGTAGAGCTGAATAAGAAAAGGAAAATTACATGCTATGGCCCCATTAAAAACCTTTCTCCCCCTTTAGAAAGGAAAAGAGTGCCACAGAAAAAATTAAAAAAGTTTACATCAAGTTACACATAGTATCGTCGAAGCTCATCCACATTCCAAGATCTAGTAATGTCGTTGCCGTCCATATCCTTTAACCTGTAAGAACTGGGTCTTGATGAAGATACTACCAGAAAGGGTCCTTCCCACTTCAGCTGAAGCTTGTCTACTGTGTCAGAGTTGGCTACTCTCCGAAGCACCAGATGTCCTGGCTTAATGTTTTTCAACCGAACTTTTCTATCACGCCATTTTATAGTTTCGGCTTGGTATTTGTTGATATTTTCCACAGCCTGAAGTCTGGTCCCTTCTATAGTATCTTTTGCCACAGAATAATTAGCTTCGTCTTCCGCCGAAGCTACTGTTCTTATTGACCCCACTTTAGCCTCTTCGTGGGTTATGGCTTCGTCACCGAATAATAACTTGAATGGTGTGAAACCTGTTGACCTTGATATAGTTGTATTGTGGCTCCACACCACTTTAACCAACTCATCTGGCCACTTTCCTCTGGGCTGATTGAAGATTAACTTCATAATTCCCGTCATTATAATACCATTTGCCCTTTCAACTAGCCCATTTGATTCCAGGTGCCTTACTGATGCAAAATGAATTTTCGTGCCAATCTGATCGCAAAAATCTTTGAAAGTTTCAGCATCAAACTGTGTTCTATTGTCCATAGTTATAGCCTTCAGCACACCGAAGCGACAAACTATATTGTGCCAGAAGAATTTTTGGACTGTAGCCGATGTTATTGTAGCCAAAGGCTTCGCTTCGATCCACTTAGAAAAATATTCTACCGCCACCACGACATATCTCAAGTTGCCCTGCACTGGTGGAAGTGGACCTAGCAAATCCAGGCCCCATCTTTGCAACGGCCAGGTTGGTTGTATTAGCTGAGTCAATGACGAGGGTTGCTTCTGATCTCTTGCACATTTTTTGGCAATTTTCGCACTTTTGAACCAAATCTGCCGCGTCCGAAGCTGCTTTCGGCCAATAGAATCCTTGTCGGAAAACCTTTCCCAGAAGAGGTCTGGACCCAATGTGAGATCCACACAATCCTGCATGTATCTCTTTCATCAGTTCTATACCTTTGGCTCTGGATAGGCATTTGAGAAGTGGAGAACAAACTTCTTGTTTATATAATTCCCCTTCTATTATGACATATGGCCTTGTTCTTGACTCCATTCTTTTGTTATAAACCTCATCATCCGAGAGACAGTTACCCTGGAGGAAAGATATAATCTCAGTCCTCCAATCTTCACTATGGACAGGAGATATTGTCAGCACTGCTCTTTCGAGGAGTTCAACCGAAGGTGTAACACCCTACTGGTCACACACAATGGATAATACCACAAACCCCACCCACCAAACTTACTCAACACAAGAGATGTAATAAAGAAAGAATATATAGCAAAAATCCGGCAACACCTCCTTTGATAAACTAGCATAACCAGGAGGGGAAGCATGAAGTTCATACAAGATATAAAGACATATAATTCACATAGTAGAAACTAAAATGCATAAGTGGTAAAACTTAATTATGACCAACTGAAGCAAAACAAATGGGATAAGGAACTCAGCCTCTCCAAAACAAACGCTCAACCAAGAACAAAGTAATTCACTAGACTTGACCAACTCTGATTAACAACATTATTAAGTGGTGGTTCCTTTATTTAAAGGTGAAGTGGCCGTGCTGCTACATCCCTCTATTCCCAAAGCAGAAATTAGGTGCCTGCATCAAACAATTCATGGACTTCTGCGAGGATCACCACATCCGGGTGGACTGGGCCGCGGTAGCTCATCCCATGTCGAATGGGCAAGTAGAGCGTGCCAACGGCATGATTCTACAAGGGCTCAAGCCTCGGATCTACAACGACCTCAACAAGTTCGGCAAGCGATGGATGAAGGAACTCCCCTCGGTGGTCTGGAGCCTGAGGACAACGCCGAGCCGGGCCACGGGTTTCACGCCGTTCTTCCTGGTCTACGGGGCCGAGGCCGTCTTGCCCACTGACCTAGAGTACGGCTCCCCGAGGACCAGGGCCTACAGCGATCAAAGCAACCAAGCTAGCCGAGAAGACTCGCTGGACCAGCTGGAAGAGGCTCGGGACAAGGCCTTGCTACACTCGGCGCGGTACCAGCAGTCCCTGCGACGCTACCACGCCCGAGGGGTCCGGCCCCGAGACCTCCAGGTGGGCGACCTGGTGCTTCGGCTGCGGCAAGACGCCCGAGGGAGGCACAAGCTCACGCCCCCCTGGGAGGGGCCATTCGTCATCGCCAAAGTTCTGAAGCCCGGAACGTACAAGCTGGCCAACAGTCAAGGCGAGGTCTACGGCAACGCTTGGAACATCCAACAGCTACGTCGCTTCTACCCTTAAGATGTTTTCAAGTTGTTCATATACCTTGCATCCGTGCAAAGTTTAGTCATCAAGGAAGGGTCGGCCTCGCCTCGGCAAAGCCCGACCCTCCCTCGGGGGCTAAAAGGGGGGGAACCCCCTCTGCGTTGAAATTTTCCTCGAAAAAAGATCTCTTCTGCCAGAATATCTTTCGTGCTTTCTGACTACTTCGAAAAGTGGATCCTGAAAACGACGGAGTACACGTAAGCAGCCAAGGCTGACCGAGCCGAGGGACTCCTACGCCTCCGGGATACGGATACCTCACTCATCACCTTCTGTGATAAGTAACTCGCGTTCGGATAAAGTGATTCCGCGGACCGAACAAGTCTTCACGTTCGGAAGCTCTTCTACCGAAGCGATCCTTCGAGCCTTCTCGACTGAGTCGGTGACAGGGCCTCATGGACGGGTGAAAGTGCGCATAAGCGGCAAGGCCGACCGAGCCGAGGGACTCCCACACCTCCGGGATACGGATACCTCACTCGTCACCTTCCTCGAGAAGCAACTCTCGCTCGCACAAACATCCCTGTTACCGACAAAAAAGTCCAGATACTCAAAACAAGAGGAAAGGAGACGCAACTTTACAACACAGCGAGGGTGTGTATTCTGGCCTCAGCGGCCGCAGAAGGCACACGCTACAAGACACTCTGATCCTGCAGGCTCGGGTCTTGACGCTGGAAGGGGGCAGTAACACCCTCGGCATCGACGACACCTTCAGCAAGGTCCGACCTAGCCTCGGACGGCGACGCGGTCCAAGGATCCCCACTCTGGAGGACGACGTCATCGTCACGCCCGGACAATCGCTGCCAGGGACTTCTCCGGGAATCCGGCCCGAGCAGGCGACTCGGCCGGTTGCCCCTAGGGCCTCGGCCAACCATCTTCCAAGGGCGCCAGCCCGACTTGAGGCCTCGGCTGATCGACTCCAGCGTCGGTCCCGCTAACGGACAACCCGGCTAGGCTCCGGCCAACCAGGTTTCATTTTCGAGCCAACTCCGCCTCTGTTCATGCTGATATCGCTACCCCTGGCCTCGGCTCGTCGAAGAACAGCCAAGGGGTCCCTTTAACTGAGCTAGAGGAGCCTCAGACAACAAGGCCGACCGAGCCGAGGGACTCCTACGCCTCCGGGATACGGATACCTCACTCGTCACCTTGACACGGGGCGACTCATGCTTGGTGAAGCGGTTCAGACAACCAACAGGCGAGTCTTAGTGCTCGAAAATGAGGAAAAAACATGGCTCCGTGCCAAAATTACATACATGTTCAGGCCTCGACAGCCGCAATGAACAAAAAACCCTAGCATTCGAAGTGCCATTACAAACGGAACTCTGGTTCCATGCCCCGCGGGTATGAGCAACCTCGAGCCTGCGGGGCGATGAACGTCGGGGGACCTGCCAGCGACATCTGCAGCAGCAGCCATGGTCCCGGGTGGACGCGGCCACCGGAGGGCTCTCGTTCGTGGTCCCGCTCAAGGGACGCGAACCAGCTATTAAAGCCAAAGAGCGGGCCGCTCCCAAGCGCACCGGCAGGTCCTCGCTGCCGTCCTCGCTGCGAATGCAAGGGAGAGGGCGGAATGTTGCATCCTAGCTGGGCAGCAACAGTTCGCCTTCCCCGGCATGGCTGGAGGACGTCTCCGCCGCAGGGCTGGAGGGCGATTGCCACCACCAGAAGCTGGAAGAAGAGGTGGCCCGCCGACCCGCGCAGGAGGTAGAGCCCCGGCTCGCCTCGCTCCCCGCCCCAGCGAGGATGACGAACACCCTCGATGCTGAGGGCGGGATCGGGATCACAGCCCGGCTTGCCTCTCCCCATCCAGGAGCTGGAGGTCACCGTCTTGGGTGACCACCAGCGGAGGGGAGCAACCGGGCTGTGTGATGAAAATCCTTGAAGCCGAACGATGGCTGAAAGGTACCAACTCCCACGGAGTTGCGTTCCTCCAATGATGAGGCGAAAAGACGGCGTGTATCCCCCATCCGGGGGCTTGGAAGGTGGAAAGACGCGATGCATAAGGGAGCGAGAAGACATGGTCGCCTTCCGAAAGGGGTCGCCCTCCTTTTAAAGGCAACTCTCCCTACTTGCGCCCCCAACCGTCACGGGCTGAGTCTTCTCCAACACGCTCCAAGGCCCTCCCCTGCGGCGCAGGGGCTGGGTCCCGCATGTCATGCAAACCGACTCAGAGCAGAAGAAGCCAAACCGCCACGCGTGGTGCACATGACCGCCCAGCGGTTACAAGTGACCCTCCACTTTTGCCCAGACCAACGGGCGAAAGAGGCGGGCAGCCATGCAGGCGGCATGCAACCGCGCCAAGTGGACGCGCTTCTCCGACTCCCGACACGCCAGCATGGAGGCCCAGGCCCACGCGTCACGCAACCGGCGCGCCGGATGCTGCATGCAAGCAACTGCACCGCCACTTGCGCCACCACCGCGCCTCCTCGATTGCGGAACCAATACCGCAACTCGAGGCGACCCAGCGCACGACCCAGCAACGCCAGCCTGACGCGGCGGTCAATGCGGCCAAAAGTGGGCTGGCAGTAATGACGGTGGCAGGCGGGCGGGAGCAGCGGTCACGTCGTCAGCCAAGCTCACGTCCCATCCGGGGGCAGCAAGAGAACCCCCTCTCACGGCGTGAAGACAACGCGCCCGTGATCCGTTCCTCGAATGGCTCGCGCACGCGCAACGGCCGCCTCGCCAACCGCTCGCCCCATCGCATTAACTCCGCGGCAGGACAGGCGGCGCTTCCGGCGGGAGCAGTGGGCGACGCTTCGCCTTCGCCGTAATAACTGTGACAAAAAAAGGTACGCCGCGTCGTTCGATTTCGTATCCTTTTCCTTTTTTCCTCTTTCTCTATCTCTTGCAGCAGGGACCGGGAAAGGGGGATACCCCAAAAAGGATCCTTCCCCGTGAAGGAACCAGGCTCCGAGCCTCCCTACTGATCAGAGGTTCGAAGGCTGGCCCCCCGAAGGGTTCGACAGCCGCCTCAGATCGCGTGGGCCCTACACCCACTACTGGTCAGAGGTTCGAAGGCTGGCCCCCCGAAGGGTTCCACGGCCGCCTCAGGCTACTCGGGCTCCGTGACCATTACTGATCAGGGGTTCGAAGGCTGGCCCCCGACGGGTTCACAGTCGCCTCAGACGCCGAGCGAGGGATGACCGGGGGTACGTTCGATACATAACCAAGGCTCGGGCTGCGCTCCCGAGGTACCCTAGGACATTTCCGAGACCAGCGGGAGCGATCTTGTAACGGAATCCCATCAGAGGGAGGCATCGAGCCCTCGGACCCCGTCGCTAGGGGACCGGGTCCGGCAGATCACCCGCAGGTACTTTTGGGCGTGCCTCTGGGTCCCTAGCCGACCCCTAACGAACAGGGCATGGACGTCCACTCGGATTACCCGCTTGCAGCTCACCGGAGACACCATGTTCAGCGCCCATCGAGGGTAACATGGTGCTTTCCCCCCCTCCTCCTTGAGGAAAGGCGACGCAGGGGCGTATGTAAAAAAGTCGAGTCTGTCCCTGATCGCCCTCTCGCCCTGTGCAGAGGCTCGAGGGCTGCTCTCGCAAACCCAGCTCTGGCCAAACCGTTGACAGTGTCAACATACCAGCCCGAGAACTTGGGCCCCGACCGTACACCCGGGCTACGGCCAGTTCGCATGAGGGAACAACCAGACCAGCCGAAGCATTACGCGAGGCAGTAAGACCTCGAAGGAGTGAAATCACTCCTCTGAGGCCTCGGGGGCTACACCCGGCGGGTGCGCTCGCGCGCACCCACCGGAACAAAATGCAACCGAGAAAGGCTGGTCCCCTTGCAAAAAAGTGCGACTAAAGCCTCCAAGCGAGTGCTAACACTCCCTTCGAGGCTCGGGGGCTACTGTCGGGGACCATAATTAGGGGTACCCTCAAGACTCCTAATTCTTAGTTGGTAACCCCCATCAGCATAAAGCTGCTAAGGCCTGATGGGTGCGATTAAGTCAGTGATCAGTCCATTCGAGCGACTCGATCACGCCTCGCCCGAGCCTAGCCTCGGACAAGGGCAGCCGACCCCGGAGGATTTCCGTCTCGCCCGAGGCCCCCCTCCAACGGCGGACATATTTCCGGCTCGCCCGAGGCCCTGCCTTCGCTAAGAAGCAACCCTGACTAAATCGCCGCACCGACCGACCAAGTCGCAGGAGCATTTAATGCAAAGGTGACCTGACACCTTTATCTTGACGCGCGCCCTCCGGCAGAGCCGAAGTGACCGCCGTCACTTCACCGCTCCACTGACTGGCCTGACAGAAGGACAGCGCCGCCTGCGCCACTCCTGTAACACCCCTGGTGTTACTATAACTAAAACTTGAGCATGACATCATAACATTGGCATTGCATATGTTTGATACACCTAGAGTGCATTCATTAGGCAAAAATTTTAAACAAGTTGTACTGTTTTAAGGATCTTGCAAATAGGACCCTGGATGGGAAGCTTTACCCTAAACAGGGATTAAAGGGGTAAAACTTAACCCAACTTGAGAAAATCCAAATATTTTAGGGTAATAGTTATTAAATATCCCCAAAAACAAAGTTGAATCTCATTTATACCCCTGGGATACTAAAAACCCTAATTGGAACCCTGGAAAACTCTAAAACCAAACCCTAGGGGCTTATGTGCAAAATTAGTCCACTTTTGGACTAAAGTGCAAAAACTAAGCCAAATAAGTTTCTTAAGTCCTTTGGTTCACAAATATGTGGACTTGAAAGCCAAACCCTAAGTTTTGGACTCAATTGCAAAATGGACCTCATTTGAATTCTATACTAAGTCTGAAATTTCAGTGATATTGGCTCAACTTTGGGGCTTTGTAACTTTCAAAGCATAGGGTTTTTGCCCAAAATGACCACAACAAGTTTGTAGCCCAATTATAGGAGAGCAACTTTGCTTAAGGATGTGAGCTCAGTTGTTAAGAAAAATTTGGAGATAATCATACTCAAACCTTGGCTGTCAGGCTGGATTCATTCTGAAATTCAGCTTTTCAGTGTAACAGGGTCAACTTTGAATGTGAATTGAACCTTGATCCAGTGCTCAAATGAGTTCAACCTCTATAGTCGAATTGTAGCTGGTTTGTAGCTCCGAAACTTTGCTACAGAGAGTGGAGCAAGTTACTAGAGAAACTTTAGAGAAAATTGGTCCTAAACTATGACTGTCAGGCTGTCTGAATACCATTTCCCCATGGTACAGTAACCCGAGTGGATCAGGTCGCTAGCGCGACTATCCTCGCCGCCGATGACTCCCTCCGCCGCGATTCGTGCCGCCGCCGGTTCGATTCGTGCTCGGGTTGATCGGATAGCACCCAGTGACCATCGCCGTGGATAAGCCCGGTCAGTAAACTATTCCGGCTAGTCGCCGTACCCCCTCCCCTTGCTCATCGGTCACCCGGATAGATTTCCGCCGCCGTTGAGCCATCACTGCCGCCCGCCGCGTGTCCTGACGCTTTACCACGTCGCGGCTAACCATGCTACACATATCCGGTGATCGCCGGAGGTGCCGCCACGGTAAAAGCCACGTTGCGCGGCCACCAGTGACTCACCCTTCGTCTCGGTCGCCGGTCTCTCTACTCAGAATTAGGCACCACCGCTTAGCTTCCCTATAAATTGAAGCCACCGTGAGCTCCGCAAGGTCATCACGCACCCAGCCACCAGATATCGTCCTCAATCGTTCACCGCAAAAACACCCTCACCGCGGCCAGCCGTCCCAAGGTCTGCTCATTCCTTTTTCATCTCTGTTCTAGCATACTTACGTATTGGTGATGCTCTCCGACCCTTCCAATCGAACCGGACCGCCACCCATCGCCGGGAACACGGCTGTCTTGCCACGATGCTCACGGCCACCGTGGCCAGAGCTCCATATTTGACCATTAGTGAAATTGGGTTGGGGAAAGGGGTTAGGACGGGTCCTATTTCATTTCTGCCACTCGGGAGCGCCGGTCATGGACCCGTTCGGCCGGTACAGTGGCTCACCGGAGCGCGGCCACGTTCACCGTCGTCGGGGACTACAAACCGAGAATAGATAGAAGTGCGAGGGTGTCTTTGAAATTGTCAGCGGCTGTGTTAAATAGTGCTTTGGGCTTTGTCGGGATATTCAAGAAAACAGGGGCCTTTCTGTAAGGCTGCCAGGGCGCGGGGGCGCGTGGGCGCGTTTCCACTCTGGGTTGGGCCGACTGGGCTAGAACTGGCCCAGTCCTGTTCAGCCTTTTCCTTTTTCTTTTTCAATAAAGCTTTAGAAATATGAAGAAAAATGTAGAAAAATGCTAAAATTGTGAAACTAATTTTCCTAGGCTTGTTATTTTCCCTAGTATTTAGTAAAAATAGTTTGGTGATTTTTGGTGAAAATAAGAAATTTTAGGGTATTTAAAGTAGTTAAAAGTTTTAGTTATGGATTTTTAGAAAATAAGTAATAAGCCCAAAAATGCCCAAACTTTTTATGGGCACTTAAAACAATATTTAGAAGCCTTGAGTAGAAGTTGGGTTGATTTGGACCTTGTTTGATCACTAAACCCAAGACCACCCCCCCTACCCTTTGAACTCCTTTACTGACTCCGGAAACCCTAGGAAAGTTGTACTCAAGACTTAGATAATAAGTTTATATTATCTTTGCATCCTCATGAGCATCCCATGGCATCCATTCTTATGCATGTATATGGTTATGTTAGAACACGAAGAAGAAGAAGACGTCTCTGAAGACAGGACACCACCATCCTCAGATCCTCAAGCAGGCAACTGCTTTTATTTCGATATTTGTGGATCCGAACAGAACTCACCTGATAACAAAGGCAAGCCCCGGTGCATTTGCCACCCTCCATGTTGTTTTAAATCTTTCTCACGTGCTTGATGCATTAGATGATAGGAGTTGATTGATAAAACAATTCCTGCATTACCTTCCTTGAATTTGATTACCTTCCTTGATCTCCCATTTTACAAAAGATTTTGATGCTTAGCCTTGCTTTAGAAAAACAAAATGTTTTGTTTTTACAAAAGATGATGTGGCAAAGGTGGGTGGGGTGTTTTTGAAAATAAAATTTGATGGTGGATCCATCAGGGCCTGAATGGATTCAACATCTGGAAAAGATGTACCTCTGCCAGGTACCAAGTTTTTGGGTTGAAAAGATTAAGCTGAGACCGGGCGGGTGACTTGCACGAGAAAGGAGTCTCGGTGTAGTGTCTCCGTCTGAGTCGATTAAGGACCTTGTCGATGTAGGCTTGATGATCGAGGACCCTTTAGCTGGTCACATGCCTCGTCATGGGTAAGCCTTGCCTCGGGCAGACTAAGGCCAGAATAAGATAACACGAAATGGGCGTGGAGCGGTGGCGAGAGTAGCGTGTACCCTCCGTGGCAAGAGGCTGGACGGTGGTGTATCTGTGCTCTCGGTTTGCGTGAACCTGATCCGGTCTTAAGAACCCCGGTGGCGGGTTGACATATGCAAGGGTTAAGTGCTACATATGTCGTGTGATTGGAGATCCTCAGCTGAGTATAATCGATTCGGATCGCCGTACCTTCGCGGTTATGAAGACTTGGTCACTGACCTACACGTAGCATTCCACTAAAGATGATGGGTATTTGTTAAGAAATTGGCTAGTGCAGGACCAGTGATTGAACTAGGGTAGAAAGAACTCTAGTTGCAGGTAATTGAACTTAACTTGACAAATAAAATTAGATTTTTAAGGATTCACTTTAGTAAGCATTTCTGCAAAACAGAGCCTTTGATTATTGAGAAGCCTTACCTTGATTCCCTAAAAGCCAGCATACCCTTGAGAGTCTTTTCTTTAGTCGGGTAAGTCTTGCTGAGTAATTCCATACTCAGGGTTTATCCCTTCGTTGTTTTTAGGTGAGGAAGTAGCAGATTTCTGCTGCTTCTGTGCCAAGGTGGTTCCCAAAGAAGAAACACAAGACTGAAGTGCGGGAGGACTTGGTCCTCCATATAGATCTTTTACTTAAATCTTATCAGGAGGAGTTTTTCCCTCCCTTGGTTTGTATAATACTACTCAGCACTCAGTTCTGGTCTGTAATAAAACAACTTGAGCTTGCTTTTAAATAATAAATGTGAATTATGTAATCGCTTCCGCAATTCTTTATCTCCGATGTTCTGTAATGTCTGCAAGACGGGTGAATCGTTCCTGGTAAGGTAAGGAAAGATACCGAACTTGTCAAGTAATTCAGGGGTACCTACAGGGTTGTCTGAAGTCCGTTGGACAAGGACAACTATAGGTGGGCCTAATTACTTGGGAGGTTCCGTCACAGCTGGTATCGGAGCATAGCCTTTCTTTGCAGATATTATGAGGCATCTTCAAAAGGATTTTCGAAAGTCTTACCTAAAAACTCTTTTCTCTTCTTACCTAAGTATTCTGAAGAGTTTATCTTAAAGACCAGATAGGAAGAGTGCAATGTATAGAAGGTTGAATCGACTAAGGTTGATTCTGTACTTACACATGCATCATGCTAAGAATTATATTAATAAATTTTCCCCCTTAGAAAGATGCCGCCACGCACAAGGCTAACAGCACGTAAGTCAACGGGACCAATCGGAGTACCTCGGCATCAACTAGCCCCTCGATACGAAAGCAGCAGCAGCGGAAGTAATGACCCCATAGGAGACCTTGAAGCCCAAGTGAGTCGACTTCAAGCAACGCTGCAACACAGGACCAATGCTTGGATCGCAGACGGAGATAGAATCAATGAACTAAGAAGGGACATCCGTCACCTGCAGGATCAGCTTGCTGATCGAGACTTAGCACTTGACTGGGCAGTACAGTCTCATATGCTGGCATGTGCTAAGGAAGCGAGGGCTCAGGCCCGAATTAAAGAACTTAGCTCAGCTGTCGACAACCTGCAGGTCTACTGCAATACGTTGCATGAGGAAGTCCATATACTATACTCACAATTACACCCTAGTGTGCCTGCACACTCTGCTGAGGCGGAAGCCGGACCCTCTCATGTTGCGGGACGCGCGCTGGGTGGGGAGTTAGACCTTTTTGAACCCCCTCCTTCTTTGAGGTTGGTTGACGTCTGGACTCCCACACCTGACGATGAGGCAGCCAAAAGTAACGGAAAGCAGGACTAATGGTGTAATAGAAGTAGAGTAGTGTATGGTAGAATGCACGGTTGTATAATAGGTTGAACTTTTGCATAATGGGTAATGTATCCTGTTATGTAATATCGAGTCTGTATCATTACTTTTTATAGTAATGTAAAATGGAAGGTCTCTTTGGCATATTATGTTTATTTAAATGTTTTTGCCTCAGATGCCGACCAGGACTCACGGACAGGACGCAGCCGGAACTTCTGGGGATCGGGATGTCACCCCAAATCCACCTCCGGTTCCACCCACGCTAGCCGAGGCGATTGCCGCCTTGGTGAATGCCACCGCAGACAATACCCGCTTCCTTAGGGAAATGGCGGGTCAGCAGCAGTTCCAGCAGCAGGCAGGAAGAGGTTTTCAGCAAGGTCCCCGTGAAACCACTTATCTGGACTTCTCCGAAACTCGTCCACCTCTATTCACCAAGGCAGAAGACCCGCTAGAAGCCGACGAGTGGATACGAGTTATTGAACAAAAGTTTGGTCTTCTTCGTTGTTCTGAAACGCAGAAGCCATTGTTCGCGGCACAGCAACTACGTGGCCCTGCCAGTACTTGGTGGGGAAATTTTGTGGCTATCCAACCTGACAACCATCAAATCACCTGGGAAGAATTTAAAGCAGCCTTCCGTGAGCACTACATACCGGAAGGGGTGCTGCATATGAAACAAGAGGAATTCATGAAGCTGAAACAAGGAGGAGACACCATCAATCAGTATCTTAACAAGTTTAATCACCTGTCGCAGTATGCCATCGACCAGGTGAATACTGATTTGAAGAAAAAGAACTGTTTTATGAGAGGTCTAAATGACCGGTTGCAGCGAAAGATGGCCACATGTATTGATCTCACATATGGAAAGGCTGTCAGTACAGCCTTATCTGTGGAAGCAAAATATGCCAGTTCTAGGAAGAATAAGGGATTCGGTGGTGAGAGGCCTAATCAAGGCCAGGCGAAGAGGCAACGGTTTGTCATCCGGCCTTCTAGCCAAAACCGTACTTTTTCCCGTCCATTAGCATTCCCTTTCAAACAGCCCATTATTATCAGCCCCAACAATACCTCCACTTCCCCAAATCAGCCGGGTGCCCCAGGCACTCGATTCCCTGCCTTGCCTAGCTCTTCAACTTGATGTTTCAACTGCGGCAAATCAGGACATTTTATCAAAGACTGCCCGTACCCCAAGCAAAATCAATCCAACGCTCAGCAAGGAACTGGGAAGTCCACTCAGCCCAAGGGAAATGCTGTGGGGAGAACTACCAAGAAAACGGGGCGTGTATACTACACTCAAGTGGCCACTACACCGGAAGGAGAGCCGGTGATGATGGGTACGTTTCCCGTGGCCAGTCACCCTGCAATTATTCTTTTTGATTCTGGTGCTTCTCATATCTTCATTAGCAAGAAATTTGTGGAGCAACATCACATTGCATGCCATGAATCAAGAGAGGGATTTAAAATTCATTCACCTGGGGGACACATTTTTACTAGAGAAGTGGCCTATGAAGTGCCAGTAACAATGGCCGGACGGAACTTTCCTGCTAACATGATTGTTCTGAAAGGCCAGGATATAGATGTAATTTTGGGTATGAATTGGTTAACCCAACACAAGGCAATCCTCAACACTGAACTCAGAACCGTCAGGTTGAGCTATAATCAAGAAGAAATTCTTTTGTCTCTCCCCAAAACCAATCCAGCCAAAGCTTCTGGTAGAATATTTGAAACCATTGTACCGGAGATCAAGAACATTCCGGTAGTATGTGAGTTTCCAGATGTATTTCCGGAAGATTTGCCTGGACTGCCCCCTGAAAGAGATGTAGAATTCGTAATTGAGCTAAAACCCGGTACGGCTCCTATCTCCGGAAGATCGTACCGTATGCCCCCTAATGAGTTGGCAGAATTGAAGATTCAATTACAAGATCTACTGAATAAGGGATTTATCCGGCCAAGCTCGTCCCCATGGGGTTGCCCCGCCATTTTTGTTAAGAAGAAGGATCAAACCTTGCGGATGTGCGTGGATTATCGACCCCTGAATGAGGTCACCATCAAGAATAAGTACCCTCTTCCAAGGATCGACATCTTATTTGATCAACTGACTGGGGCGAGGGTATTTTCCAAAATTGATCTCAGGTCGGGCTATCACCAAATCCGTATTCGGCCCGAGGATATACCGAAAACCGCATTTACTACGCGGTATGGATTGTTTGAATATTTGGTAATGTCTTTCGGGCTCACAAATGCTCCTGCCCACTTCACCTATTTGATGAACTCGGTGTTCATGCCCGAGTTGGACAAGTTCGTCGTGGTCTTCATCGACGATATTTTAATATACTCTAAAAATGATGAGGAGCATGCTCAGCATCTACGGATTGTATTGACGCGCCTGAGGGAACATCAGCTGTATGCCAAGTTCAGCAAGTGCGCATTCTGGCTGGAGGAAATTCAATTTTTGGGGCACGTGTTATCAGCTAAAGGAATTGCGGTAGATCCTAGCAAGGTCAAAGATATTCTGGAATGGAAACCCCCAACCACTGTTCACCAAGTCCGGAGTTTTCTTGGACTAGCTGGATATTATCGCAGATTCATACCCGATTTTTCTAAGCTTGTGAAGCCAATCACAAGTTTATTGAAGAATGATATTAAGTTCAATTGGTCTTCTAAGTGTAATGAAGCCTTTGAGCAATTGAAGACATTATTAACCACTGCTCCGGTATTGGCTCAACCGGACATCACTAAGCCTTTTGATGTATATTGTGATGCATCTGGCAGTGGGCTCGGATGTGTACTGATGCAAGAAAGCCGAGTAATTGCGTATGCTTCAAGGCAGTTGCGCCGACATGAGGAGCATTATCCAACTCATGGTCTGGAGCTAGCTGCTGTGGTTCATGCCCTGAAAATATGGCGTCACTATCTGCTGGGAAATATCTGTCACATATATACAGATCATAAAAGCTTGAAGTATATCTTCACCCAGTCAGAATTAAATATGAGGCAAAGACGATGGCTTGAGCTTATTAAGGACTATGAACTGGAGATCCATTATCACCCAGGCAAGGCCAATGTGGTGGCAGATGCATTGAGTCGTAAGACTTCCTGCCACTGTCTTATGGCAAAGACCTCCGAGAACACTTTATGTCAAGAAATGGAGAAGCTAAACCTGGGGATAATCCAGCAAGGGACTCTAAATCAGCTAAGGCTTGAGTCAATCATTCTGCAGAAGATAATTGATGCTCAAAAGGATAATCTGGGTATGAAGCACATACGAGAGAAGATAAGGGCTGGAACAGCCAAATGTTTCAAGGAAGACAATCAAGGTGTGTTATGGTTTAACAACCGCATAGTAGTGCCAAAGAATGAAGAACTCCGCCAGCAAATCTTAGATGAAGCGCATCTTAGTCGCTATTCTATTCATCCGGGAAGCACTAAGATGTATCATGATCTAAAACAGCACTACTGGTGGACGAAGATGAAAATTGAAATTGCACGCTATGTGGCTAAGTGTGACACTTGCAGACGTGTCAAGGCCATACACATGAAAACTGCCGGTCCATTGCAGTCATTACCAATACCAACATGGAAATGGGAAGACATAAGCATGGACTTCATTGTGGGATTGCCCAGGACCGCGAAAGGGTATGACTCTATCTGGGTAATTGTTGATCGACTTACAAAGGTTGCTCATTTTCTGCCGGTCAAGACATATTACCCGGTACTTACCTATGCGGAAATATATATTGCTCGTATTCTCAGTTTGCATGGTGTTCCAAAGACTATAGTGTCGGATCGTGGACCACAATTTGTATCCAAATTTTGGGAAGAACTTCATAAATCCCTGGGTACTAAGTTACTCCACAGTTCGGCCTATCATCCTCAAACCAGTGGACAGACTGAGAGAGTGAACCAAATACTTGAAGATATGCTGTGGGCATGTGTTCTGGACTTCTCCCAGAAATGGGATGAATGTTTACCTTTGGCGGAGTTTTCATATAATAATAGCTATCAAGAAAGTATTAGGATGGCACCTTTTGAAGCTTTATATGGACAACGGTGTCGGACTCCGCTAAATTGGTCTGAACCTGGCGAAAGGTGCTTCTTTAGACCTGATCTGGTGAAAGAAGCCGAGAATAAGGTTCAGAAAATTATTCATAATATGAAGAAAGCACAAGCTCGTCAGAAGAGTTATGCAGACACACGGCGAATGCCCCTATATTTCCTGAAAGGATACTATGTTTACCTAAAAGTCTCACCAATGAAAGGAGTATCGCATTTTGGGGTTAAAGGGAAGCTTGCACCCAGGTACATTGGTCCATTCCTAGTACTTGAGCAATGTGGACCAGTGGCATACCGACTCCAACTACCCGAAACCTTGTCTGCTGTACATAATGTGTTCCATGTGTCACAATTGAAGAAGTGTCTTCGGGTTCCCGATCGAACCATTGAAGTGACAGATGTTGTCCTGGAACCAGACTTAACATACTCAGAATATCCTATTCGAGTTCTGGATCAAAAGAACAGGGTTACCCGGAGAAAGACTCTCAAGTTCTATAAGATACAATGGAACCAGCATTCGGAGGATGAGGCTACGTGGGAAACTCAAGACTTCTTGAATAAGAATTTCCCAGGCTTTCTAGCCTCATGTAATTTGTAAAGTGTATATAGTTATGGCAATAAAGGAATGAACCCCACAACACCCTGCCTTGTACCAGAAATAAGGAAATAAAAATGTGACACATTTCCTTTTCCATTACTCACCCTAGGACTTTAAATCTCGGGACGAGATTCGTTTATGGGGGGAAGGATGTAACACCCCTGGTGTTACTATAACTAAAACTTGAGCATGACATCATAACATTGGCATTGCATATGTTTGATACACCTAGAGTGCATTCATTAGGAAAAATTTTAAACAAGTTGTACTGTTTTAAGGATCTTGCAAATAGGACCCTGGATGGGAAGCTTTACCCTAAACAGGGATTAAAGGGGTAAAACTTAACCCAACTTGAGAAAATCCAAATATTTTAGGGTAATAGTTATTAAATATCCCCAAAAACAAAGTTGAATCTCATTTATACCCCTAGGATACTAAAAACCCTAATTGGAACCCTGGAAAACTCTAAAACCAAACCCTAGGGGCTTATGTGCAAAATTAGTCCACTTTTGGACTAAAGTGCAAAAACTAAGCCAAATAAGTTTCTTAAGTCCTTTGGTTCACAAATATGTGGACTTGAAAGCCAAACCCTAAGTTTTGGACTCAATTGCAAAATGGACCTCATTTGAATTCTATACTAAGTCTGAAATTTCAGTGATATTGACTCAACTTTGGGGCTTTGTAACTTTCAAAGCATAGGGTTTTTGCCCAAAGTGACCACAACAAGTTTGTAGCCCAATTATAGGAGAGCAACTTTGCTTAAGGATGTGAGCTCAGTTGTTAAGAAAAATTTGGAGATAATCATACTCAAACCTTGGCTGTCAGGCTGGATTCATTCTGAAATTCAGCTTTTCAGTGTAACAGGGTCAACTTTGAATGTGAATTGAACCTTGATCCAGTGCTCAAATGAGTTCAACCTCTATAGTCGAATTGTAGCTGGTTTGTAGCTCCGAAACTTTGCTACAGAGAGTGGAGCAAGTTACTAGAGAAACTTTAGAGAAAATTGGTCCTAAACTATGACTGTCAGGCTGTCTGAATACCATTTCCCCATGGTACAGTAACCCGAGTGGATCAGGTCGCTAGCGCGACTATCCTCGCCGCCGATGACTCCCTCCGCCACGATTCGTGCCGCCGCCGGTTCGATTCGTGCTTGGGTTGATCGGATAGCACCCAGTGACCATCGCCGTGGATAAGCCCGGTCAGTAAACTATTCCGGCTAGTCGCCGTACCCCCTCCCCTTGCTCATCGATCACCCGGATAGATTTCCGCCGCCGTTGAGCCATCACTGCCGCCCGCCGCGTGTCCTGACGCTTTACCACGTCGCGGCTAACCGTGCTACACATATCCGGTGATCGCCGGAGGTGCCGCCACGGTAAAAGCCACGTTGCGCGGCCACCAGTGACTCACCCTTCGTCTCGGCCGCCGGTCTCTCTACTCAGAATTAGGCACCACCGCTTAGCTTCCCTATAAATTGAAGCCACCGTGAGCTCCGCAAGGTCATCACGCACCCAGCCACCAGATATCGTCCTCAATCGTTCACCTGAGAGCTTGAATTTCACAGTTTCCCCAATTCGGTTTCCGCCACCGCAAAAACACCCTCACCGCGGCCAGCCGTCCCAAGGTCTGCTCATTCCTTTTTCATCTCTGTTCTAGCATACTTACGTATTGGTGATGCTCTCCGACCCTTCCAATCGAACCAGACCGCCACCCATCGCCGGGAACACGGCTGTCTTGCCACGATGCTCACGGCCACCGTGGCCAGAGCTCCATATTTGACCATTAGTGAAATTGGGTTGGGGAAAGGGGTTAGCACGGGTCCTATTTCATTTCTGCCACTCGGGAGCACCGGTCATGGACCCGTTCGGCCGGTACAGTGGCTCACCGGAGCGCGGCCACGTTCACCGTCGTCGGGGACTACAAACCGAGAATAGATAGAAGTGCGAGGGTGTCTTTGAAATTGTCAGCAGCTGTGTTAAATAGTGCTTTGGGCTTTGTCGGGATATTCAAGAAAACAGGGGCCTTTCTGTAAGGCTGCCAGGGCGCGGGGGCGCGCGGGCGCGTTTCCACTCTGGGTTGGGCCGACTGGGCTAGAACTGGCCCAGTCCTGTTCAGCCTTTTCCTTTTTTTTCAATAAAGCTTTAGAAATATGAAGAAAAATGTAGAAAAATGCTAAAATTGTGAAACTAATTTTCCTAGGCTTGTTATTTTCCCTAGTATTTAGTAAAAATAGTTTGGTGATTTTTGGTGAAAATAAGAAATTTTAGGGTATTTAATGTAGTTAAAAGTTTTAGTTATGGATTTTTAGAAAATAAGTAATAAGCCCAAAAATGCCCAAACTTTTTATGGGCACTTAAAACAATATTTAGAAGCCTTGAGTAGAAGTTGGGTTGATTTGGACCTTATTTGATCACTAAACCCAAGACCACCCCCCTGCCCTATGAACTCCTTTACTGACTCCGGAAACCCTAGGTTCTCGGAGTACCGTGAAGGAAAGTTGTACTCAAGACTTAGATAATAAGTTTATATTATCTTTGCATCCTCATGAGCATCCCATGGCATCCATTCTTATGCATGTATATGGTTATGTTAGAACACGAAGAAGAAGAAGAAGTCTCTGAAGACAGGACACCACCATCCTCAGATCCTCAAGCAGGCAACTGCTTTTATTTCGATATTTGTGGATCCGAACAGAACTCACCTGATAACAAAGGCAAGCCCCGGTGCATTTGCCACCCTCCTTGTTGTTTTAAATCTTTCTCACGTGCTTGATGCATTAGGTGATAGGAGTTGATTGATAAAACAATTCCTGCATTACCTTCCTTGAATTTGATTACCTTCCTTGATCTCCCTTTTTACAGAAGATTTTGATGCTTAGCCTTGCTTTAGAAAAACAAAATGTTTTGTTTTTACAAAAGATGATGTGGCAAAGGTGGGTGGGGTGTTTTTGAAAATAAAATTTGATGGTGGATCCATCAGGGCCTGAATGGATTCAACATCTGGAAAAGATGTACCTCTGCCAGGTACCAAGTTTTTGGGTTGAAAAGATTAAGCTGAGACCGGGCGGGTGACTTGCACGAGAAAGGAGTCTCGGTGTAGTGTCTCCGTCTAAGTCGATTAAGGACCTTGTCGATGTAGGCTTGATGATCGAGGACCCTTTAGCTGGTCACATGCCTCGTCATGGGTAAGCCTTGCCTCGGGCAGACTAAGGCCAGAATAAGATAACACGAAATGGGCGTAGAGCGGTGGCGAGAGTAGCGTGTACCCTCCGTGGCAAGAGGCTGGACGGTGGTGTATCTGTGCTCTCGGTTTGCGTGAACCTGATCCGGTCTTAAGAACCCCGGTGGCGGGTTGACATATGCAAGGGTTAAGTGCTACATATGTCGTGTGATTGGAGATCCTCAGCTGAGTATAATCGATTCGGATCGCCGTACCTTCGCGGTTATGAAGACTTGGTCACTGACCTACACGTAGCATTCCACTAAAGATGATTGGTATTTGTTAAGAAATTGGCTAGTGCAGGACCAGTGATTGAACTAGGGTAGAAAGAACTCTAGTTGCAGGTAATTGAACTTAACTTGACAAATAAAATTTGATTTTTAAAGATCCACTTTAGTAAGCATTTCTGCAAAACAGAGTCTTTGATTATTGAGAAGCCTTACCTTGACTCCCTAAAAGCCAGCATACCCTTGAGAGTCTTTTCTTTAGTCGGGTAAGTCTTGCTGAGTAATTCCATACTCAGGGTTTATCCCTTCGTTGTTTTTAGGTGAGGAAGTAGCAGATTTCTGCTGCTTCTGTGCCAAGGTGGTTCCCAAAGAAGAAACACAAGACTGAAGTGCGGGAGGACTTGGTCCTCCATATAGATCTTTTACTTAAATCTTATCAGGAGGAGTTTTTGCCTCCCTTGGTTTGTATAATACTACTCAGCACTCAGTTCTGGTCTGTAATAAAACAACTTGAGCTTGCTTTTAAATAATAAATGTGAATTATGTAATCGCTTCCGCAATTCTTTATCTCCGATGTTCTGTAATGTCTGCAAGACGGGTGAATCGTTCCTGGTAAGGTAAGGAAAGATACCGAACTTGTCAAGTAATTCAGGGGTACCTACAGGGTTGTCTGAAGTCCGTTGGACAAGGACAACTGTAGGTGGGCCTAATTACTTGGGAGGTTCCGTCACAACTCCGACTGCAGTGCCACTTGACAGAGTGAGACTGAAAGGCAGTCAGGCCCCGCCAAAGGCACCATAGGAAGCTCCGCCCGACCCAGGGCTTGGACTCGGGCTCGGTCCCGGAAGACGGCGAACTCCGCTCCGCCCGACCCAGGGCTCGGACTCGGGCTAAGTCCTGGAAGACGGCGAACTCCGCTCCACCAGACCCAGGGCTCGGACTCGGGCTAAGTCCCGGAAGACGGCGAACTCCACTCCGCCCGACCCAGGGCTCGGACTCGGGCTAAGTCCTGGAAGACGGCGAACTCCGCTCCGCCCGACCCAGGGCTCGGACTCGGGCTCAGCCCCAGAAGACGACGAACTCCGCTTCGCCCGACCCCAGGGCTCGGACTCCGCCCTAGCCTCTGCCGAACGACCTCCGCCTCGCCCGACCCAGGGGCTCGGACTCGGCCTCGGCCATGGAAGACAGACTCGACTTCGGCTTCGGAGGAGCCTCCACGTCGCCCAACCTAGGGCGCAGGCCAGCCACGTCAACAGGAAGCGCCATCATCACCCTACCCCGAGCTGACTCGGGCCACAGAGAACAAGACCGGTTTCCCATCTGGCTAGCTCCGCCAGATAGGCAATGATGGCGCCCCGCATGCTCTGTGACGACGGCGGCTCTCAGCTCTCTTACGGAAGCAGGAGGACGTCAGCAAGGACTCAACCGCTCCGACAGCTGTCCCTCCGCCAGGCTCCGTCGCTCCTCCGACGGCCACGACATCACACCAGCTGGGTGCCAAAATCTCTCCGGCTGCCACATCGGCATGTACTTAGGGCGCTAGCTCTCCCCCGCTAGACATGTAGCACTCTGCTACACCCCCATTGTACACCAGGATCCTCTCCTTACGCCTATAAAAGGAAGGACCAGGGCCCTCTTAGAGAAGGTTGGCCACACGGGGACGAGGACGGGACAGGCGCTCTCTTGGGGCCGCTCGCTTCCCTCTCCCACGTGGACGCTTGTAACCCCCTACTGCAAGCGCACCCGACCTGGGCGCGGGACGAACACAAAGGCCGCGGGATTCCCACCTCTCTCACGCCGGTCTCCGACCGCCTCGCTCCTTTCCCCCCTTCACGCTCGTCCACGCGCTCGACCCATCTGGGCTGGGGCACGCGGCGACACTCACTCGTCGGCCCGAGGGACCCCCCGGTCTCGAAACGCCGACAGTACCCTTCTCTGAGCCTCCTTCTTCTGCTTCTTGTTGGCCGGTTCTGAGCATGAACCGCCTGTGATCGGGAGCACCAGCTTCATAGCCGAAGCAACTTCAGCTTGATTGTTGAACAAAGCCATCAGCTCAACAGTGGAAGTGAGTTCACCGGAGGTGGGCACCAATGTTGGGAACTTGTTCTCAAATCCTATGAATTAAAAACAAGGCAACACAAAATGTTAAATGTTAACGTCCTTCATCCTTCAAAGCATTATTTCCCTTAGGATATAATGATCTTCACACGAAGGTTATGAAAGGCGTACCTTCATAAATATGACATGTATATACAAAGGATGAAGCTTATGAAACATAGGAAAACAACATAAACAATTATATAATATCATAATATAAACATCTACTATTAAATAATCATGAGTACATGAAAACAATATCAAATTACATTTGTACCTTGAGCTTGACAGAGGGCAAAGGTAAAAGTGAGATGCAAAAGCGTGAACAGTACGGGGGTACTGTTCATCTATTTATAGGCACAGGGCGCAGCCTGTGTGAATTTACTTTCATGTCCTCTACAAATAATTACAATCATTACACAGGTTATCATGGGTCGATTGGTCATTTCATCTTTAAGTCGATGCATTTTGAAATATACTACGAAGCTCACTGACTGGTAGCTTCGGCATTGTTCCTGTTCTGGCCTTCCGAAGGTGCTTCTTCTCATAGGACCTTCGGTGATGAAGCAGACCCCCAACAAAAAGGATAATACCATCATCCGCCCCACGAAGCTGAGTCACATGGACATCGGAACCCAAGATAAAAGGAGGGCACATTGAGGTACTTACTATGTTTGATTATATTGACTAAGTTTAGCTATGGGGTGAAGATTTAGTTCGGAAGCCTAAATATGTTGAAGTTGTTATATTTTGAAGCTTCCTAAATGCTAGCCTTAGATTTCCCTTGCATAAGATGATAATGGTTGTTTCGAAAAGATTTAACATATATCTTCAGCAACTTACTCCAAATTCTATAGTAAGGCTAGGAATCTTTATTTGGGTTGTTCAAAGCCAGAGCGTTGAGCCCAATGCCGAAGCATTTTTCCAAATCCACAAACTACTTTTCCAAATGAAAGCAACTATGGGCCTTCATAACAACTTCAGGTGTTATAATTTTGCTTACCGAAAAGGGCTATGTTTACGGCTCTTGCGTACCGAAGCAAATGGCCAAACGAATGGGCAAAGGAATGGTTCTATATGAAGAATGATTTGAAATAGAGGGAGTATGTCAAGGATGTCATTCATACACCCATCCACACCAGCTTCAGGTACAAGAGGCCGACTTGTTACATAAATTTTGAAGCCCAAGCTTCTATTGTTCCTTTTAATGCTGCATGCACATATATTGGAACAAGAGACCATGTCCATGAACACTTATGTTTTAACACATAGCCACTAATGGCTAAGTGGAGCATGCCTGAGATGACAGAAGAGAATGCTTCAAAAATAGAGCTTAGCTTGATCAGGCTTTGGTATAAATATAAGTTCAAAGATGAGTTTGGAGAGCCATGCGATTAGTGGCTAGATGCTATTGAAGGAAAATGCAATGATATTCTAGGCAACTATAGCAAGAAAGAAGCTGAAGCGCTAAATGCAACCTTTGCAGCGCGGAAGAAGCTTCAATTAAATCGTGTATTTGATGCCATTGGTTTCATTTATCCTGATTACCCTCATGTGGTTTAGGAGGCAAAAAAGAAGAGGACGTAAAAACAGCCTAAGGTGACTCCAAAGCACTGCTAGGTTTGTGCTTCCAAGGAGAAGCCTGAAGTAAGGAGTTCTCAAGCTTGGGAAGAGGAAAAGGTATAATACATTTTTGAGCTCTATTGCTTTCCTTAGAATAATTTCATTTACATAGTCATTTTTATCTTTTAAAGACTACGCCCAAAGTTACGGAGTTGCCCATCCCCGAGGAAACTCCCCTGGCGAGCGTTGCTTCTGCAACGAAAGAAACTTCGGCTTCAGAGCTCTTTCTAAGCAGCACAGAGAAGGATGAACACATAGCTCCACTAATGACCATGTTCTTTTTTTATGACAAAGACAACGACAATGATGATGATGACAAGGCCGAAGCATCAATCACCACGACTGAGATGACAGAGGATGATGTGTGCACCTCGCAAACACGATGGCACCGGACACCTTTAAGATCCCCCAACACTCCCGAGAACAACATCTTCGCTAGCCATGGTTGCTGAGACGACGGAGAAATCTGTGAGGCCTAAACTGGCAGATACAAAGGGCAAAACTGCCACTGAAATTGACGAAGCCAAGAAGGTTATAAAGGGGGATGTGTCTATAGGCGAGGGTTTCTTCGACCATGAATTTGGAGGCCAAAAATATAGAGTTCACCATTCAACCAGAAAGAAGATGGACGCGAAGCAAATGGCCGAGGCCCTTGGCTTTGCTGAACAACTAGGATACCCTTTAGGATCCACAATCTTCGGAGGAGGGCCGAATGACTATTTATACTTCTGCCTAGACAACCGGGAGACAGAGGTGTGTCGCTATATGTTGAACAACATAGGCTTCCTGAAGCTTGAAGCTGCATTGTCTTTGATGCCCTTCGAGGACTTTTTAGACTACATCGCATATACACATCTAAAGGTATGGTTCACAACACCTTTTGCCACTACGAATTGATAGAATACTACATGACTTAACTCCTATTTTGCATTTCATCTTTGCAAGGGTAATCTGGAGCAAGGCTTTGAAGAACCGAAAAAACATTGAGGCCGAAGCTATGGTTTGATTGTGAAGAAAAAGATAAAACACGAAAAATTTTAGAAAAATATTTTATTGAGAGTCAGGTCGAAGTTTGGGCTTTGACTGAAGAAAAAAGTGAAGCTCTAAAACCTAAAGAAATAATGCGTGGTGAGATCTCAGAGTTCAAAGCACTGAACTTGGAAAAATGACAAACATCTTGTCGCACATGAAGCTGAAATGATGTAGCTAAAAGAAGAATACGATGTTGAGACTGACAAAATAAGAAAAATATCTACTGAGGTGGTTGTTAATTTTCAACTTGAGAAGTGTAGAAAGGAATATGCTATAGCCGAAGCGAAGCATCTGGATAAACTTGTGGGGAACTTCTAAAGCTTGAACGATGATTGCTTCTGCATAGCAACAAGATGCTGTGAAGAGCTAGAGAAAACCTTCTCCTTAGTAGAGGCAAGGTCCCTAGAGAAAAATTTCATTGAAGGTGACATAGTTGGAATTATGAGGTCGATTTATGGTGCGGTGGGAGCTTTCAAATGTATCCTCTCAACTCCAGAGGATTATTGTGCATGGATAGGTGCCTGAACCACTACTTTGGTACTTTTGAAAGCTGGATGCGAACACTTGAAAGCCTGCCTAGACCCTAACTTCAAGGTGCCGGTGGAAAACATTAAAAGATCAACTGTTGAAGCCTTGGAGTGGGGGAAATGTTTTTATTTGATATATGGTCGAAGGGTGGAAGGAAATTTCCCTTGAGGAGTCAAAGAAAAACAGGAAGAAGATTTGTATTTACCAACTATTTCTCAGCTTCATACTACTATAACAAGGTGTGCACGATTTTACATGTCTAACTTATTGTAGGCACCAAAGGCAGCGGACATTAGCAAATCTCTACAACCAAAGGAGGCCGAAGGTATATAATTTTGCCTTGTTTTGCCATATTTTTGGCCTATTTACTATGTGTGTTGGCAATTCTTATTTTTCTACTAGGCCTTTTTCTAGCAGCTCCCCTTCGCCTGCCATAATTGAAGTCAAGCAATCTGAAGCGTAAGCTAAAGCGGCTATCGCCGAAGCTGCTAAAAAGCTATAGATGATGACATTTTAAAATTTTGTAGTTATATTTACGACGAAGTGATGCAAGGACAATGAATGCTTGGAAGAACTATTTTATTGTAACATTTGTGATGCAGACGCAACAAACACTCGAAGCTCTCTCACATCTCTATTGTAATATAAAGTACCTTTGCTTTGGTTTACTGATTTTTTTGCCTTTGTGATGTGTGAAATCTTACGCGTTTGTTGAGCCAAAGGTGAAAAACACCTTCCCTTCTATTCACATGTTACAAAGGCGATACTTTTGGTAGTCATGTCGTTCGGCATAGGCATTTCCTTAGAAATAACTTCGAAGTATTTTAGACCTTCGCTTTTTGCTCATCGAAAACACTTGAGATTTGCATTAGCTTAGGAATGACTTTAGAGCTTCCTCGCATTTACTAAGTGCTTTTGAATCGAGCTTTGCATTCCCTTAGGAACAACTTCAGAGCTTTTTCACCTTTACTAGGTGATTTTGAATTGAGCTCTGCATTCCCTTAGGAACAACTTCGGAGCTTTTTCACTTTCAATAGCTAATTTTGAATCGACCTCTGCATCCCCTTAGGAACAACTTCGGAGCTTTTTCACCTTTACTAGGTGATTTTGATTTGAGCACTATATTCCCATAGGAATGACTTTAGTGCTTTTTGTTACTTCGTAAAAAGGCTAACTGAATTGCTATTGTATTATCGTTGCACTCGAAGGTGTCAGCACATTATTACATATAATTGTGTAGTGCTAGAAAAAGGAAATTGCATGTAGATGTAGGTAAACAAAAATGCTGAATTAGATTGCTTCGGGTCTATTCAACCAGCCCCTTGGGGTCTAAGTATATGTGTTTCGTCTCTAGGACCTATAACACCCCAACCACTCCTAGACCGGTGGTACTTACTCCTGGCAGCTCTATAGGATCATATATTGCCCCACAGACCAACACGAGTCTTTTGTGCGCACTTTGTCCTCACTCATGCGCACCCTAGAAAACTTCTAGGTTGGTCACCCATCCCAAATTTTCCAAGCCAAGCATGCTTAACCTGGAGGTTCTTTCGAGATAGGCTTCCAAAAAAGAAGATACACCTTGTTGATATGAGTACTCTATTAATTCTATTAAATCTTAGGCTAGGATATCACCATCCCCTAGGCCAAGATATCACAGGACCATACTAATGACCGTGTGAGCTTCGGAGCCCTCCTTTCTATCCCATTATTGCATGTCTTGTACTGGGAACTTGGGATGACTAGCAGGAACCAGGTCATAGTGAGGTGGCCCTGGAATGAAGGAAGCAAATGGTGACCATGCGCTCATCACAGGGTTGCTCAAAGAATTTGAAGCCAAAGGCTAATGCTCCCTGGGCTCTTTGGGCTGAACATACTCTAGAATGTAGGGTGAATAGTACAAAGATGTACTAAACACCCCCTTCGGCTGAAAAGGCTGAGCAGCCAAATCAACAATTTCTTTCTGCTTGTGGATGGTGTGGTGGTAGGTCCTTGTTGTGTGGCCTTTTTATTTGCCACAAAACATACATAATGGCTTTCTTGGTGGTGCATTGTACCTGCCACCGAAGCTTCTACCTCCTCTTGGAGCTGGTGGGCGGAATGTGCTCTGAGAGGAATGATGCTAATTGTTTTACTACTATTGTTGGCTTGATTTCCCATGAGATTGGGTTGCCTTCTCCTCACTTTGTGTGGTGGTAGGTCCTTGTTGTGTGGCCTTTTTATTTGCCACAAAACATACATAATGGCTTTCTTGGCAGTGCATTGTACCTACCACCGAAGCTTCTACCTCCTCTTGGAGCTGGTGGGCGGAATGTGCTCTGAGTGGAATGTTGCTAATTGTTTTACTACTGTTGTTGGCTTGATTTCCCATGAGATTGGGTTGCCTTCTCCTCACTTTGTGTTGGGTTGTGAATGCTTCGGAAATACCTAGGGTGGAATCGTGCCTCGAACCTCCTTGCAATTTTTGCATATCTTTGGACTTCTTCCCTTCTTTGGCGTGAGTCTTTGTCTGCCCTTTTGTATTCGTCCATATTTTGGAGCATATTATCTAGGGAATGGGGTAGTTTTTTGGTGATGTATTGGGTTGCTGGGCCTGGACGAAGCCCCTTGATCATTGCCTCTGTGACAATGTCATCTTGGATGATTTGTGCCTGTGCGCTTAGGTGAAGAAACCTTTGAACATAAGCCTGTGGGTACTCTTTGTGCTCTGGAGTGCACTGGATGAGGACTTGAATGGTGAGTAGCTTGGTTTGGAAGCCTTGAAAGCTTGTAAGGAGCATGTCCTTCAGCTTCTACCACAAAGCAACTGTCCTTGGCCAAAGAAATGAGCATCAGGTTTGGGCCACACTTCTAACCGCCATGACAAATGACTTTGCCATGCCTGTTGTATTGCCACCATAGGAGGATATGGTGGTTTTGTAGCTCATTAGGAACTGCTTCGGGTCTGACAGGCCATCATATACTGGTAATGTGGGAGGCTTGTAGAGTGGTGGCCATGGTGTAGTCTGCAGTTCTGGCGTCAAGAGAGAAGCACCATCATACATGAACTCATTAAAATTGTATGCCTCAAGACGAAGGTCGTCATGATAATGCACCTCGTGCCAAAGGTCTCTATAGTTGTTTTGGTGGTTATGATGCTCTGTATGCTTCTCAATGTTGCACATTTCTTCAGTTGCATCATCAATCTTCTTCTATAGCTCGGAGAGCTGAAGCTTCTTTTCCATGTGCTTCTCCAATTGTTGATGGATAGCTTCAAGGTTGTTGATCTCAAGATCAAGCTCCTCATCTCGCGGTTCAGGACTGATGACCATCCTCTTCTGGCTCCTTGCTTCCCGAAGGAAACCTTAATCAACTTTATTTAGGTCCAAGGGCATGAGGACAGCTCCGGTTGCCGTCAATTTCTTCAGCGGCATTGATGTACCTTGTTGTGGTCATGAGATCACTGAGGTGGGTGCCAATGTTGGTCACTCGTTTTGGATTGCTATAAGGTATAAAAAACAAGGCAACACAAGTTATAAAACCATACACTTCTTCCTTCAATTATCTCTCCTTCGAAGGTCGACTAAAGGGAGAAGACGAAGGATGCGAGTGTATGAATGTTGACTAAGGTAATGAATGATTTGTAAAGGACCAAACATTCAACTTATCTTTGTATGTCCATACTTGTCATTTTTATTCCATGCAATATAACAAGTAATTACAAACAAATTTTGGCTTTACACAAGATAATGGCTCGAAGGTACTTTGAAGGCTGAGCTAAATGAAGCTTTTGTACCTCGAAAGGTGAATTTATGCATGACATTGTTCTCTATTTATTAGGGAGAGGTACAACTTCGTATGACATTACAAGCATGCCCACAAAATTTACATATTCGATTCACAAATATTACATGGGCAATACTATCTTTCCCTCTTCTTCTTTCTTGTTGCACAAGTCTTCTGGACCTTCTTTTTATCTGCTTCGTGTATGAATCCCTTCACAACCAAGGCTAGTGACCTCGGCATGCACCTTTGCCGAGTCTACTAATTAGCATTTCAAATTATTTGGAGCACTAAAGCTACAGATACACAAGTAACAAGCACATCAATCATTTTTTCCTATTTAACAAGATCTAGCTCATACATCAAGAAAACAATAAACCATACATAAGTCTTTATATTTTTCTTAGCTAGAGTGGTAGGGGATGAGGCCCGATCTTCCGTGAGGTACGATAACTTGATTGGGTGGTGATCTAGACGTTGATGATCCATGGCTCCGAGCGAACGGATCCTCGCAATCACTACGCCACTGCTCCGTTGGTTATCACCCATGACACATAAGTGACCTCACCACGAAGGCTTATCCCTGCAACCACAACAAAGAACACAAGCAAGAACAGGAAGAACACAATCAAAACTGTATTGATCACGAGGTGGGGTCTCACAAACCGATGAACGGTGATACTGTTCGATGGCAAATATGATCTAAGCAAAACCCAAAGCCTAATATGGTGGCAGCTGCTGTTAAAATAGAGGTTAGGGGCGTGCACAACCCTGGAGGTACTCCTAATGGGCTCCAACACGATACACGGTCCAACAACCCAACAAACGATGTCGTAGCACCAAAACAGAATCTGAACGCTGACTTGTTTTCGATGATTTCTGTTGACTCTGAATGAATTTTAAGGTGGGACTAGTTGGTTTGGAAAGCATATCTCCTTATCTTTCCATCCATATAAAGTCCAACCTAATCGGAGTTCGGATGCATCCTGGGCAAGCGTTTTAGTGCAAAATGGTCATGAACTCCGAGGTGGAGATGAAGTTGAGTCGGACATGGCTTTCTCTTGTTGTGAACATCCTAGCTTCTTCTCCTTGATATCTTTAGCCGTTCTCAAGTCATTGTTGGTCCTCTCCAATGTTCCTAATCATCAAAACATCCATGGCACCAAACGTAAGCTCTAAAACATAATTGAGTAGGTTAGAACGAACCTGGAGATTTAGCTGTCGTGCACGTGCTCGTGTTATCGATCCATGCATTGTTTGTATGGGAGTGATCTCATCATCCTCCCCCACTTAAATTGCAGTCATCCTCGACTCAGGTGGTGGCCAAGGGGGTAGCGGAGCAACTCCAGGATGTACAAGGACTTTAGGCCAAGAAATAGGCGTCGCTGGTTTCTGGCAGCTTCTGGACGTCATCTTGTTATGACGATTCCCATCAGATCTGAGCATATTTTAACGTGGTACAAGATGGGTTGGAAAGCTTATCTTCTTAGCTTTCCAACAGCATCTAAAACGTCAAAAACGGAGTCCGTATGTGGCCTGGGCGTCCGCTTTCATGAGATCCACTCCTGCAGTCCGAACCAGATTCGCGAATAATATTGACTTCAACTTCTCTTGAGCTTGGGATTCTATGATTGATTGGGCCTTAACCATATAGTTTACGTCCATGTACTCATCATAGAGCATAACACTAGAAGACTTATCAAAACTAGCCTCACCTTTTTTGGACTCCTAACACTCAAAACATAGACAGAAGCAAGTTAACTAGCTTCCTAAACCACTTCTCTAGATAAATTTGTACATCACACAAAACTAACTAAGACATCATTTCATTTGATCTAACAGGTAGAGCATTACCAATATCGTAGAATTCTACGAGACTACAAATCTTAGAAACCAAAGACTAGCAATTATATACATCTTCCATCATGTCATTACCAAATTTCAACGGAAGCCGGCTTGCCAGTGCTACTCTCTTTCAATCAATTTGGGCAGCATTAAACAATCATCTTATAACATTTAATCGATTCGTAATGATAGAATGCAATGACCACTAAAGCAAGGCATCAATTTAACCATACAAATAAATCATCACAAGCAACACTGGTAGAACCTATCAGCTAATTCTTTGAAATACTAAACCTATATATCACATTCACCAATACAATCACACTTGGCATACACATCCACCAATGCACTTTTCACGTAACTTGCATTTCAAGCGCTTTACCATACAAATACAACGTGTCCGCTTCTCAATCACGACTGCGCCCAAGTCACTGCATCAAATGAGGAATTTCATCAAACACCTTATGTGCATAAAAATATAAATCCTAACAAAAATCTAAAAAACTTAAGAAACATCCTAGCTCTTTCCACTTAGCTTTCTTCTCCCACAAATTTCAATCCACACACACACATGACATCGACCAAACAACTAGCATGCAGGAGCACCTACCGACAAAGAGACGACGACTCTTCCGGGTATTAGCATTCTATCAAACACGAATAGCACGAGGTGCAACAGGAATGACGGGGTCAGCAGCGAGATCCAAAGCACGTCCCAGCGATATGGACGAACCGCGCGAGGACGAGAAGGTCGCCAGCGACTGCACAACACTGCTCAACGCGTTCGTCTACATCGAGACGTCTTTCGATGCCCTGCGCGTCTAGTGGTAATTACATGATCTATAACCGCAGTAGTTTCTGGTTTTATGGGGGTCAAAAATTTTGTTTTGCGCTACGGTAGCCTCCCCATAATCCATCAGTGGTATCGGAGCCAGGTTCTGCGTAGTCTTAGGTCTAGATCTAGGTTCATGAGATGGATCTACTTGTTGCACTATTTGATTAGACCAATTGGTTATAAGGGTTTGAAGTAGATTGCCTTGGATATGACCGAGGATATCACTTCGTTCTTCTCTGTTATGTGTGCGACTTGCCCCTACCGGCTGGAATCACCATCGGGGCTAACTGCATGCACAACCAGTAGATTGATGTAATAGATCAACGTCATGAGTGTAATCTTCTTTGGGTCGAAAGTCTCGGATTTGGGTTGATTTGATCAATCGCATGAGATTTGGGTTGATTTGATCAATCGGATTTGGGACCGTCGTGGCTATCTGTCGTAGTGGCAAACATATAGAAACATGTTTGTCTAACCTGTTTTTGTAGGACATCTTGTGATCAGTATGGCTGTTGTGTGTATATGATGCATATTAATGAATTATTCATGACTTGCGTGTCATGACCAAGGAAATACGGTTGGAGCCATATGTATTGTCCAAATTTGATGTAATGACCTACGTGTCAATATGTGATGATCCAAAGCATATATGTAATTTGGTTACTAGCATACGCTAGATAGGTCTTGAAGGACTCATCACCTGAAGGATGGCATACATATATCATGGAGATGGAGATCATCATGATAGACAAATTATTAGAGATGAAGATCACCATGTGATAGCAAGCCATACCGAATCACAACTATTGTGTGAATGTTATTCTTAATGTTCTACTTGTTCATGTTGCATATATGTTATTGTGTGTGATGATATAAGTAGGACAATCCCTCATAAATGTTGAAGCTCAAATGCCTCTCCAAACCTTGCACTATCATAGGTCTTGTACAATTGGTGGTGGGTCTATGAAATTAGGGTGCCACTAGTTTTCTTTGACTAGATAGGTTTGTATCGGATACAAACTGCAGAAAGAGTTGGTTAACTTAAACAAAGTAAGCTCAACGGTTAAGGACTTTGAGGCATAAGGTTGGGAGCCGAGACATAGAGATGTCACCCAACCACAGAAGTCATATATGATATTATTAGCAAGAGTTGCTTACCAATCTACCTTGTCTTCTAGCGATGATGCTAAAGCTCACTAGTAGACTTATTAGTTGTGGGTTCTGAATCACTAAGTATCAATTGAGGGATATTGATTTTAGTGGGAGTAGATTCTATTAAATGTTTAATATGATTTACTCTGTCATGGATATTTTTGTCTTAGTATTTTGCATTATTTTGTTGTAGATAAATGGCACCTAGCACACCAACATTTACTTTGCGATTAGTTCTTGAAAAGGATAAGTTAAATGGAACAAACTATATGGATTGGATCCATAACATGAGAATTGTTCTTAGGGTTGAAAAAACAGAAGACTTTCTAAACACCCCACTACTTGAGGATCCTGGTGAAGATGCAACTGTTGCAGCTAAAACCGCTTACAAGAAAGCAATGGATGCTAATCTTGAAGTGAGTTGCCTGATGCTTGCTTGCATAGAGCCTAAGCTGCAGGTCCAGTTTGAGACTAACCATGAGGCACACGATATGATCGTGGCACTCAAGGATATGTTCCAGACTCAGGCTAGGACTAAAAGGTTCAATGTGACCAAAGCCTTTCTGGAATGCAAGCTAGCAGAAGGCGTAGCAGTTGGGCCACATGTAATCACAATGGTTGGTTACAGTCAGAGGTTGGAGAAGCTAGGTTTCCCAGTAAGCCAAGAGTTGGCTACTGATTTCATTTTTGCATCTCTTCTGCATAGCTACGGAAACTTCATTATGAACTACCATATGCATGGGGCAGAGAAGGGCCTCAAAGAACTATGTGGCATGCCGAAAATAATAGAGGGTGACTTAAAGGAAAGCGCTGGCAGCAGCGGCCATGTGATGGCGGTCCAAAACAAACCCAACTTTAAGAAGAAGGGTAAATCTCAAAACAAGAAGGGCAAGGAAAAGGATACAGTATCCAAGCTAAACCAAAAGCCCAAGGCTGGACTAGCTGCAGATGTAGAGTGCTTTTACTGCAAAGAACTTGGTCACTGGAAGAGGAATTGCAAACATTACTTGGCCTCTATTAAGGATCACGACAATAAGGGTACAACCGTAGCAGGTACACTTGCTATTCACATTACAGAATTTTTTCTTGCTGATTCTTATATAAATTCTTGGGTATTTGATACCAGATCGGTTGCCCATATTTGCAATTCGATGCAGGGAATCATAAGAAGTAGAAGCGTGAAAAGAGGAGAAGTTGATTTCCGAGTAGGCAATAATGCAAGAGTTGTTGTGTTGACCGTCGGGACGATGCAACTCCACCTTCCATCAGGATCTATTTTGGAGTTAAATAATTGTTATCTAGTTCCTAGTATGAGTCAAAACATTATGTATCCTTCATGTTTGATGAAGGATGGTTATTCATTTGTGAGTGAAAACAATGGTTGTGTGATCTCTAAGAATGACATGTTTGTGGCTTTTGCATCCATTATGAATGTGTTGGGGACTTGTTCTCAAATGCTATGAGTTAAGAACAAGGCAACATAAAGAATGTTAAATGCTAAAGTCCTTCATCCTTCAAAGCATTATTTCCCTTAGGATATAACGACTCTCGGACGAAGGTTACAGAAAGCGTACCTTCGTAAGTATGACGTATATAAAAATGAAGAAGGGTTTATACGAAACATGAACAATGCGAACAATCAAATATGTTATCATTATTGTATTATTTTTGTGTTATTATCATGAATAAGTAAAGATAATGATTTATTACAAGTGTACCTTTGGCTTGAAGGAAGTAAAAATACAAGCGTGACGCATAAGCAAATGTCCAGTCAGCATGAACAGTACGGGAGTACTGTTCATCTATTTATAGGCACGACTTGCAGCCCATGTAAAATTACATTCAGGCCCTTTGCATTTGATAATAACTCTATAGTAATTCATCGGGGTCTAGATAGCCTTTTCCTCTTTAAGTCGGTTTCCTTTTTCCTGTCATCATGCCAAAGCTCCCTTGCATACAGCTTCGGCTCTGTTCCATCCTTCGTTCCCCTTGTGTTTCTTCATACAGTGATTTTGACTCAAGTCCGAAGGGTCCATGTCCGAAGGTACCTGCTCATGTATTATACTCCAGAAACATTGTTAAATCACGTTTTTGAGGACCTTCGGAAGCCGAAGGCCCCAAACAGTAGCCCCTCGCAATATTAATTTGTTAGGATAATAAATTCAAATTGCGATATGGATGAAGGCCCTAAGCCGAAGGTCCGAAAAAACACCTTCCCTTTGCTAGAATAGCAACAGTCAATGACAAGCGAGACCCTCCCACTTGCAATGCCCTGGGCTGATCACCAAACCTTCCTCCGAAGCCCCTGGCGCCTCTGCCCCTTTGAGCTGGGGGCCGGGGATAGTTCTGTTGCTGTCCCGAAGCCTGAGAGGAATACTGCGGCCTCTGTTGTTGACTTCCCCTGTCGTCATTCTGAGTAGAGTGGATGGATCTGACGTGCCTAGGGTGGATTCTCCCTCCGAAGCCCCTGGTCATTTCGGAGAACCTGTAGGCCTCCTCCCTTCTTTGTCAAAAGTCATTATCTGCTCGGATATATTCATCCATCTTCTGAAGCAGTTTCTCCAGGGTCTGAGGGGGTTTCCTGGCGAAATATTGGGATGTAGGTCCTGGCCGAAGCCCCTTAATCATGGCTTCAATAACAATTTCATTAGGCACCGTTGGCGCTTGTGCCCTCCGTCGTAAGAATCTTCGGACATATGCCTGAAGGTATTCTTCATGATCCTGAGTGCACTGGAACAATGCTTGAGCAGTGACCGGCTTCGTCTGAAACCCTTGGAAGCTAGTGATGAGCATGTCCTTCAACTTTTTCCATGATGTAATTGTTCCTGGCCGAAGAGAAGAGTACCAGGTTTGTGCAACATTTTTGACTGCCATGACGAAGGATTTCGCCATGACTACAGTATTGCCACCATATGAAGATATGGTTGCTTCGTAGCTCATCAAAAATTGCTTCAAATCTGAGTGTCCGTCATACATTGGGAGCTGAGGTGGTTTGTAAGACGGGGGCCAAGGTGTAGCCTGCAGTTCTGCTGACAGAGGAGAAGCATCATCAAAAGCAAAATTTCCATGATGGAAATCCTCATACCAATCATCCTCGTTGACGAAGCCCTCTTGGTGAAGCTCTCTATACTGGGGCCTCCGGTTCTGCTCATCTTGCGTAAGATGATGAACTTCTTCAGAGGTTTCGTCTATCTGCCTTTGTAGGTCAGCTAGCCGGGCCATCTTTTCTTTCTTCCTTCGCACTTGTTGATGCAGCATCTCCATATTCCTGATTTCTTGGTCCAAATCGTCCTCCTGAGGCGTTGGACTAGTGGCCTTCCTCTTCTGGCTTTGGGCCTCCCGAAGAGAAAGGGTCTCCTGATTCGGGTCCAGTGGCTGCAGAGCGGCAGCTCCTGTTGCTGAAACTTTCTTTGGTGGCATGACGAAGGTCGATGCTTGCCGAAGGTGGTCGAAAAGGGTTCACCGGAGGTGGGCGCCAATGTTGGGGACTTGTTCTCAAATGCTATGAGTTAAGAACAAGGCAACATAAAGAATGTTAAATGCTAAAGTCCTTCGTCCTTCAAAGCATTATTTCCCTTAGGATATAACGACTCTCGGACGAAGGTTACAGAAAGCGTATCTTCGTAAGTATGACGTATATAAAAATGAAGAAGGGTTTATACGAAACATGAACAATGCGAACAATCAAATATGTTATCATTATTGTATTATTTTTGTGTTATTATCATGAATAAGTAAAGATAATGATTTATTACATGTGTACCTTCGGCTTGAAGGAAGTAAAAATACAAGCGTGACGCATAAGCTCATGTAAAATACAAGCGTGACGCATAAGCGTGACGCAGAAGAGTTAAGAACAAGGCAACGTAAAGATAATGATTTATTACATGTCCAGTCAGCGTGAACAGTACGGGAGTACTGTTCATCTATTTATAGGCATGGGTCGCAGCCCATGTAAAATTACATCTAGGCCCTTTGCATTTGATAATAACTCTATAGTAATTCATCGGGGTCTAGATAGCCTTTTCCTCTTTAAGTCGGTTTCCTTTTTCCTGTCATCATGCCGAAGCTCCCTTGCGTACAGCTTCGGCTCTGTTCCATCCTTCGTTCCCCTTGTGTTTCTTCATACAGTGATTTTGACTCAAGTCCGAAGGGTCCATGTCTGAAGGTACCTGCTCATGTATTATACTCCAGAAACATTGTTAAATCACGTTTTTGAGGACCTTCGGAAGCCGAAGGCCCCCAACAGAATGGGTTATTCATTTTTGAACCAGATCCGCCATGTCCGAAGCTGCCTTCGGCCAATAGAAACCTTGTCTGAAAACTTTTCCAACGAGTGGCCTAGATCTGATGTGGCTCGCATATTCCTAAATGTATTTCTTTCATCAGCTCTTGACCTTCGGCTCTAGATAGGCATTTCAATAGTGGGGAACAAACTCCTTTGAATAATTCCCCTTCTATGATCACATATGGCCTTGTCCTGGCATGTATCATTTTTATGTAAACTTCGTCATCCGAAGGATAATTGCCTTGGAGGAAGGATACAATTTCTGTTCTCCAATCCTCGCTGTGCATAGGTGAAATTGTAAGCACCGCTTGCTCCATGAGCTCGATCAAAGGTGCTTTGAGAGTTTCAAAGAATACTTTTGAGGGGAGTGGGAGCCCTAGTGCCGCTGATTTAGCTAGTAAATCTACCTACTCATTGTCTGCCCTTGGGATGTTTTCACTAAGAAACCTTCAAAGGAGGCCTCCATCCTTCGGACTATGTCAAGATACTTTTCAAGCTTTAGGTCTCTTGCTTTGCTGCTTTATCAACCTGTCCTATGATGACTTATGAATCAGATTTAAGAACTGCCCTTCTTATCCCCATTGCCTTAAGCTTTCGAAGACCAAAAGGATGGCTTTGTATTCTGCAATGTTGTTTGTGCAATTGAACTCCAATCTGGCTGTGTTGGGGACTTGTTCTCAAATGCTAAGAGTTAAGAACAAGGCAACATAAAGTGTTAAATGTTAAAGTCCTTCGTCCTTCCAAACATTATTTCTCCTCGGGAAATAATGAATTTCGGACGAAGGTCACAAGAGACATACCTTCGTAGATATAATAAGTAATGACGAAGGATTCATATAAAGTGTGAAACATAATATAAACATCGTCATAGAATCATTTCTATTTTATTAACATGGAAAAATAGAAATGATTTCAAATTATAAATGTACCTTCGGTCCTGAGAGAAGATGAAAAGTACAATCGTGACGCAAAAGCAAATGCCAAGTCAGCGTGAACAGTACGGGAGTACTGTTCATCTATTTATAGACGCGGGACGCAGCCCACGTAAAATTACATCCATGTCCATTACATTTGTTGATGACTTATGGAAATCTGTCGAGGCCCACGTAGTCTTTTCATCTTTAAGTCGGTTCCCCTTTCCGCTATCGCGACGAAGCTTCCCTGCACACAGCTTCGGCTGTGCACCGTCCTTCGTAGAACTTGGTAATCAGCTCGTCCTTCGTCTGGTTCAGGCTTCGTCCTGACCGTGCTTTATGTTCATAATTCTGAGTCCGAAGATACCTGTTCACATAATCCACTTGGAAAACATTGTCAAATCATGTTTTTGAGGACCTTCGGAGGACGAAGGCCCCCAACAGTAGCCCCTCGCAATATTAATTTGTTAATAATAAATTCAGATTGCGATATGGACGAAGGCCTTGAGCCGAAGGTCCGAAAAAACACCTTCCCTTTGCTAGAATAGCAACATTCACTGACAAGCGGGGTCTTTCAATTTTCAACGCCCTGGGCGTATAAATAAGATCACACCGCCAACTCATTAGGTACGCACACTTGCCATCTGCTTCGGTCCACTAAATTTTTAGCTCTTGTGCATTAAGATTGGTGACCTTTTTGATTTCGAAGCTTCGGCCCTGAAAACAGTTTTTTAGCGTTTCCGAAGATGTCTGAAGGTAAGAAGATCCCTGCTGAGACGAAGCTGAGTCTCGAGGAAGAGAAGAATTTGGGGTTCCTCATAGCGATGGCGGAGACCAATACTGAGAAAATCACGAAGGAGATTCTTGAAGGTTTGTCCGAAGATACTGGTGACAGCGACAGCTATGATGTAGAAAGTGGTGGGGAAGAGGCCGAAGATCGGCCATGGCGGCCAAGTCACACGGTTTTCGGGAAAACCACTATCAAGCAGAGTCATATTGATAACATGAGGGGGCGGTATTTTCGGGATATATCTATTGTGAGGGCTGATGCTGGAGAAAAGACTTCCCCCACCCCCGAAGAAGGTGAAGTCGTAATTTTCCGAAGCTTTCTCAAGGCTGGGCTTCGATTCCCGCTAAGCAACTTTGTTGTTGAGGTACTGAAAACATTCCAAGTCTACCTTCATCAACTTACTCCCGAAGCTGTCATAAGAATGGGGGTGTTTGTCTGGGCTGTGAGGAGCCAAGGTTTGGAACCAAACGCTAAAAGCTTCTGCAACATTCATGAGTTACTATATGAGACGAAGCCCTGGGGAAAAGAGCAATATCACAACAATTTTGGGTGTTACAGCTTCGGTGCCCGCTCCGGGTCAAGCCGCCCTGTGCCAACCTTTCGGAAGAGGTGGCCCGGAGCCTGGATGACTGAATGGTTTTATGTAAAGAATGACTTATCGGTGCAAGAAGATGTCAAAAGTATCATTATGCGCCCCATCTGGCAACGCTTCGGACTTCGAAGGCCGAAGGTTGAAATGGATGAAGCAGCCGAGGAATGCCAAAGAGCCTTCGGCGTGGTTTGCTCTTTCATTGGGACAAGGGACTTGGTCCAAGAGCACATTGCCTTCAGGGTATGGCCACTTGCAGGAAAGTGGGAAATGCCAATAGAGTCCATCAAAGAGTCCGACGAAGGCGGTCTAGTTAGACTGAAATACACATTCAAATACGGAGATAAGTTTGTTGAACCTGATGATGACTGGCTGAAAAGTATTGAAACATTAAGTGATGAACTACTTGGGGCATATTCGAAGGCTGAGAACACTGCGTTATCAGCAGCCTTCGGAGGCCGAAAAAAGAAAAGGCTCAACCGGGTGTTTGACGCAGTCGGGTTTGTCTACCCTGACTATCATTATCCGGTACCGGGTCGCAAAAGAAAAATGACTTCTCCGGCAACAGAAGCTACCACGAGTGCCACTAATGAGCCAGCGCCGCAAAGGAAAAAGATGAAGGTGCTCACCCACCGAGCGCGCTTCATCGAGCCGGCCACAGTGCCAAAATTTATTGGTGAAGTCTCTTTGGCCTCTGAAGCTACAGAACCAGCTGCAGTGCCGAAGATAGGAGAGAAAACTGAAGCGCTTCTGGCAGAAGAAGCAGAAAAATCGAAGATTGAAGAGCGGAAAATATCGGAAATCTTAAGTCCTTCAGCAACTGTTGAATCAAAAAATCAAAAGGGGCCGTCGGTAACCCCGAGAAGAAAAAGAATGGTGAACGTGTTAGATGTTTTGGAGACAATTAAGTCTTCGAGCACAACTCCAAAAGGGACTATTGAAGTTGCTGAAGTGTCTACCGAAGCTGAAGTTGCTGAAGCTTCGAAACAACAACCTGAAGCCGAAGCTGGGCCCTCAGAGCCCACCAAAGAACAATCTTTGGAGACCGAGAAAATATCAGAACCAGCTTTGGTTGAAGAAATTGATACTGCCGCCCCCGAAGCTCCTTCCAGCGCACGCGATTACATCGTGCGACATGCTTCGGGGAAAAAATTATCCGAAGAAGAAACTTACGAAGCTAACTACTATGCTAGAGAGCTAAAGTATCCGAAGGGGGCGATAGTATTCAATGGGACAAATGAAGATGACTTCCTATACTGCCTCCCTGATAACAAAGAATTATCCGTCTGCCGGGAGATGGCTAGAAGTATGGGTTTCCCGAAGCTCGAAGCTGGATTGTGTGCTATGACGAAGGAAGATCTCGCAGACAGTCTTGCATACAATAGCTTAAAGGTATGGGAGTTAGACGCTTGATAAAATTTTTATTACGTAATTCTTTCTTTTATTCTTATATAGATTCTTTTTTGTATAGGGTTTAATTTTAAGCAACGCATTAAGAGCACAAAAGAGCGCTGAAGATGAAAGCTACGAAATTGCGTTCAACAATCTACGTTCAGAAGTTATTAAACTGAGAAACGAAGCTCTAGAAAAAGACAAAATTCTGCTTACATTAGTGGACAAGGTAAAAAAGGACGAAGCTGCTGCGAAGATTCAGACCGAAGCTCACAAACGCGAGATTAAAGATCTTCAGAAACAACTGGCCCGGGCGAAAGAAGAGCGCATACTTGAAGAAACAAGACGGGAATGCAGCGACCAATGGGCTGATCATTTGGAGGCAACCGTGGAAGAGCTTCGGTCTTCTAAGAAAAAATGCTACGAAAAATCCATGGAATGCGTGAATAAAATTAAAACCAGCTTCGCCAGCGTGGGCGCCTTTTCCAGCGAAGAGAATTTCTCTCGAGGCAATCCCGAAGGTCCACTGGAATGGATTAGTCACGAAGCAGAGGCCTTCGAGGAGATCCTGAGCAGTCGTGGCGACATCTGCGCTTTTTCGGGCGCCAGGGGAATTGCTTCTGTCTTAGAGAAGAAAGGTTGCGGGCATGTAAAATTTTTAGCTCAGTCCGAAGCTGCCTTATCTTCCGAAGACATCAAGGACCCCTCGGCCGAAGCAAGCGTGGTTGGTGGCAAATTTTTTACTGATATCTGGAACGACGGCGGCCGAGGAATGGCGCAAGAAATCATCCAAAGGAGCGAAAAAGGCATCCATGATGCTAGGAAAGTGGCAGAAGCTGCCGAAAGAAGTACAGAGCCCGAAAGGCAATTAGGTATTAATTAGTCGTTCTTATTGTGTTGTAATTTTTATTTCAAATTTTGCTCGCGATTTGTAATAGTAATGAAGAAATGTTTTCTTCCCTCAGAAGCTGCTGGATCGTCTTTCGACCCCCACACAAAAGGGGATGACGAAATTAAACAAATGGCCGAAGCTATCATGGATAAAGTTGTTGATCAACTTCTAAATGCAGCCGCCGAAGCAGTATTAAGAGAAGACTAGATGCTATTTAGAAAAAACATGTGATCTATGTAACATTTTGTACATTTGAATGTAATATACAAGTCTCTTTTCATTATTCAATTCTTTACGATGCATGAAACTCTACATACATACCATTTTTGAGCCTTCGGCGAAAAAACACCTTCCCTTCTTTTCATGCTTCGTGAAGAAGACATTCTCCGTTAAAATTATTCTGATGAAACACGTTCATGCTTCATGAAAACATTCTCCGAAGCTATACAATTTCGATATTGCTCTGATGAAGCTCGTCCATGCTTCGTAGAAATATTCTCCGAAGCTGTATTCCGAAGATTATCATTGTATTCCCTCGTGACTTTACACAATTTTCACTTTCTCAAAGCGTCCTTTCGAAGGTTGATACTGTGTCCCCTTCTTTTGCCAAATGCAACATGATGTATGATGCTTATGTTATGCAAAATGATGTGATGATGTTATGTTATGCAAATGACATTTGTTCCGAAGATACACACAAAATACATTCGTAAGCTCTGCATTCCCTTAGGAACGTCTTTGGAGCTTCTTCGCCTTTTACTTAGACGGTATAAGCTCTGCATTCCCTTAGGAACGTCTTTGGAGCTTCTTCGCCTTTTACTTAGACGGTATAAGCTCTGCATTCCCTTAGGAACGTCTTTGGAGCTTCTTCGCCTTTTACTTAGACGGTATAAGCTCTGCATTCCCTTAGGAACGTCTTTGGAGCTTCTTCGCCTTTTACTTAGACGGTATCAGCGTTGACTTTTCGCTGTATGCTCTGCATTCCCTTAGGAACGTCTTTGGAGCAAAAAACTTACACTGCGCTCCCTTTGGAACGGCTTTTTGTAACTTCGGCAACTTACTCTGCGCTCCTTAGAACGACTTTTTGTTGCTTCGAAGGGTTTTTAATAATCCGAAGATCCTCCGTGTTACCGCAAATTTTTAAGCTTCAGCAACTTAAACCTGTAGAGAAGATAGGTTTTTCTGATAACCAACCACAAAACTATTATATGAAAACTGAAGTGTTCTTTATTACACAGAAAACAGAACTTAAACGGAAAAGACTGCTATCAAAGTAGGATATTTGTCAATAAATGTGCTTCGACTCTGGCACAGTACTATTGACTGTACGGGCTTCAGATTGCTCTCTGAGATCCCTTTGGTGCGGAACATATTGGCTCCCTTCTGGCTGTTGGCCTTGTTGCAGCGGAGGTGGAGGCGGAGGCTGTTGCCATGAAGCTTGAGGTTGACTTGCCGAAGCTACGGAAACTGCAGGGTGGTTGCCCACGTACTCCGGGATGTAAGGCTGATGGTACGAAGCAGTATGCATGACCTGCTTCGGCTGTCCCTGTTGGCTGCAGCTTCTGCTAGCTCCTTTTGTTTCTGGATGGTAACATGGCACATCCTGGTGGTATGGCCCTTGTTCTCATCGCAGAATAAGCAAAATGTCCTCCTTGGTTGATCTCCAAATCTCCCGCCGAAGCCCCTGGCGCCTCTGCCTCTTGGAGCTGGTGGCCGAAAGAAAGTTTGCTGTTGCCCCGAAGCCTGTGAGGAGCACTGCGGCCTGTTTTGCTGACTCCCCTTATCATCATTTTGAGTGTTGTGGATGGACCTGACATTCCTCAGATAGAATCGTCCCCCGAAGCCCCTGGTCATCTCAGAAAATCTGAAGGCCTCCTCCCTTCTTTGGCGAAAGTCATTATCAGCACGAATGTACTCGTCCATCTTTTGGAGTAGCTTCTCCAGAGTCTGAGGAGGCTTCCTAGCAAAGTATTGGGCTGCAGGTCCAGGACGAAGCCCCTTGATCATGGCTTCGATAACAATTTCATTGGGCACCGTTGGTGCCTGTGCCCTCAAGCGTAAGAACCTTCTGACATACGCCTGAAGGTATTCTTCATGATCCTGAGTGCACTGAAACAAGGCTTGAGCAGTGACCGGCTTCGTCTGAAATCCTTGAAAGCTGGTTAACAACATATCCTTCAGCTTCTGCCATGAGGTGATCGTTCCTGGTCGAAGGGAGGAATACCAGGTCTGAGCAACATTCCTGACGGCCTTAACGAAAGACTTCGCCATGACTGCAGCATTGCCCCCATACGAAGACACTGTTGCTTCGTAGCTCATCAAGAACTGCTTCGGATCTGAGTGGCCGTCGAACATGGGAAGCTGGGGTGGCTTATATGACGGAGGCCAAGGTGTAGCCTGCAGCTCAGCGGACAAAGGAGAAGCATCATCGAAAACAAAATTTCCCTGATGGAAATTATCATACCAGTCATCTTCGTTGACGAAGCCCTCCTGATGAAGGTCTTTCTGCTGAGGCCTTCTGTTTTGCTCATCGTGAGTAAGATGGCGAACTTCCTCAGAGGCTTCGTCTATCTGCCTTTGCAACTCGGCTAGCCGGGCCATCTTCTCCTTCTTCCTCTGCACCTGTTGATGTAGCATCTCCATATCCCTGATTTCTTGGTCTAGCTCTTCCTCCTGAAGCGTCGGGCTGACGGCCTTTCTCTTCTGGCTTCGGGCCTCCCGAAGAGAGACGGTCTCCTGGTTGTGATCCAGCGGTTGCAGTGCTGCAGCCCCAGTCGCTGAAGCTTTCTTCGGCGCCATAGCGAAGGTCTATAGCTTCCGAAGGTGTTCAAAAAAACTCGAAGTGGAAGTGAGTTCACCGGAGGTGGGCGCCAATGTTGGGGACTTGTTCTCAAATGCTAAGAGTTAAGAACAAGGCAACATAAAGTGTTAAATGTTAAAGTCCTTCGTCCTTCCAAACATTATTTCTCCTCGGGAAATAATGAATTTCGGACGAAGGTCACAAGAGACATACCTTCGTAGATATAATAAGTAATGACGAAGGATTCATATAAAGTGTGAAACATAATATAAACATCGTCATAGAATCATTTCTATTTTATTAACATGGAAAAATAGAAATGATTTCAAATTATAAATGTACCTTCGGTCCTGAGAGAAGATGAAAAGTACAATCGTGACGCAAAAGCAAATGCCAAGTCAGCGTGAACAGTACGGGAGTACTGTTCATCTATTTATAGACGCGGGACGCAGCCCACGTAAAATTACATCCATGTCCATTACATTTGTTGATGACTTATGGAAATCTGTCGAGGCCCACGTAGTCTTTTCATCTTTAAGTCGGTTCCCCTTTCCGCTATCGCGACGAAGCTTCCCTGCACACAGCTTCGGCTGTGCACCGTCCTTCGTAGAACTTGGTAATCAGCTCGTCCTTCGTCTGGTTCAGGCTTCGTCCTGACCGTGCTTTATGTTCATAATTCTGAGTCCGAAGATACCTGTTCACATAATCCACTTGGAAAACATTGTCAAATCATGTTTTTGAGGACCTTCGGAGGACGAAGGCCCCCAACAGGCTGCATAGCAGGTTATGATTTTGGATGGTGAGATTAGAATAGCGGTTGCACCTGCATTGAAAGTTCCCCAAGATCCATCACATAATACCATCCACGTTTCGGTATCTGTTAGGTGTCCTTCTTCATGAGCCCCTGGCATCCAATCGACAATGAAGTCTGCTAGTGCTTGATTAGATCAAGGATCTATGAACAAAATCAATGGTGAATTCGTTTAGCTCTGCAGCCCATTTGCCAACTCTTCCTGTAGCTTCTCTATTTCTTGTGATGTCCTTTAGAGGTTGAGATGAAGGTACTATGATATGGTAAGACTGAAAATAGTGCCGAAGCTTCCTAGAATCTATCAATACAACATACAGTACCTTCTCCAACTCTATGTAGTTCCTTTTTGATGGACTTAATACTTCAGAGACAAAGTAAACTAGGACTTGCTTCTTTGATTGTTCATCTTGCTTTTCTTGGACCAGTGCTGTAGTAACTGCAGTGTGGGAAGCAGCTATATACTGTAGCAACGGAGCTCCTGATGAAGGTGGAGTCAAGGTTGTTAGTTGTATAAGATATTGTTTTAGATCTTTGAAGGGCTTTTGTTGATCCGGTATCCATTGAAAGACATCAGCTGACTTTAGTACTTCAAAGAATGGTAAATTCCTTTCTGCTGACCTTGAGATGAATCTATTCAATGATGCCAGCCTTCTTGTTAATCTATGAGCACCTTTTCTTGACTTTGGTGGCTCCATTCGATGTATAGCTTCTATCTTGCTTGGGTTAGCTTCAATCCCTTTTGTTGATACTAGACAACCAAGAAATTTTCCCTTCTTCACCCCAAAGACACATTTTTCTGGATTTAGCTTGAGGCCAACCTTCCTGAAGTTGGCAAATGTTTCTTACAAATCAGCAATGTGGTCTTCTTGCTTCGTGCTCTTGATTATGATGTCATCAACATATGTCAAAACATTCTTGCTGATCTGAGTGCTAAGAACTTTGGAAGTCATCCTGCTGAAGCTTCCTCCCGCATTCTTGAGCCCCTTGGGCATCTGAGGATAGCAATAAGTTCCACTAGGAGTTATGATGCTTGTTTTGGGCTCATCTTCCTTCTTCATCTAGATTTGATGATAGCCTGAGTAGCAGTCCACTCATGAGCTCCAAAGTGGCTGCCACATCTATGAGGGAGTCTATTCTTGGCAATGAGAATTCATCCTTTGGGCATGCCTTGTTGAGGTCTGTGAAATCAATACACATTCTCAACTTTCCATTGGCCTTCTTTACCATAACAGTGTTGGCTAGCCATTCTAGGTATGTTACTTCTCTGATCACTCCGGCACTAAGAAGCCTTTTAGCTTCATTTCTTGCCCCTTCGGTTTGATAGTTGAGTCTACATTGATATAGTGTTCGATAACATCTCTGTTGACACCACAAAGATCATTGGATGACCAAGCAAAAACATCCTTGTTGTTGAACAAGAATTTTAACAGAGCTTTTTCTTGTTCATCAGATAATTGGGACCCAAACAACACCTGCTATTCAGCTATGTCTTCGCACAAAAGCATAGACTTTGGTTGATCCGCTAAAGCAGCTTTATCTCTTATATACTTATGATGCTGGTGAGCTTTGTCTTTATCTATATTGTGAATGGCCCTGGAATCTATCCAATTCCCTTTGGCCCTTCTAGTAGACTCTTGGCTTCCATGCACTGCAATAGGACACTGGTCAGATGGTATCTTCATACACAGATATGCTAGATGAAGTATTGTTTCAAAAGCATTCAATGTCCCTCGTCCAATTGTTGCATTATAAGGATAATCCATGTCTACAATGTCAAATACAACTTGCTCTATTCTGGTGTTGTGGACATAACCGAAGGTGATTGGCATTGTTATTTTTCCAAGTGCCACTGTCTGCTTTCCTCTGAAGCCACACAAGGGGTGCACTGCATCATGTATTTTGAAGCATTATCTTGTTTTGGATATAATGATCTTCAGACGAAGGTCATGAAGAACACATCTTCATCATTCATAAAAATAAGAGTTTATATGCACGAGATATGTTGTACATTCACATATTTATTCCATAATAATCATATAAACATTATCAGAATTTATATTATATTGATACCTTTGGCTTGTTTGAAGGTGATGACGCGAGAGCAATTACAATTCAGCGTGAACAGTACGAGAATACTTTTCACCTATTTATAGGCACGAGACACAACCCAAGTAAAAATACATTTATAACCTCAACGTATACTTATAATCCTAATACAAAACATCAGGGATTAACTAGTCTTTTCCTCTTCAACTCAACATTATGCTTTACCTTCGTCAACACCTTAAGCCGAAGCTGTTCACCTTCGGCTTTTCCACACATGTTCGTTGTAGCTTCGGCATTCGTTCTTGTCGCCTACTGACAGTATCTTCGTCTTAAGGACCTTCGCCAAAGAAGAGACAACCAACAGTCTTAGCTAAGGTGCCTCACCCAGAAGGTCACCAATATTGATGTGGAAACTTAGTGGGTGGCTTTGTACTAAGGATATTTTGTGAAAGCCTCATAGTGGATCCCTAGCCATTCACATCGGCAGTGTTTACGGGTCCGTACAACCTAGGCTAGAGGGGATACATGGCTTGTGGGTAAAGTTGTACCACCTATACAGAGTGTAAAACTTATATGTGAGCCGTGCTCACGGTTAAGAGCAGCCTGGACACTCACATGATAATTGAACTTTAAGATGGAAACTAAATCATGATCTCTTGGTTTAAAATGGTTTGCTTAAGTGGTTCCACTTTAGTGCTTTTGAGATATAATCATTATGCTCAATATTTATTGGGTTTTGGATACACTTATAATTAGTAAATCGGGTGTTGTAAATAAAATATTGACCAACTAAAATGCTTATCGCATAACCATAGCCTACCTTGTTAACTTTGCATAATTCCTCCCATTTGCTGAGCCCTCACCATAAGTGAGCTCACCTCTTGCTAATTTTTTATTAGAAGGTGACGAGGGAGACTTTGACGAAGATGTTAATAAGTACTAAGTCTAGCGACGCTCTGGTCATCTTCTAATGGGAGATCTCCCATGTTATTTCTGTTACTTTGATTAAGATACTATTTAAAGACTCTTAAGTCTGGATGATATAATAAAGTTATTATACTCTCTTTTACACCTTTATTGCATTATCTTTTGATATATTACACTTGTGACGTCAACATATCTGTGGAAAACGGATCCTGGCACAAATATGCTATGCATTCGGTTTTGCCCCTAAAACCGGGTGTGACAGCGCGCTACCCAAACAGATCCCCTATAGCGAACGTGGGACTCAGAGGGGGGCTTGCTTCACAGAAAGAAGGGCCCAGTAGGAGGATGTCAACCACAGCCTCAGCGACCATGCCAATATCATCCTCAAAGTCCTCCATGGCGTCAGCGGTCATGTCCTCTAACAAGTCGCCAGTACCAAGCTAGAAGCCTGGCCGAAACTGCATGAAGGTCAGAGCGCCGGTAGCACCATGACGAGCGCCACGACAGACGGCTAGGCGCACCTAGTTGGTGACATCGAGAAGGTGCTCTTCTCGATTGGAGCCCTGGGCTCGAATGAAGATGACCACCTCGTCCTTGCCCTCATGGAGGCCCATGGCCTCTAGTTCTAGTTCTGAAAAGGGGAAGGAAGGTCAAGACAACCAAAAGAGGGGTCTCCGCAAAAGCAAAAGACAACATTGACCGCCGACACGGCGGTCTGCCTCCACTAGGTGGGCGTGGAGACCGACCACCTCACCGTCGGTAGCCTCGAGCGCCATATGGGTAGCGGCCAAGCACTCCCTTAGATCATAGAAGGTCTGCGATGAGAGGATCAGGATCCACCCTAGCAAAAAAACATCCCAAAGTCTTTTCTTTGACCCATCGAGATCATTTGGCTGTACAACGAAGAAGATGAGGTTAGCAAAACCTTGACAATCTTGAAGCAGAAGGAAAAATAGCATCTACCCTAAATCAATCATATTTTGCTGGAGAGGACGCAACACTAGGGGGTACTCCTCCTCTAGACGCTTGCTTGAGTCCATAAGGAGCCACGAAGAAATTGTCCTTCAACAAAGAAAGTCAGGCAAGACATGATGAAGCCGCTCAAGGGAGGGATCATTTATAGAAAGTCACAAGGCGTGGCAAAATGGAATAGATGCCAAACGCTGTGTATGGAAAGAAGCGATGGCTCGGAGCCAAATACACAAAACTATGGAAGTATACTCTAGGATAAAAGGCAGTGCCCGACCCTAGACTAGACCCCAAGGGGAGACACCCTCCCCTCGGAGGCTCGAGGGCTACTATTGGGGATACAATCCTCGATCCCTGTGGCCCATCGGTCAGCAAGCACACTAGGGAAAAGGCCCTAGCATCTAGGGCCCATCGGTCATCTAGAGGAGATAGGTATCGTCTACCCGAGAAGAACCTACTCCCAAACGAACCTCGCGACGCCAAGCCCGGGGTTGGGCGTGGCGGAACCTGACATCGGGACCAGGCGTGCCAAAGGGAAACCACTCGAGTGGATCTCGCACTTGGCCCCAGACCGGCCCATCATAAATGACCGTCCATATTAACTGCACCTAGCGTCGAGCCATAGTGGAGGTGCCGATCCGCCTCCCACTCATGACCTATGAACCCTTCGGGCCGTAGAGCACTTATGACCTACGAGACCCTCAGGCAGCAACGTATATGGCTCGCTCATCCCTCGGCCAGCGGCACACTCATCACCTATAGAGACTAGGTCTAGGTGCACAGGCTGTTGGTAGGGTGCAACACGATGAACCACGCTGTGCCCCACGCTACGGAGTCCAGGGGTCGACATAGCCAAATACCGGCACTTGGGACCCACACTGCCCGCACCGTCTACCATAAAGATTACAAGACAGTCGGGCGACCCTAGGGCCCACGAGCACACGTAGATTTACCCTCGGGTAAAACACTTGTTTTTACCCATTCCTGGTGGCTCCTTCCTAGGAAGGCACTGCTAGCCGACCCCTCTTCCGGCCTATAAAAGGGAGGGATTGGCCCCTAGGTTTGTGGTTGAGATATTTCAGACACATGACAGACGCATAGACGGATCCTAGATGAGACAACAACCAGAAGGACCGGCGAACAGGAGGAGGACCCAAAGGCCGGATCCCCGCCGCCAAGCCAATACATAGCTAAGACTCCACTCGGTAACCGCCTCCTCCACCACGAATAAGTGACTTGGGCGACCTCTTCTCCTTCTCTCGCCTGATTGTATTCCCTACTATGAGCTTTGATCATCAATGGTGCCGGTAGCGCAAGTTGCCGATGACTAGAAGTAGGGACATTCTGCCCGAACTAGTATAAATCTTGCGCCCACCGCGCATACAGTCCGAAACTCAGAATGCACACAATAAATTTACTTGTCGGAGCGAGGTTCGAAACACCGACAATATGCCTCAAACTATGTCCTGGAAGCACTTTTCTCACAACTACACATTTTTATGCTCAAACTCGGGGTGTGCCCATCATGTCCCCCTCATGCATATTTTTCGCGTGCACAGTGAAAAGGGAATCCCTTGATTTATTGTATTCGTATCTATCATAAAAAATTAAATCCCTTAATTAACTTTTCTAATAAAATCCCCTAATCAAATCCGTTGATTTATGGTGGACGTGAGAGCTGTTGGTTGCGAGAGAACCAACATTACGCATTTATCTCACACTATTTATGCTCAAACTTGGAGATGCTTCTAGAAGTGTATCGCATGCCATAAAACTGCCCTAATTCTCGTGGGGCTATTAGTTGGGCCCATATTAAGTTTTTTTGTCAATTATGATGCATGGTGTAGGTATTTATGCTATTTTGTATGAGCATTTATGCTTTGCATGATTTTTGCCTCCCAATTTTTGCGTGCATGTAGTGGAAACGAAAATGTCATACAAAATTTGTGTGTATGCATTGGAAACTCCAACGACCTGCCATAATTTTTTGGATTTTCATAAAAATAGGAATCATATGCATGCAGCTCCCATAATTTTTGGATCTGAGATAAAAATAGGATCGTGAATACAACGCATCAGAGTTATCAACCTCTCTCACATTGGCTCAATATTTACGCTCATAACTGAAGGATTTATGCTCAAAACTGAAGGTTTTTATGCTATAATCTAGAGATGCGTCTACCAGAGTACCACATGGAAGATTTTTATGCCTATCATAAAACCACCCCTAATTACCACGAGCTATTTGTTGGGCCATATTCTGACTTTTTCATCAATTATGACACACGATGTAGGTATTTATGTAACTTTGTATAAGGATTTATGCTCTATATGACACATGCCATCCAATCGTTGTGTGCATGTAGTGAAAATGAAAATATCATTCAAAATTTAGGTGCATGCATTGAATCTGCTTTAAAATAGGAACTGAATATATACGTCCAGTGGCTGTTATAAATTTCAGATATGTCATAAAAATAGCAGTTGCATGCATGCAGCTAGTGAGGGGGTGATCGCATGCATGTGCTGGTTGTTGGTTGGGTGGACCTGAACACGGTACAAGGCGGCGGCTTGGGTTCCTGTAACATTATATATACACACACACCAGGTGAGTACCCGTGCATTACGACGGCAAACCAATTAGGAGAAGCCACAATAGGGGAGTGCAGGTGAGGGGATGCTCGATAGGTTCTAATATGATGTAAACACCTAGAATGGGTTTCTCCACATACATTTCTTTCCATAGAATGCTATATAACTATATTTCATAAATTGCTAGGAATTAGAGAGCAAATGACAGAATATGGACATGGTAAAAGACATGAAAGAAAGATAGTGTTCTATAGTGAATCAACCTATGAATTAGTGGTTGTGATGTATTTTACTTATGTCTGATGCTTTCTCCCTATTTTTCAGAGGGACGAGATAAGTCGTATGAAAGAAAACATATACCAAACATCATGAACAAGCTGCACTAGAACAAATGATTTTTAGCATATTTACTAAATGGCAGTCACGACTATGACCACCCACACCTATAAAACTTAATCCAATACACCTAACTTGAAAGTCTTACCTTCTACGACCAGGTGTGTGACTAATTTAAGAACTACACAATAAAATTCATTCACATAATATCAGGATACCTAACTATACAACATAAGTAACTGATTCGCTAATCAAGACTGAAGATTCAGATACCTTTGAATAAGGTCTCGAATGACACAAGTTGGCTTCAATGCATCCGCTTAGCTTCTCGACGAACAAATTTCACTAAATCTCCTTCAACTATTTGTTGTTGTATAGGCCTTACAAACGCCTAGATAAAGGCCATATTTGTGGGAGTTGTTGTGCGTTGGATGACACACAAATTTACAATTTGAAAGCACCATATGCTAAAGATAATATTGAGTCTTTTGTAAAAAATTACTGAGAGAAATGAAAAGAAACAAAAACTATAGTGCCAGTACGTCCTTACAAGCTTCTTTTAACAAGAACAAATGAGTGATAAAATTTTATCATTCCACCAATCTGTATGTCACATCCGGATTTAAGGGACAAAGCCGGGTGCATCTCATACATGCGCCAAAGAAGACAACATATATAATAATAGAGTGTAAAGAGATAAATGTCATAATAACATCAGAGTACTTATTACATTACGAATGTCTTACAAAATAAAAGATAAATATAAAACAAACTAAGGTCCATCCTTGCCGCCAATAAGTCAACTGGAAAACGCCACCTAGATCAGATCAAATTCCTCGTTGTGTGGCTCCTCTTGAACCACCTGTTCTTCTCCTGTGGGGGGTGTGAGACAGCAAGGGTGAGCTCACACATGTTCATCACTCAACAAGTTGTGGGGAATAATGTGGCATGAACTCACCAAAGGTGGGAGTTCATGTGATGTGTAAAGCTGTTCAACAATAGGGGTTAAAGCTGAGCATTGCTTTTAATAAGTTGGTCAAATTTTATTAGCAGTTACTAAATGTAAGTGAATACCAAACCATAATATGAATAATAGAACAAAATTAATAAAAAATCCCATGCAATGCAAATTACAAATTGAATTTAGTTCCATAAATTAATCATGCGTGAGTCCTGAGCTGCTCATGACCGTGAGCTCGACTAGTATACTAGTTTTACACTCTCCAGAGGTTGTACCCTGTACCCACAAGTCGTGTATCCCATGTCGCTAGGGTTTGGAAGGCCCTTAGACACTACCGAGGTGAATGGCTTGGGATCCACTACGAGGCCTTTACAAAGTTCCACTAGCTTCCGAAAACCCGCTACAGTTTATGGGAAGAGAACTTGTAAGAATCCCCCGTCTAACCGCCATCGCAGCAAAATCAACCTGAGAACCCACTACAGGAATTCACTTAATTCCCGTCGGCCAGAAACCGACGGGAATAAGCATATACCGACGGGAATTACTTAATTCCCGTCGGTTTAGGGCTTATTCCCGTCGGTTTTCAGCCGCCAGGTGTCCCTTGTCGGGGATACGTTTATCCCCGTCGGCGACCGACGGAAATTATTAATTCCCGTCGGCCACTAACTAGCCGACGGCAATTAATGCTAACTCCCTGCATGCAGCTCCCCTACTGCCCTTGCCCCTTTCGGGTAAGGTAGTCTTTCACTAGCTTTCCTAATTAGTCAGCCAAGGGCGTCCCATTCCACCATTGTGGTGGCACGTGTTTCTCAAGTTAAGCTCCATGTTCCAATTAAAATAATATAATGATCTTGACATGAACATAAATAAAATAACAAAATAATTGGACAATGGACATAATGAAATATTAACCAAAAACTAATGTAAAGCAATAGCATAACTACCCAAATGATTCAGGGGTAAACAAGGTAAAGAACATTATTGGGTAATAAAAGTGGTCAAGGGCACAACTTGCCTTCAATAAGCTCCTGCTCAACAACTTCTATCTGCTGAACACCGGGATCCTCAGGCACTGGCTCTTCTACTCGCCACAGTACAAACAAGCATAGTATAAGGGAGAAATTAACATCACACCAAACATATAAACAAAATACATATTTATAATCTACATATTAAAATAAGATTATAGGAAAAAGAATCATAAATTTTGGAGTTATAGATTTTAAGTTATGAATTTCTGAAGGTTTTATATGTTTTGTACAAGATTAAATAGGATATAAATTTTATTGTGACATTCATGTCAAAACAATGGTACTAAATGATAAACAATAATATTACAAAATTACAGGAATAGGAATGGATTAATTTGGACTTCACATGAATTTTCTATGAATTAAACCAATTCTAGACATTATTTTTATATTAAAACCCATTTCCTATTTACTTTTCTGAATTTTCTAATCTCCTGGAGTGGGCGTCAAAAATTGAAAAGCGCAGGGGTCTCGGTGTGAGAATTCCAAGACCAAGCGCATAGTGGCCATCGACTGCGAGTAGTTTTCCAGTAAGGTTGGGGGCGCTTTAGCAAAATAGGCATGGCGAAGGGGTACGCATCGCTCTCGGCCGTTGGATTAGAAGTCTACGGCTTAGATCTTACCTACCCGAGCTCGAACCGGTATTCTATGACATCCGCTGGATCAGACAACGACGCCCTAGATTTAAAAGAACTCGAGTGGATCACGCCCGCACGATCACAAATCTACGGATCCGATCATCCAGCGTGAACGGGTATGGCACATCTAATCATAACTGTTGCCCAGGAAATCGACGGCGTAGAACACTTCCCCTAACTCCGACAGAGGGGCACGACCGCGCGCGCGATGTCGCGGCGGACGCCATCACCTGCGAACACGCCCTACAGTAAACCCCGTCCAATTCACACACCTGACTCGGTTTCCATGATCACTCGACTACTACGAAGCACGTGGTTAACCCACATTCATGAAATGATGCGCCTAGGCCCCTGCCCACGGTGAAACACCGATTCACAGCGACGCTGGCCTTGCTAGACGCAATTCGCCGCCGAGCCACGATCCCATGCTCTAATTTCGACTTCCCAAGGTGTGAATGAGGTCGATTCGAACGTAATATAAGGTTTTCGTACTTGATTATGAGGTGAAGTTGGCGATGACCCACTGCTACGGCTGCTACCTTTGTTTTCCCCTCCTGGTCTCCAGCGACAACAGCTCACGACGCATAGGGGGAGGGTTGTGAATGCAGCGGCGGTCTAATGGGCTAGGGCACAAAGGCATGCGACTGCCTTAAATCCCCCCTGAGGTCAGCGAGCTAAGGGGAGCGGCACCCGATTCCTACGGCGCCACTCGCGCACGATGCCTGTCGGTCCATTGAGATGAAGGCACCTGGCCCATTCGTCAGTGTCTATGGCTGGAGCGCACATGGGTTAAGGAGTCTGAAACATGGGCCCCGCCTATCATGACAGCGGCGTGCGCGAGAGTGCAGTTAGAGTGGGCCGCACGGATGGCTTCTCCTGGTGGGCCAAAAGGAGGGATCCGAGGCCCAGGTAAGTTTTCTCCTTTTCTTTTTCTTTTATGTTTTATTTTTTGTTTTCTTTTATTCCTAATTCTTTTGAATCCAAATTTTGAATTCAATCTTAAGTGCAAATTTAAAATCATTTTAACTATGCATATTGGTCATACCAAAATATGAGGAAGTTATTTATTCATAAATTTGTCTTGTATGGTATGATGTTTGTTTCTTCCCTCTTTTCCTACTTTCCTATTTGGGGCATTAACATATTTCTCTTTACCTTATTTTATATTATCACAAAATGCACACAAAATAAAATCCAGCATGATGCATAATTTAGTGGCATATATTTTATTAATTATTTGTTTTTAAATATGGTGTTCACATGTGATGGTACATAAAGAGGGCACATGTATAAAGGAATTAATTTCTCCTTTTATATTATCTTACAAATTGGGGATTACAAATCCTACCCCCTTAACAAGAATCTCGTCCTCGAGATTTAGGAAGGAATAGGGAACAAATGAGGAAATTCTATCCGAAGCTCTTCTTCTCTCTCCCAAGTAGCTTCATCTTCTCCTTGGTGACTCCATTGCACTTTGCACATCTTTATCACTTTATTTCTTGTAACTCGAGTCAAAGTGTCAAGAATCTTCATAGGATATTCCGTATAAGTCAAATCTCCCTGAACACTAAGCTCTTCCATTGGTAAATGTTCCTCAGGGACACGGAGACACTTCTGAAGCTGAGACACGTGGAATACATTGTGCACATCACATAGATTATTAGGTAACTCGAGTTGGTATGCCATCTCCCCAACTCGCCTAAAGATTCTGAATGGTCCAATAAAGCGAGGGGATAATTTGCCTTTGACTTTGAATCTCCTCATTCCATGAAGTGGTGACACCTTGAGGTACACATGATCACCTTCCTCAAACTCCAGTGGTCTTCTTCTATTATCAGTGTAGCTCTTTTGCCTGGTCTGAGCTACCCTCAAATTCTCCCGGATTATACGGACTTGTTCTTCTGCCTCTTGAGTAAGTTCAGGCCCAAAGAACTATCTTTCTCCAGTCTGATCCCAATATAGAGGAGTCCTGCACTTCCTGCCATACAAAGCCTTGAATGGTGACATCTTCAGACTGACCTGATAACTATTATTATATGAGAACTCAACATATGGTAGACTCTTATCCCAACTACTTCCATGTTGAAGGGCACAAGCTCTCAACATGTTTTCCAACACCTGATTAGTCCTTTCGGTCTGTCCATTAGTCTGAGGGTGATAGGCCGTACTAAAGTTCAACTTTGTATTCATATTCTCATGAAAGCTTCTCTAGAATCCCGAGGTAAAATGTGAACCTCGATCAGTCACGATCTTCTTTGGTACTCCATGTAAACACACAATCCGAGCCATATATAACTCTGCTAGCTGAGAGCCTTTATAAGTAGTCTTGACCTGAATGAAATGTGCCACTTTGTTCAGTCTATCCATAATCACCCATATAGAATCATATCCTTTCGGGGTGTGAGGCAATCCAGTAATGAAATCCATGCCAATTTCTTCCCACTTCCATTCAGGTATCTTCAACGGGTGCAATAATCCAGCTGGCCTTTGATGTCTAGCTTTGACTCTTTGACACACATCACAAATAGCCACATGTGCAGCCACATCTCTCTTCAGCCTATACCACCAGTACTTCTGCTTAAAATCCTAATACATCTTAGTGCTACCAGGGTGAATAGAGTAATCAGAGTCATGGGCTTCCTTCAATATAGTCTCACGAAGGCTTTCAATCTCAGGAACACAAATCCGGTTCTTAAACCATACTATGCCTTGCTCATCCTCTGTGAATTCTGGACCTCTACCATTAGTAATCAGATCCTTGATCTCTTGTATCTTAGCATCACCAACCTGACCTTTACGGATTTCCTGCTCCAAGGTAGGTTCCACATCAATAGTGACTCCTTCAGTGTGTGCAACAATTCCCAGGTTGAGTCTCCTGAAATCCTCAACAATCTCATCAGGTAACTGGGCCACAATAGCTGAATGAACTTGCTCCTTTTGACTCAAGGCATCTGCAACTAGATTCGCCTTGCCCGGGTGACAGTGAATCTCCAAACCATAATCCTTAATGAGCTCCAACCATTGGCATTGCCTAATGTTGAGATCCTTCTGAGTGAATATGTACTTCAAGCTCTTGTGATCAGTGTACACTTGACACTTGGTTCCCATAATATAGTGTCTCCATATCTTCAGCGCATGCACTACGACTGCTAGTTCTAAGTCATGGTGGGATAGTTCAACTCATGTTTCCACAACTGACGAGATGCATAGGCAATCACGTGTCCTTTTTGCATAAGCACACATCCTAAGCCTTGGCCGCATGCATCACAATAAATGTCAAATCCCTTCTATAGATCTGGCATAACCAACACTTGGGGTGACATCAATCTCATCTTTAATTGATCAAAGCTATCTTGGCACTTCGAGTCCCACTTGAACTCTCTTTCCTTCTCTAGAAGCGAGGTCATAGGCTTAGCAATCTTAGAGAACCCTTCAATAAATCGCCTATAATAGCCTACAAGTCCCAAGAAAATCTGAATCTCCGTAACTGTAGTGGTTATGCTCCACGCCATTATCTCCTTGACTTTAGCAGGATCCACTGATATCCCTCCATTAGAAATGACATGTCCAAGGAATGGTACTTCGTTAATCTAGAATTCGCATTTGCTATACTTGGCATAGAGTTGATTATCTCATAGCTTTTGTAGCACCAATCTCAGATGTTCTTCATGATCACTATCACTCTTGGAATAAATAAGAATATCGTCGATGAATACCACGATGAATCTATCCAGATAGTCCATAAACACCTTATTCATCAAATTCATAAAATAGTCTGGTGCATTAGTTAGTCCAAATGACAGAACAGTGAACTCATATAAACCATATCGGGTTGAGAAAGCCGTCTTGGGAATATCAGATGGCCTAATCTTCATTTGGTGGTTACCCGATCGGAGATCAAGCTTCGAGAATACCCTAGCGCCTCTCATCTGATCAAATAAATCTTCAGTGCGGGGTAACAGATACTTATTCTTCACAGTAACATCATTAAGAGATCTATAATCCACACACATCCGCTGTGATCCATCCTTCTTTTGTACAAACAGAACCGGTGCTCCCAAGGTGAGGAACTCGGACGAATGTACCCAGCCTCTTGCAACTCCGTTAACTACTTCTTGAGTTCTTTTAACTCTTCTACAGACATCCTGTATGGCTGTTTAGAAAAAGGGGCAGTCCCAGGTAAGAGATCAATGAAAACTCAACTTCCTTATCTGGTGGCATCCCTGGTAACTCCTCTAGAAAGACATCTGGAAAGTCCGTAACCACACGGATGTTATCACCAACAAACTTCCCATCTACTAAGAATGCCGCTAGTCTGGTGGCGGTTGTTACTGCAATTTCAACTTCAAATCTTTCTCACTTAAGGCTGGTGAGTTCTACAGTACCCCTACCACATTGTATAACGGCCTTTGCCTTTCTTAACCATGACATACCAAGGATCAGATCTATACTGCTTTCCTCTAGTATTATAAGGGTAACCCAGAATTCTCTTCCCATAATTGTCAATGTTAATTTATGTGTCATATGCTTTGCCTCAATAGGCCCTTTAGGTGTAATTACTATCTTTGGTGTTTTCATATTTCGCAGTGGTAATTCATTTGTGTTGGCATATCGAGCAGACATAAATGAATGTGTAGCACCAGAATCAAATAATATTGTTGCATGAATTGCATTAATATAAAACATATCAAGTGTGATGTCAGCTCCTTCAGCAGTAGCATCAGTGCTAACCTGATTAACCCTGGCAATAGAGAATCCCTTGCCAGATCCTAGAGTCTGCTGCTTGTTCTGCATAGGTGTAGTAGCACTCCTCTACGAGCAAACATTAGCATAATGACCTGCCTTACCACAATTATAGCATGTGGTACCAGCACTCTGTCCTGAGAATTTCCTGGAGTGCCAGTGGGGGTAGCCTGACGAGTCGGTGGAGTCCCCTGAGGTGTGTGCTGAGCTGGGCGCTGGCCTCCACCAGTGCGAACTAGTGTACCCTGGGGTAGAATATAACAAGGACGAACACTGCTGCTTCCCTGACCCTAGGATATAGTCTTCCTCTTCATATCTCCCAGCTGAACACGCTTGTGTTCAATAGCTAGGGCCTTGTTAAGCAGCCTCTGGAATGATGGAAAGGTGTGAGCCACTAGAGCATACTAAAGAGGTCCATTAAGTACTTCAATAAAGTGCTCCTGCTTCCTCACATCTTTAGCAACTTCATCAGGTGCATATCTAGATAGCTGGATGAATCTGTCGCGGTACTCGCTGACTGACATGCTTCCCTGCTTCAACGATAGAAATTGATTCTTCTTAATCTTCATCAGTCCAGCAGGAATATGATAGTTTTTGAACTGAGTAGAAAATTCTGCCCATGTGATAGTATCAGCAGTATCGTGGGCAGCAGTGTAATAATCCCACCAATCAGCAGCAGGACCTGTCAGACAACCGGAAGCATATAGAACCTTCTCCCCATCAGAGCATTGGGCAATATTTAGCACATTCTCCATAGACTTCAACCAATCATCCACGTGCAGAGGATCTAGAGAGCTGGCGAACGTCAGTGGCTTGTGGCTCATGAACTCCTGGTGCTTGTCCCGAGCTGGAACTAGTGGTGGTGGTGGTGGCAGTGGCGCTTGCTGCTGTTGTGCCCTTCGCTCCTGGTGCATCTCCTCTTGCTCTTGGTGTTCCTGCCGCATCTGCACGTACATATCCGCCATCTATCAGCCATCTGTTGCATTATCTGCATCTAGGCTGCAACTGCGAGATCAGCTCCAGCTGGTGGGGGATTCGGAGGATCCATCTCAACTTGTTGCTGTTCTGGTTGTCTAAATATCCTCCGAGTGTGTCGATTGGGAGGTAGATCAATTCCACCACTCTTCCTGGTATTGACCATCTGAGTTAGAAACATATGGTAAGAAAGAATTGTAGACAAGGCAAGTAATTACAAATCATGTTACTTTGGGGGATTTATTAGCTAAGTAGATTAGTGTTTTACCTACTAAAGCTAATACATTACCTTATGGTGGTACATGCTAAGATGTCAATCTATAATATTTCAGTCAATCAAAGAAGTAAATTAGGCATTTATCATCAGAACAATCAACCAACATTTTTAAATATAGAAAATAGTTTTAATTTTGTCTTAGGTTTCCTATCTCTTAATAATGTCATAATTGTAGGATACCAAGGTGTGAAATCCATCTTGTCTTAGAGTAGAAAGCTAAGAGTAATCAGAGTATGTCAGCAAAAGGTGAGACAGGATCAAGATAAGATAAGTATAGAATGAATCAGAGCAAGGTAAGTAGGTAAGGGTTTTGTCCATTTCTATCTAGGTTTCATCCTACAGTCAACATTTCCTCTGATACCACTTCTGTCACACCCGGATTTAAGGGACAAAGTCGGGTGCATCTCATACATGTGCCAAAGTAGACAACATATATAATAATAGAGTGTATAGAGATAAATGTCATAATAATATCAGAGTACTTATTACATTGTGGAAGTCTTACAAAATAAAAGATAAATATAAAATGAACTAAGGTTCATCCTTGGTGCTAATAAGTCAACTGGAAGACGCCACCTAGATTAGATCAAATTCCTCGTTGTGTGGCTCCTCTTGAACCACCTGTTCTTCTCCTGTGGGGGTGTGAGACAGCAAGGGTGATCTCACACATGTTCATCGCTAAACAAGTTGTGGGAATATTGTGGCATGAACTCACCAAAGGTGGGAGTTCATGTGATGTGTAAAGCTGATCAACAATAGGGGTTAAAGCTGAGCATTGCTTTTAATAAGTTGGTCAAATTTTATTAGCAGTTAGTAAATGTAAGTGAATACCAAACCATAATATGAATAATATAACAAAATTAATAAAAAAATCCCATTCAATGCAAATGACAAATTGAATTTAGTTCCATAAATTAATCATGCAAGAGTCCTAAGCTGCTCACGACCGTGAGCTCGGCTAGTATACCAGTTTTACACTCTGCAGAGGTTGTACCCTGTACCCACAAGTCGTGTATCCCATGTCGCCAGGGTTTACAAGGCCCTTAGACACTACCGAGGTCAATGGCTAGGGATCCACTACGAGGCCTTTACAAAGTTCCACAAGCTTCCAAAAACCCGCTATAGTTTATGGGAAGAGCACTTGCAAGAATCCCCCGTCTGACCGCAATCGCAGCAAAATCAACGCGAGAACCTCCCTGCATGCAACTCCCCTACTGTCCTTGCCCCTTTCAGGTAAGGTAGTCTTCTACTAGCTTTCCTAATTAGTAAGCCAAAGGCTCCCATTCCACCCTTGTGGTGGCACGTGTTTCTCAAGTTAAGCTCCATGTTCTAATTAAAATAATATAATGATCTTGACATGAACATAAATAAAATAATAAAATAATTGGAACATGGATATAATGAAATATTAACCCAAAACCAATGTAAAGCAATAGCATAACTACCCAAATGATTCAGGGGTAAACAAGGTAAAAAGGATAACTAGACTAGGGTGACCTATTGGGTCCCATCAAAATTAAACCTATGCATTGAACAATGATAATAAAGAACATTATTAGGTAATAAAAGTGGTCAAGGGCACAACTTGCCTTCAATGAGCTCCTGCTCAGCAACTTCTATCTGCTGAACACCGGGATCCTCAGCCACTAGCTCTTCTACTCGCCACAGTACAAACAAGCACAGTATAAAGGAGAAATTAACATCACACCAAACATATAAACAAAATACATATTGATAATCTACATATTAAAATAAGATTACAGGAACAAGAATCTTAAATTTTGGAGTTATAGATTTTATGTTATGAATTTTTGAAGGTTTTATATGTTTTGTACAAGATTAAATAGGATATAAATTTTATTGTGACATTCATGTCAAAACAGTGGTACTAAATGATAAACAATAATATTATAAAATTACAGGAATATGAATGGATTAATTTGGACTTCATATGAATTTTCTATGAATTAAACCAATTCTAGGTATTATTTTTATATTATAAACCCATTTCCTATTTACTTTTCTGGATTTTCTAATCTCCTAGACTGGCGTCAAAAACTAAAAAGCGCAGGGGTCTCGGTGCGAGAATTCCAAGACCCAGCGCACAGTGGCCATGGACTATGGGTTGTTTTCTAGTAAAGTTGGGGGTTCTTTAGCAAAATAGGCATGGCGAAGGGGTACACATCGCTCCCGGCCGTTGGATTAGAAGTCTACGACTTAGATCTTACCTACCCAAGCTCGAACCGGTATGCTATGACATCCGTTGGATCAGACAACAACGCTCTGGATTTAAAAGAACTCGAGTGGATCACGCTCGCACGATCACAAATCTATGAATCCAATCATCCAGCACAAACGGGTACGACACATCTAATCATCACCGTTGCCTAGGATATCAACGGCGCAGAACACTTCCCCTAACTCCGATGGAGGGGCACGGTGGCACGCACGATGTCGCGGCAGACGCCATTGCCGGCGAACGCACGCTACGGTAAACCCCATCCAATTCACGCACCCGACTCTGTTTCCATGATCACTCGACTACTACGAAGCACGTGGTTAACCCACATTCATGAAATGATGTGCCTAGGCCCCTGCCCACAGCAAAACACCGATTCACGGCGGCGTTGACCTTGCCAGACGCAATTCGCCACCGAGCCACGATCCCATGCTCTAATTTCGACTTCTCAAGGTGTGAATGAGGTCGATTCGAACGTAATAGAAGGTCTAGACCTAATTACGAGGTGAAGGTGGTGATGACCCGCTGCTATGGCTGCTACCTTTGTTTTCCCCTCCTGGTCTCCGGCGACAACAGCTCGCAGCGCACAAGGGGGTTGTGAATGCGGCGACGGTCTAATGGGCTAGGGCACAAAGGCATGCGACTGCCTTAAATCCCCCCCCCCGAGGTCGGCGAGCTAAGTGGAGCGGCACCTGATTCCTACGGCGCCACTCGCGCACGATCCCCATTGGTCTGTTGAGACGAAGGCACCAGGGCCCATTCGTCGGTGTCTGCGGCAGGAGCGCACGCGGGTTAAGGAGTCTGAAACGTGGGCCCCGTCTGTCATGCCAGCGGCGCGTGCGAGAGTGCAGTTAGAGTGGGCTGCACGGATGGCTTCTCCTGGTGGGCCAAAAGGAGGGATCCGAGGCCCAGATATGTTTTCTCCTTTTCTTTTTCTTTTATGTTTTATTTTATTCCTAATTCTTTTGAATCCAAATTTTGAATTCGATCTTAAGTGCAAATTTAAACTCATTTTAACTATGCATATTGTTCATACCAAAATATAAGGACGTTATTTATTCATAAATTTATCTTGTATGGTATGATGTTTGTTTCTTCCCTCTTTTCCTACTTTCCAATTTGGGGCATTAACAGATTTCTCTTTACCTTATTTTATATTGTCATAAAATGCACACAAAATAAAATCCATCATGATGCATAATTTAGTGGCATATATTTTATTAATTATTTGTTTTTAAATATGGTGTTCACATGTGATGGTACATAAAGAGGGCACATGTATAAAGGAATTAATTTCTCCTTTTATATTATCTTACAAATTGGGGATTACACTGTAGCATTTAGATGTGAGGATCTCATAAATGTATTCTGCCTCATAAACAAAAATAAACATTTTCTCAGCCATTTGCTGTAAATACGTGAAATGGATGAATCAAATGCTTAAAAAATTAGTGACAACAACCCTAACTGGTAGTTAGATATGTAGGGAGTCAGGTTGCTTATATGTATTAGCGTGGCTAAGATTTGATGAATGAGATGATATGCATTTCTGTGTTGAGTAGGAGTCGAGGTAGTATCAAAATCACGTGCTTGCACAACCTTGCTGAATGCAGCCGAGCCTAGTTATTCAGTGATACAATACCTTCCAGCAACAACCAAATTTAGGATATGATAATAACTTGTTCTTATACATAACTATGGACAGGGGACTATGGACATATACTTGTTCTTAAATGAGATAGTCTATCAAATCAAGTTTGTTTACAAAATAAAATATTAGTTAACATTCACTTTCCTAACAGGAGAGAATCTTAGGGGTACATGATGAGACACAATCATACCTTAGCAAACAAAGAAATGGACATAACACCTAAAAACCTAAAGGAATAGAAAAGGTCGGGCATCAAGCAGCTGGTACAATTGAATGATCGTGGAATATAGTACCTCCATAGGAAAATATACAGGTCGTGAATCACTATAAGTCTGAAGGCAAGGACAAGAGATATACTTCAATTAGGAGTTATATTTGTCCGAGAAGTACTGCACAACAATTTTTCTTGTCCCAGTCCAAGCTAAAACAAAACACCACAGACTTTACGCCGAAACTAAACACAGTAGAATTTAGTATTAGTTTAGCACAAAAGAGTAAATGATATTTAATCCATAGAAAAGCCAAGACTTTCTTTGACAAATTGTTAGATACGATAGTTTAGACATGCATGTTTGGCCAAAAAAACATAAACAATTTTTGTAGCTAGCTACTGATTAGTGTCCAAAATGGTTTCATGTGTAGCGACCAAAAATTGAAAATCCTGACATGGTCAGCCCAGCCATACATGCCAAAGGAATGCAAAAGACACAATCTAATGATCTAATGAAATTAAACCTCATTTGTAGTCTTTCATGGGACTTAAGATCCTTATAGTTTTGACTTTCATCTCCATTTGAATAACTGGATGATGTCCTTTCCCCTATAACTGCATATAAAATATAGATGAGAACTTTGATGATGAGTACTTTAAGGGGACCAAAGAATGTAATCGATTTCATCATGACTATGAGATGCACAGAATGGAACATGTAAATTCACTCAGCCACTTTTCTTTGTTCTGTTTCATATTGTCCTGCTGCTAGCTACAGTTTCTCTCAATTTGTCATATGGTGTAACTAGTCTGACAATAAAATTGTGCAGGATCAAGGTCTTCGCCTCTATATATTGTGGGTACCCAAAATCCATCATCTCATCAAGCAACTCATATTGTAAGCACAAAATGGCGCCCCATTTTGTCAAGTCCCAGTAGCCGCACATCAAATAGAAGTACATGAAATTTTCTTACCACAACAACAAAGTTTTCTCTCAGCGACTCCTCTTCCAGCTCCTCGAAGTAGTGCTTAAGCACTTGTATTCACGCACAAGTCGCATGGATAATAGGATAAGCCCACCATTGCAGCCGATGAAGGGAGATAAAAAATCAACACAGTTACATAGGTCGACAAAGCCAATCTATTGCACACACACATACACGGGATCCCCACATACACAGAAGTTGTATCCATTGCACTGACAAATCTGTATCCATTGGAGCGATGATCTTGAGGACCTCCCAGGTGATCTTAGCCTGGCATTGTAGGTTGTAGGCAATGGAGAGGTTCTTGCCGAGCTCGATGGTGTTATCGGTGACGCTGCTCATGGCACCCATCCGGATGACGAGCTCGCTGGCGAGCGATTCCTGCAGGGCACAGAGGATCTGGTTGTTGAGTCGAGCAAACGGGTGCCGGTTCATTCAAGGTGGCCGCATAGAGGAGGAGGACGATAGGGCAAAACTAGCAGCCACGGCGAGAGCATCTCTAAACAAAGAAAAGCAAGCAACCATGGACAGGTCTCAAAAGAACCATACCTCATAAGCAGCAGCAGGGGAAGCTCATCACCACCGAAGGATATGGCATGACGATGGAGGAAGAAACAAAATCAGGTGGTGGCGGCCGGCGAGGGAGGCTGCACCGGTGGCGTCTGTTGTGTCATCGGGGACGACATGGTTGGGCAGGCTCGCCATTGAGGGTGATAGAGGTCCTGTCGTGGAAGGCCAACACGAATTAGCCAACGGCTGGGTCACACTTGATCTAGAGGCCACATCTAGCTAGGTGGGCTCATTGTCGAAGGAGATGGTGGTGCCATCACAGAAGGGCAAATCAGATTAACTAGTGGTCGGGTCGCACATGATTCGGAGGCCATGATTGGCTGGGCAGGCTCACCGTCGAGGGCGATGGCGGTGCCCAAAGTAGTCAAAGGTGTGGGCGAGAGGGTCCTGCTGCTGCTTGTTGGACTGCAGGAGGGGAAGGAGGAGGAGACCGGTTGGGGCCCGAGGGGAGCGACCGAACAGAGCTAGGGTTAGGAGTGTAGCGGGCTGCAGCTTTGAAGCGGAGCGAGAGGACATGCGCCCGATACTGCGCAGGTGGCAATGAAGGTACAAGAGGGGGAAGATGTCGGAGGTGGGTGCGGGGGCATGAGCATGGCACACGGGGTGATGATGGAGGGGCGGTGATGGAGGGTTTCCTAGGATTGCGCGAGGGGGAGCATAGGCACAAGGCGATGGATGATTCATGGGATTCTGTGATTGCGCTGATGGAAGGTTGTCGAAGGAAGGTGCGGGAGGGGCGATGATGGCGAGGCGGCTTGAGCACGACGCACGGGGCAATGATTCCTGAGATTGCACGAGGGGGAGGATGTCGGGGCAGAACCATGGTGCACTAGTGGACGTCTACAATACGTCACACCCGGATTTAAGGGATAAAGCCGGGTGCGTCTCATGTGCGCCAAAGGAGAACATCACATATAATGATAAAGTGTATAGAATAAATGTCACAAATATCATAAATGTCATTATTACATAGCGGAAGTCTTACAAAAATAATTGATAATAATAAAGCGAACTAAGTATTATGCCTTGGCACCACAAAGCTGACTCGGAGACGCCACATAGATCAACTCGTACTCCTCATTATAGGGCTCCTATTGGACCACCTGCTCTTCAGCTGGGGGGGGTTCATATATCGCAAGAGTGAGCTCACAAAAGATCATAGCTCAACAAGTTGTGGGGAATAATGTGCATGAACTCACCAAAGGTGGGAGCTCATATGAAGTGTAAGGCTGATCAAGAAATAAGGGTTAAAGCTGAGCGTTGCTTTTAATAAGTTGGTCAAATTTTATTAGCAGTTACTAAATGAAAGTTAATACCAAACCAGAGTAACAATAGATCAAAATAAATAATAAACCATTCCATAAATTAATCATGTGAGTGTCCGAGCCGCTCATGACCGTGAGCATGGCTGATATACCATTTTTACACTCTGCAGGGGTTGCACATCTTTACCCATAAGTCATGTTACCCATCTGCCTAAGGACCGCGTCTCCCATACACCTCTACCAAGGAAGCGAGGCAGGGTAACACTATGAGGCCTTTACAAAGTTCCACTAGCTTCAGAAAACCCGCTACAGTTTCTAGGAAGCTCCAATGCAGGGATCCCTCGCCTGACCGCCATTGCAGCAAAATCAAACCAAGGACCTCCCTACACTTACCACTCCCCTACTTCCCTTGCCCCTTTTAGGTAAGGTAGTCATCCACTAGATTTCCTAATTAGTCAGCCAAGGGCATCCCATACCACCCTTGTGGTAGCATTGTTTTTCCGGGTGGTTCTCCATGTTCCAATTAACAATATGATCTTATCATGAACAGTAAATAACAAATTTATAATAAAGGTATGATCATGAATAATGTGTATCTAAATACCCAAAACCACATAAAGCAATAGCAGGTACTACCCAAAAGTTTAGTGGTAAACAAGGTATAAAGATAGTTAAACTAGGGTAACCTATTGGGTCCCTTCAAAATTAACCTATGCAGATCATAATGATTAAAAGGAATATTATTGGGTAAATAGAAGTGATCAAGGGCACAACTTGCCTTCAACGAGCTCCTTCTCAGCAGTCTCCACCTCCTGAACACTTGGATCCTCTGTAGCTGGCTCGTCTATTCGCAACAATACAAACCAGCATAGGATAGCAGAAATTAGCATCACACCAAACAGCAAAACAGAATGCATGATAATATTCTACGCTTCGTAACGACAGCATAGGAACAAGAATCACTAAATTCAGAGTTACGGTTATCGAGTTATGATTTTCTGAAGTTATTTAGTGCTTGGTACAAAATAAATTAAGTAAACAATTTTAGTCTATGTTTCATGTCTAAACAGAGTTACTAGTTGATAGACAATATTAATACAAAATTAGTTCAACTGGAATGGATGAAAAAGGATTTAAAATGAATTTTCTATGAATTATATAAATTATCGAATTATTTTGGCACTAGAAATTCATTTCCTAAAACCTTTTTCCAATTTTCTCAGACTCGAGGACTGCGTGCAGGATTTCAGAGAAGTGCAGGTGTTAATTCGAAAGACTCTCAAGGCTCAGGCTATAGCCGAGGTGGACTGCGGGTTGATAAAAGTTAAACTTAGGGTTTCTTTTGCGATTTGCGCTAGCCGAAGGGTATACACGGATCTCGGTCGTCCGATCTCCCTCTAACGATTAGGATTACGCCCATATTAAACTAAACTGGTACGACCCCTCAACCATCAGATCCCCCATCTACGATCCTGATTTTAAATACTCATGATCTAATCGGATACGTCGGCTATGGAAACAACAGTTAAGATTCAATCATACCGATTAGATTCCCAAGCTCTAATCCTGGTCATCAATGATCCGATGAATGGACGCCATTCCCTCAGACTCCCCATCACGGACGGCGGCGGCGGCACGGCCACAACACATGGCGGAGCTCCACCCGAGTGTAGCACGCACGTGATATCAGGCCCCATAACCAAATTCCTCGCTTCTATGTCTAGGGAATCATAATGTGCACAAGATGAGCCGGTAATTACCCTGGTTTAGACGATAGGTGGCCTAGCCCTCCGAGATTGGCAGAAGCACGATGAAGGCTCCACGTCAGCGAGGAATTCGGCGTGGATTTGCCGATCACACTTCGCCTGGATAAACCTTGCAGGTTCCTCAAGCCTCAGCATGGTCGCCAATTCTTCCCCGGACGCACGACGTCAACTGCATGGAGTTTCCTTCTCCCAGGGCTTCACTCACGCGACGACGAGCTCGGGTGTCTAGGGCGCCCAGTGGCTTGGGTTGTGGAGATTGAGGGATCTGAGAGAAGGTCGTGTAAATATCCCCCGGTAGGAGCACGACCGATTGCTCCGGGATCCAACTCTCACATCCACGGCGATCTCGGCGTGAGCTGTTACAATCGCGCGAGGGTGGACGCTAGCGGATGGGCCCTCCGATGTCAGTGGCATGAGTGTGGCAAAAGAAGAGCGTGTATGGGTGGATGACGGGGCGGGCCCGCGTGCCAGTGATCCACGCTCTCCATGGCTGGCTGGGCCGAGCGCGCAGAAGGAAAGAGCAATGGGCCAATAGTGAGGCGGTCGACCCATATAGGGTATGCTTCTTTTTCCTATTTTCGTTTGTTTTATTTCCTATTTCAAATTCAAATCAAACTCCAAGTTTAAATTTCCAAGTTTTGTGGCAAATTGGTCCTCAGATTGGATATTCAATTTGAACATACCAGTATGAATTTTATTTATAAATTTTATTTTGTATTTTTATAGCATTTCTCTCTTTCTTTTCCATTTTCAAACCCAAATTTCAATTGAGGGGCTAATTCATATTAACATCTCATTATTGTATTTCTACTAATATTATTGTTATTATTATTTAAATGCACAGGCAAACAAAAACTCAACATGATGCATAGCTTATTGATGTACTTTTATCTAATTATTTACTTTAAATATAATTATTCTCAAGGTATAATGAGTAGATGGCAAATCATGTAACGAGATCAACTCTTTTCATATGTTTTACAATTTGGGAATTACAAATCCTACCTCCTGAAAAAGAATCTCGTCCTCGAGACTAGGATGGACTAGTAAAGAGGTGGGGAAAATCTACTTGTAGCTCTTCTTCTCTTTCCCAAGTATCTTCATCTTCACTGTGATGACTCCATTACACTTTGCACATTTTGATCACCTTACTCCTCGTGACACGAGTCAAAGTATCAAGGATCTTGATAGGATACTCAGTATAAGTTAGATCATCTTGAACACTAAGATCCTCCATAGGTAGCTGTTATTCGGGTACCCTGAGGCACTTCTTCAGTTGGGACACATGGAAGACATCATGTACATCCGCAAGATGGTCGGGTAATTCCAGTTGATAGGCAATTTCCCCCACTTGCTTTGCAAGTGTCCTCTGACCCATTATGTCCCACTTACTTTAAAATTCATTGTCTCACATTACTTAATTGAAACCTAAGGATGGACTAGTTTGTATTCATCTTGTCCTTGATTACCTTTTGGGTTATTATGGTTAGTTTCATGCTATTGCTCCACTTTAATCAACGAACATGATGTGAATATTTATGATATTGTTATTATGATTATGATGATGTCCTTATGGCACTTTAGAGGGCTCAGGTTGTTTTTATCGAGTACCTCTCCGTTAGGACCAGTTCGTTGAGTGACCACCCGGGATAACAGTACAACCATGAGGGTGGAATGGGACGCCCTTAGCTGGGGTGTAGTTGGCTTTGGCAGGGGGCTGTCAATGGGGGCCGAGGCATAGTGCTCACTCTGCTAAGGGTGGGTGTCGAGGTTGATTTGATTTGGTTTTGTTAGTCACCCACCTTAGGGAGGAGTACTGTGTTTGTACGATTGGCAAAACCTAACGAGCAGCCATGCACCAGGGGAGTCTTTATAAAAGCTACATAGTGAATCCCTGGCCATTCACCTCGGTAGTGAAGATTGGATCTGGACAACCTAGGCTAGAAAGGGAATCACGACTCGTGGGTAAAGTGTGCAACCTCTGCAGAGTGTTAGAAACTAGTATATCGGTCGTGCTCATGGTTAAGAGCAGCCTTGGGATCCTCTTTGATTAGAAGAACTTTGGATAATTTATGATGATGGCTAATATTGATGGTTATAACTCTGAATGTTGGTATTTCCTCTTAGAGGGAGTACTTTTGGGTAATAACTGGGTTTATTACTAAAACTTGGCTTACTACTAGTAATAAATACCTGACCAACTAAAAGCAATTGTTTTAACCCTAACTCTAGATATAGCTAGTCCACTTTAGCCAAATGAGACATTTGCTGAGTATGTTGATGTGTACTCACCCTTGCTTTAAAAACCACTCCACCCCAGGTTGTCCCCATTGCAATCAGTGCTCAGGAGGAGATGTAGGCAACATGGAGGACTTCAAAGAGTTTTAGGACTACGATGAGTTCTAGTTATGTTAGTGGCAAACCCCCAGTCAGCTGCATATGAATGTCTTATCTCTACGTTTCGCATTCCACACTTTGATCACGTTAATGACTATGTTATATTAATGACTCCGTGGATGTCTTGGACATCTTGATGTAATAAAGTACCTTTTTCGCTATTTATTTTGAGCAATGTGTGATGATGTCCAACTATGTAATCGTTGTGTACGTGAGTTTCTAATCCTGACACATGGTTCACATTCGGTTTGCCTTCCAAAACCAGGTGTGACAATGACATGGCCATTGAACTCCTTGGCCCATTCATCACTTTGCAAGGTAATAAAAGTACATAGGTGGTTAGCTATTGCCAGATTGAGTATAGATTTGAAGGATCCTAATCTCTAGTCTTTCTAACATAAAAGGAACCAAAGATCTTGAACCACCTTACCATATCACTCAATTAATATACTGTATTATAAGTCTATAGGAGTTAGGATCTAATTTTGTGAGATTAAAAATGTTCACTTTTTTCAATGATGCTCGTGATTTTTTTCCTAATATCTTAGTAAAACACAAAATGCTTAATAGTTGGCTTGGCATTCATGCATACCCTCTGTGTTCAGTGTTCTGAAGATGGAATTTCAGTACCCTACTTTTGTGGGATTTGTGATCGAGTTTAGGCATTTGTATACTCTGCAATGGGTATGTAGGACCAATGGATAAAATTTTATTTTCTTTGATAAAGAAAACCACAGACCATGTGCAATTGCCTTCTTCTGCGCTAAACTTATATTGCTCTATATGATGGAGAAAACTACGTGTAGGGTTGAGCATTAATACTTTCGAACAAATAAAACCTCATCATAGAATTCGATGATTAACACATTCAATACTTATGCATACTCAATGACAAGGCATAGGATGCAAACCAGATAGTAGCAAACCACCACTGCATTTACTTGCCTTCGCTGGGAATTCAAAATGGTACTAGGTACGATCCGGAGCCCCACCACCTGTTGTGGGCATAAAACTTCATACAAACATTCACATAGCATTTGATAATAATCAACACCGCTCCTACGCACAAACCCCAAGACTGACGTGAACAACCACTCCTCCCTGCCACCCACCAAACAGTAGCATCACTGCTTGTTAATTTGGTATCTTTAAAATTATAACAGCAGTGATATCAAACAAAAACTCTGGAAGCATGTACACAACATTCTCTACAAGTTTTGTATTTAAAAGATAATTAAATTTCGACGTCTTGGTAGACTCAAACAGCCGACAAGACAGACATTGCGTTCTGTTTTTGGACAGCAACCTCACCACCCTCGAAACTCAATAACTCCTAGAATATTTCATCAATTTCGACGCACAAGTACTCTATGGAAAGATATGATAATGCTCTTCATGAATCCTACAGAGATTATAGCTAATTGCCCCCGCAAAGATTGCAAAAACAGCCGGCACTACAGCTGCCCGCCCACCACCAAAACAGGACAACACGACAACATTTATTCTAGGAGTAATGGATAGTCTTCGAAATCAAGAACCACGAATTACCTAATGGATAGCGAGATCCCTCTTGAACTCCTACTTCGTTCTATCCTCCCCTTTATTCTTCCTCTCACCAAGCCTCCATGGAAGGGCAGCAGCCCAAGTGAGAAGGGGAAGGGGGCGGCTGCAATGGCGGAGGAGAAGGGGCAGCTGCAATGGGGAAGGAGAGGAGTCGGCTGCAATGGGGAAGGAGAGGGGTGGCTGCAATGTGGGAGGAGAGGGACGACTGCAATGTGGGAAGAGGGGGTGGCTCTAGGGTTTAGGGTAGAGGAGAGAGTGATGCCTCCGATGACTCCTTAATTAGGATCCAACGGCCTACATCCCTTTCCCACCTCCATGCACTGATTTAGGCAAATGAATACTCAAATGATATTGTTTAAACGAGATCTTCACATCTATGGACTCTGAACTTCCAATGGTACAGAGCAATGAAAAGTTTAACTTCCTTTGTAATATATTGGGTATCACAGTTTCGTAACGGTTCGTAGTGGCCGGATTTCTAATCTGGGCCCTTGGGTCTGGATCGGATGGCTCAAAATCCATCTTACCCCTGCGGCTAGGCTAATTTTCTAAAGAACCCTTAGACTTTTTTAGAATTAACCCACCGTCCACTAGCGGTGCAAAATAATTTCAATGGTGCCCAGGAATTTTATGAGTCAGTCCCTGCGCACTCGGGTTTTTTTGCAGCCGTCCAAATAAAACTCTAGAGTAATTAAATAAATCAATAAAATGGAGTTTTATATAGAAATTTGACCCTAATACTTCATAAATCCATAACTTCTTTGTTTTAGACCCAAATTGATTCATTCCAGTTACATTAATCTTATATTAATATTGTTCTTCATCTAGTAACCCTATTTTATCATGAAACCTATGATTAAAATTATACCCTTAGTTTCTTTATATCCCACACTTAAAACTCCATAAAATCATAACTCTTTAACTGTAACTCCGAATTTAGTGGTTCTCGAACTTATGATCTCGTAGCAACGCGTAGATTATTATTATGCAGTTTGTTCTTATGTTTGGTGTGATGTTAATTTTGCCTATACTATGTTTGTTTGTATTGCTACGACTAGCGCGAGGTTACGAGTCATCTGAAGAGCAAGTTGGTACCTGGAATCTCAAGTCTCAGGCAAGTTGTGCCCTTGATAACTTCTTTTTACCCAATCATGTTCTATTAATAATAATGATCTGCATAGGTTAATTTTGATGGGACCCAATTGGTTACCCTAGTTAGGCTATCTTCATACCTTGTATACCACTAAGTTTTTGGGTAGTACCTGCTATTACTTAATGTGGTTTTGGGTATGAAGATACATATTATTCATGATCATACATTTATTATCAGTTGTTATTTACTGTTAATGATAAGATCATTATGTTAATTGGAACATGGAGAACCACCCGGGAAAACAGTGCTACCACAAGGGTGGTATGGGACGCCCTTGGCTGACTAATTAGGAAAGCTAGTGGATGACTACCTTACCCGAAAGGGGCAAGGGCAGTAGGGGAGTTGTCAGTGTAGGGAGGCCCTTGCGTTGATTTTGCTGCGATGGCCGTCAGGCGAGGGGTCCGTGCATTGGAGCTTACTAGAAACTGTAGCGGGTTTGCTGAAGCTAGTGGAACTTTGTAAAGGCCTCGTAGTGTTACCCTGCCTCGCCTCCTCGGTAGAGGTGTATGGGAAGTCGCGATCCGCTGGTAGATGGGTAACATGACTTGTGGGTAAAGATGCGCAGCCTCTGTAGAGTGTAAAACTGGTATACTAGCCATCCTCATGGTCATGAGCAGCTCGGACACTCACATGATTAATTTATGGAACTAAATTCAATTTATCATATGCATTGCATCGCAGGTGTTGTTATCAAATTTTGATCTATTACTTATTTAGGTTGGTATATACTTACACCTAGCAACTGCTAATAAAATTTTGACCAACTTTAAAAGCAATGCTCAACTTTAACCATCCTCTTTGGTAAGCCTTACACTTCACATGAGCTCCCACCTTTGGCAAGTTCATGCACATTATTCCCCACAACTTGTTGAGCGATGAAGGTATGTGAGCTCACTCTTGTTGTCTCACACCCCCACAGGTCAAGAACAGGTACCACAGGATGAGGCGCATGAAGGATGCTGTGATGAGTTCGCGAGAGGTCTAGGTCGTCGTCTCCCAGTCAGCTTTGGGTTGCTAGACCGTTGTCTCCTTATGATGTAATTATTTATTTATTTTGTACAGAACTCCTATTATATAGTAAAGATGTGACATTCGTTTCTGTACCGTGATTCATCATATGTGTGAGACTTGGTCCAGCACACTTGGTGATTATTTCGCGCCCGGGTTTTGGACCCCTAAAACCCGGGTGTGACAGAAGTGGTATCAGAGTGATGTTGACTATAGGACAAAACCTAGATAGAACTGGACAACCATTACCTACTTACCTTTGCTACTCTGATTCTTTCTAAAAACTTCCCTTATTCATTTCTCATCCACTGCTGCTTTACTCTGATGATTCTTACCTTTTCCTTCTAAAGACAAAAGTGGATTTCATAGATTGAAATCATGTGCCTAAAGTGACCATTAGGAATTTCAAGACCTACTCTTAGAAAAAAATCAAAACTATTTTGGTAAATGTTTGTATGCTTGAATGTTTGTTCTTATGATAACTGCTTGATTCGATTCTTTGATTGAGTGTGATGGGTTTTGGAGTAATGTCCACAATTACATATGCATATGCATATTGGCATAAATATAAATAAATAAAATTCATAAGATAACTAAATAACCTAGATTATCCTCCACTAAAGTGTATCTATTTTAAATAGATCCCTCTCAACTTAAGGGATTCTATCTTACCCTTCCATCTTATCATAACCACTTTGCTTATTTCGTCGTAGAGTAATAACCATGATCTAATTCAAATCAATTAGATCTTATCTAGTCTAATCTAGTTATACCAATCTAAACTAGATCCCATCTAAGCTAATACGAGCTAATCTCAAGTACTCTAATAGATTAATCTAACCTAACCAAGTCTAAACTTAAGTTGAGTTAATCTAATATATGTTACCTAACATGCTAGTTAATCCTGGTGAAATAGATTAGACCCTAGTCCTGTAGATATGATTTAACCTAAATTGGTGACTTAGATCAACTCGGTCAACTTGACCATATAACAACGACCTACACATTCTTGATAAATTGCCTAATCTATCTATAAAAAAAGATTCTAATCTACCAGCCTAACCTACATGTTTCCAATGATATACATCATTTTACCAAGTCTGAACTAACACAAAGCCATCCAACTAGAATTTGACATAACACACTGAACTTATACTAATCTAGGTCTTATTCAATCTAATGTGAGTCACATAACAAGTTAACACTAGCGAAATCATCTGGATCCTACTCCTATAAACCTTGTTCTCCCCTCATGCACTTAAACCTAATCTAGTGCCTAAGACTGAGAGCACCTAGAGGGGGGGTGAATAGGTGATCCTGTAAAAACTTAAACTTAAAGCCACAAAAACTGAATTAAGCGTTAGCACAATAAGGCCAAGTGGCTAGAGAGGAGTTCTTGCAAAACACAACAACCACAAGAGGATCAACACAGATAGACACAGTGGTTTATCCCGTGGTTCGGCCAAGTACAAAACTTGCCTACTCCACGTTGTGGCGTCCCAACGGACGAGGGTTGCAATCAACCCCTCTCAAGCGGTCCAAAGACCCACTTGAATACCATGGTGTTTTGCTTTGTTTACTATATCCCGCTCGCGAGGAATCTCCACAACTTGGAGCCTCTCGCCCTTACACTTTGATGTTCACAAAGAAGCACGGAGTAAGGGAGGGATGAGCAACGCACACAAGACACAAAATCAGAGCGACAACACGCACACAAGTAGCAACAAGAGCTCACAACACAACCTGACGAGTTCACAACTCAAATAGAGCTCTAGTTGCTCTCACAAAGAATCAAATGCGCGGAATCGATGTCTTGGTGCTTATGAATGCTTAGAGTATGCTTGGTGTACTCCTCCATGCGCCTAGGGGTCCCTTTTATAGCCCCAATGCAGCTAGGAGCCGTTGAGAGCATTCCAGGAAGGCAATTCTTGCCTTCTGTCGCCTGGCGCACCAGACAGTCCGGTGCACCACCAGACACTGTCCGGTGCGGATCTCTTTCCTTATTTGGCAAAGCCGACCGTTGAAGATTCAGAGCCGTTGGCGCACCGGACACTATCCGGTGCACACCGGACAGTCCGGTGCCCCCTTCTAGCCGTTGGCTCGGCCACGTGTCCCGCGCGGATCGCGTGGCCGACCGTTGGCCCGGCCGACCGTTGGCTCACCGGACTGTTCGGTGCACCACCGGATAGTCCGGTGAATTATAGTCGTACGCCGTTAATCATCTCCCGAGAGCGACGAGTTCGCCTATGAATGGCTCACCGGAAAGTCCGGTGCACCACCGGACAGTTCGGTGATATATAGCCGTACACCGCCGTTGAAGTCCCGAGAGTAGCAAGTTCGCCAGAGCTATCCGGTGCACCACCGGACACTATCTGGTGAACCACCGGATAGTCCGGTGCACCCAGACCGAGCTGACTTTGGCTGAACAGAGCCATCTCTTTTCCACTTCGATTTCTCATGTTTCCAGCACTTAGACACAATACATTAGTTCTCAAAACAATGTACTAAGTCTAGAAACATACCTTTAGACTTGATTTGCACTTTGTCCATCAATTGGCATAGATTTACACTTAATCACTTGTGTTGGCACTCAATCACCAAAATACTTAGAAATGACCCAAGGGCACATTTCCCTTTCAAAGACCAACTCAGCCACATGCATGAGATCTAACCCAACCAATAGAGTCATGATAGATTGCATAATCTATCTATCCCCACCCAACATCAAACAAGTTTTTGACCAACATCATGTAGTCTATCTCACTATATCTATCTTAACCATATTTTCCCAACTCCGATAATATACACTGACCCCGACTCAATGAGACCAGGACCGGAAAAGAAAAAGATCAACCCCGTCAAGGAAGGAGAACTCGATCTCCATATGCATTATCACCCAACACGGAATTCTTTCTCACCATAAACTTTCATACCCTAGGATATTCTTGCCCTAACCTACCTGTATTTTATCCTACACAATAGGGTGACTATACGTATATATCCATGCTTTCATAACACTTTCTAATTAACATGAAACTTCTTAAACTAATTAGAAGTTAAAGGCTAAACTATAAATAAAGCTTTTTACATCCCTTTCCTTACTAATCTCGAGGACGAGATTATTTTTAAGGCGGGTAGGATTTGTAACACCTCAAAATCTCATTTTGAGAATTATGTAAAAAATTTCCAAAGATCTTGAATTAGATTTTTTTAGAATTTCCATAACTTTTGAAGTCACATCTCCTAAAATAAAAGTTTTATAATAAAGATTCAATAAAAGATTGTTCTATAAATTATCCTTTGTTGAAAATTATAAGTATTAATGTCAGAACATCTTTTAATAAGTAATCATACAATAGAAACTATTTATCTTAAAATAATTATATGTGTGACACATATCGAAAAACATTTGCTTATGTAGGATAATAAATAAATGAATAAATAAAATAAAATGAATACTTGCAACTCATGCCGGATATTTTGTCTATTTGTTGTGAATTTTATTAAAGTCTAAAACCTAGAATAAAAATTTGAAGTTGGGATTTGAAGCTGAGATTGGAAAAATGAAAAAGAAATGGGAATAAAAAAAGAGAATCAGCCATTGGGCCGAATCCAACTCACTCGGCCCATTGAAACCACGTAACTGCGCGGCCCACTTCCATCCCACGCGGCCTGTCTCCTCTCGCGCTCGCGCCGACTGACTCAGGGGCCCGCGTCGCCAGCCTTCTTGCTCGCATGCGCTAGCTCTGTCTCACTTCCGGGTGGGCCCGGAAGGTCAGCCCTCTCCTCCCTCCCGTGAACCTCGCCGTGTTGTTGCAACAGAACCGATGGTGGCGGGCCGGATTTGGTGCTCCTTCGTGGCTATTTAAATGGATCTACTCCCCTCATCCGCCCTGTACCACCACCCCGGCCTCCCTCTCCTAATCCACTTGCGCTCGTGCTGCGAAGCCACATCGCTTGTCGTCGTCGTTCTGAGCATAGTTGAACCGGGCCACCGGCGCCATCTGCTTGTGCCGTCGGTGCTCCAGCCTTAATGGCTTGACCAGTGATCGCCTCGTCCGGGTAAGCGTGAGCGTGGCAGTTGTGTGCTCAGGGAAGGTCTAGCCTTCGATAAATGGCTCGCCGCAGTGGGAGCGTCGTCGTGGCCCGCCTCAAGCCATGGGTAGGACTGCAGCCAACATCATACCCAGTATGGAGCCCCTCGTCTAGTTCCCCTAAGTCTTATCTACGTATAGCATACCTCAAATTAGAGTTTCAGGCCCAGAATCGATGAATATCGTGGTCTGGCCATGGCCACCATCGCAGTGGGACACGCGCGCGCCGCCGTCTTCGTGGTGATGGCCTGAATGCCGTAGGATTCTTGTGAACGTGTGGTGATTAAAATGTGCGGCTGATTGTTTCTGGCCATTGATCTCTGCGTGAACGGTCTAGATTAGATCAGGCTTAATGATTGGTCAGATCCAATCTGGGTCGTTGATCGACGTTGGTATGGACGAGATTTAATATTGGGGCTTAAGATCTGGGCCGTCGATCTTGCATCGGACTGGTCAAGTTTCGTACCGGTTCATAGAGGCTAGATTTCTAATTTGGGCCCTTGGGTCTGGATCGGATGGCTCAAAATCCATCTTACCCTTCGGTTAGGCTAATTTTCTAAACAACCATTCGACTTTTCAGAATTAAACCGCTGTCCACTAGCGGTGCAAAATGATTTCAACGGTGCCCCAAAATTTTATGAGTAAGTCCCTGCGCCACTCGGGTTTTTATGTCGACATCCAAATAAAACTCCAGAGTAATTAAATAAATCAAGAAAATGGACTTTTATATAGAAATTTAACCCTAACACTTCATAAATCTATAACTTCTTTGTTTTAGACCCAAATTGATTCATTCTAGTTGCATTAATCTTATATTAATATTGTTCTTCATCTAGTAACTCTATTTTATCATGAAACATATGACTAAAATTATACCCTTAGTTTCTTTATATCCCACACTTAAAACTCCATAAAATCATAACTCTTTAACGGTAACTCCGAATTTAGTGGTTCTCGAACTTACAATCTCGTAGCAATGTGTACATTATTATTATGCAGTTTGTTCTTATGTTTGGTGTGATGTTAATTTTTCCTATACCATTTTGTTTGTATTGCTACGACTAGCGTAAGGTTACGAGTCATCTGAAGAGCAAGTTGATACCTGGAATCTCAAGTACCAGGCAACTTCTTTTAATGGGACCCAATCATGTTCTATTAATCATAATGATCTGCATAGGTTAATTTTGATGGGACCCAATTGGTTACCCTAGTTTGGCTATCTTTATACCTTGTATACCACTGATTTTTTGGGTAGTACCTGCTATTGCTTTATGTGGTTTTGGGTATGGAGATACACATTATTCATGATCATACTTCTATTATCAATTGTTATTTATTGTTCATGATAAGATCATTATGTTAATTAGAACATGGAGAACCACTCGAGAAAACAGTGCTACCATAAGGGTGGTATGGGACACCCTTGGCTGACTAATTAGGAAAGCTAGTGGAGGACTACCTTACCCGAAAGGGGCAATCGAAGTAGGGGAGTGGTCAGTGTAGGGAGGCCCTTGGATTGATTTTGCTGCGATGGCGGTTAGGTGAGGGGACCCTGCATTGGAGCTTCCTAGAAACTGTTTCAGGTTTTTCTGAAGCTAGTGGAACTTCGTAAAGGCCTCTTAGTGTTACCCTGCCTCGCCTCGTCGGTAGAGGTGTGTGGGAAGTCACGATCCCTTGGCAGATGGGTAACATGACTTGTGGGTAAAGATATGCAACCTCTGCAGAGTGTAAAACTGGTATACTAGCTGTGCTCACGGTCATGAGCATCTCGGACACTCACTTGATTAATTTATGGAACTAAATTCAATTTGTAATATGCATTGCATCACAGGTGTTGTTATCAAATTTTGATTTATTACTTATTTGGGTTGATATATACTTATACTTAGCTACTGCTAATAAAATTTTGACTAACTTTAAAAGCAATGCTCAGCTTTAACCATCCTCTTTGGTAAGCCTTACACTTCACATGACCTCCCACCTTTGGCGAGTTCATGCACATTATTCCCCACAACTTGTTGAGCGATGAACGTATGTGAGCTCACTTTTGCTGTCTCACACCCCCATAGGTCAAGAACAGGTACCGCAGGATGAGGAGCATGGAGGATGCTGTGATGAGTTCGCGAGAGGTCTAGGCCGTCGTCTCCTAGTCAACTTTGGGTTGCTGGATCATTGTCTCCTAATGATGTAATTATTTATTTATTTTGTATAGAACTCCTAATATATAGTAAAGATGTGACATTCATTTCTGTACCATGATTCATCATATGTTTGAGACTTGGTCCCAGCACACTTGGTGATTATTTCGTGCCCGGGTTTTGGACCCTGTTGGTCACTTGTTCTTAAATGTTATAGATCAAGAACAAGGCAACACAATTGTTAATGGTTAAAGACCTTCGTCCTTCAAAGCATTATTTCCTCTCAGATATAATGATCTTCACACGAAGGTCATAAAGGACATACCTTCATCATTTTAGCATAGGAATATGAATAATTAAGCAATAGAACAAAAAGAAATAAAGATCATAATTATATATCAATAATCTATTTGCATTTATATTCTGTCAATATGAGCAAATATCAATAATATTCATATTACATTAATACCTTCGGCTTGGTAGAGGGTAAGGATGTGAGAATTATGCGAGAGTGATTACAATCTAGTATGAACAGTATGGGGGTACTGTTCATCTATTTATAGGCATGGGACACAGTCCGGGTAAAATTACATTCGTGCCCTCAAACATTTGTTTACAAGTAATTAAAACTAATAAGGTCTATCTAGTCCTTTTTCCTTCTTGGCTTGGTCTGGGCCAAAGCTGTTGACCTTCGGCATCTTGCACTGTCGCAAAAGCTATTGAGCTTCATCTCTAGGAGCTGAGCTGAGGCTGAAGGTAACTTCGGCAAGCTTTTGTATCATTTTTCCAAAGGTGTTTTTGCCCTGAGGACCTTTGGCGGAGAAGAAAACCCCCAACAGACCCCTAAAACCTAGGTGTGACACCATGGGGAGCATCGATTCTGTTTGTACAGAAGAAGGATGGTTCGCAAAGGATGTGTGTGGACTATAGATCACTTAATGATGTCACCATTAAGAACAAGTACCCTTTACCTCGTATTGAAGATTTATTTAATTAGATGAGAGATGCTAGGGTGTTCTCTAAGATTGACCTCTGGTTGGGTTATCACCAAATGAAGATTAGGACATCTTATAATCCCAAGACGAATTTCTCTACCCGATATGGTCTATATGAGTTCACAGTCATGTCGTTTGGCTTAACCAATGCACCAGCCTACTTCATGAATCTAATGAACAAGGTGTTCATGGAGTATCTTGATAGATTTGTCGTGGTATTCATCGATGACATTCTCATTTATTCCAAAAATTATAGTGATCATGAGGAACATCTGCTGATGGTGCTATAGAAGCTACGGGATAATCAACTCTATGCCAAATTTAGCAAGTGTGAGTTCTGGCTTGATGAAGTACCATTCCTTGGGCATATCATCTCCAAATGAGGAATCTCAGTGAATCCAGCTAAAGTAAAGGAGATAGCGGGTTGGAAGATACCAAAAATAGTCACTGAGGTTCGGAGTTTCCTGGGACTCATGGGATATTATAGGCGATTTATTGAAGGATTCTCCAAGATTGCTAAGCCTATGACCTCACTGTTAGAGAAGGGAAAGGAGTTTCATTGGTCCATGGAATGCCAAGAGAGTTTCAATAAATTAAGGTTTAAGTTGATGTCACCCCTAGTGTTGGTTATGCCAGATCTGCAGAAGGGACTTGACATATATTGTGATGCATGCCGCCAGTGCTTGGGATGTGTGCTTATGCAAGAAGCACATGTCATCGCCTACGTGTCTTGCCAGTTGCGGAAACATAAGTTGAACTACCCCACTCATGACTTAGAACTGGCAGACGTAGTGCATGCTCTCAAGATTTGGAGGCATTATATCATGGGGACTAAGTGCCAAGTCTACACTGATCACAAGAGCTTAAAGTACATCTTTACTCAGAAGGATCTCAACCTTAGGCAACGCCATTGGTTGGAGCTCATCAAAAATTATGACATGGAAATTTACTATCATCCGGGCAAGGCGAATCTGGTTGCGGATGCCTTGAGTCGGAAGGAGCATGCTCATGCAACTATTGTTGCCTAGTTACCCGATGAGTTAGTAGAAGACTTTGAGAAGCTCAATCTGGGGATAGTTGCTCATGCTGAAGGAATTACCATAGAAGTGGAACCTACCTTAGAACAAGAAATACAAAAGGGTCAGATCGGTGAAGTCAAAATTCAAGAGATCAAAGATCTGATAACAGAAGGTAGAGGCCTAGACTTCACAGAAGATGAGCAGGGCATGATCTGGTTCAAGAACAGGATTTGTGTCCCTGAGATTGATAGTCTTTGTGAAACCATATTGAAGGAAGCACATGACTCAGCTTACTCCATCCATCCAGGCAGTACCAAGATGTTCCAGGACTTGAAGCAGAAGTATTGGTGGTATAGACTAAAAAGGGATGTTGTTGCACATGTGGAGGGTTGTGATGTTTGCTAGAGGGTAAAAGCTAAACATCAGAGACCTACTGGATTACTTCACCCACTGAAGATACCCAATTGGAAGTGGGAAGAAATTGGCATGGACTTCATTGTTGGTCTACCCCGCACTCCTGCAGGGTATGACTCTCTTTGGGTGATTGTGGACAGACTAACAAAATGGCTCACTTCATTCTAGTGAGGACTAATTACACGGGAGCCAAGCTAGCAGAATTGTATATGGCTAGGATAGTTTGTCTACACGGAGTGCTTAAGAAGATTGTGTCAGACCGGGGATCACAGTTTACTTCTCGGTTTTGGCAGAAGTTGCATGAGTGCTTGGACACATAGTTGAATTTCAGTTCGGCCTAACGTCCTCAAACTGATGGGCAGACCGAGAGAACTAACCAGCTACTTGAAGATATGTTAAGAGCTTGTGCTCTTAAACATGGTGGCAGTTGGGATAAGAGTTTGCCCTATGTGGAGTTTTCTTACAATAATAGCTACCAGGCCAGTTTTAAGATGTCCCCATTCGAGGCTCTATATGGCAGAAAGTACAAGACTCCTTTGTACTGGGATCAAACTGGTGAAAGACGGTTCTTTGGGCCAGAGATTAAACAAGAGGCAGAAGAACAAGTCCGGTTGATAAGAGAGAATTTGAGAACTGAGCAGTTAAGACAGAAAAGCTATGTACACACCCGGAGAAGACTATTAGAGTTTAAGGAGGGTGATCACGTGTATCTGAAGGTGTCACCGATCCGAGGTATGCGAAGATTTAAAGTTAAAGGGAAATTGTCCCCTCACTTTATTGGCCCTTCTTGATCCTAAAGCGAGTGGGGGAAATTGCCAATCAACTAGAATTACCCGACCATCTTGCGGACGTACATCTAATAATGTGGATGATCATGATTTGGGAATGGTATATGTGGATGATTCACTTCTTTGATGAAGTTGAAGTATCTATTTTAAGCATGTTATATCAAGTGAAGTGTTGTTGGCATGTCATGCACATTGCATCATTCATCTTGCATTTGAAGTTATGTCGTGATCTTATGGTCTGACCGTACCGATACTTTTTAGCATCGTATGTTGCCCGAGGAGGGGTACGGTGTGGCTTCATATCCTTAGAGGCATGAAGGTAGAAGTCATCCTTGCATTTGCAGTCATTTGTACTCATGAATTATATATGAAGCATGACATTTCTATGTTACTCTTGTGGTTTCTACCTACGAGGTGTGGTTACTTGGTGTGTGGTACATTGTATTCGTGCTACACCTTGATAATAAAAAGAGGGTTGTGAAATCAAGTGGTGGTAAAACTATGTTGTTATGTGGTTAAACAGTTTGATATTATTTTACTTGTTGAGATGTGTCATCTCACTCATGCATTACTCAATGTATGTACTTGATTCATGTTAGGAATGAGGGAAGTAGCAGCATGTCCACCTTCACTCTTATAATAACGCTGCTCAGTCGCAGCCAGGATTTAATTAAAAACCCCATGTCAAAGGATTGTTTGTTTTTTAACTAGTCGTGTGCACTAGTTAATTCAATTCATGTCATTATGGATATCTCCCCTTTTTGCTTGCAGATTAATAATGCTTAGTATGTTTTCTTATCATGATATATGTTTATTCATTGTTGCTTCCTCGGTTATGCAATTTTTCAAAGGAGATGCTGTCGAAATTTTATACCAGATTGTTGGAAGTGTTGTCTTAGTAGCACCTCAGGGTGTTTGTGGACCTTGGGGTGTTATAGAAACTTGATCCGTCTGATGAAAGATCGATGGCCTAGATCTTAAGTCCTAATATTAAATCTCGTCCGTACCAACGTCGATCAACAACCCAGATTGGATCTGGCCAATCGTTAAGCCCGATCTAATCTAGACTGTCCACGCAGAGATCAATGGCCCGAAACAATCAGCCGCACATTTTAATCACCACTGTTCACCAGAATCCTACGGCATCTAGGCCATCACCCTCCACGGTGGCGAAGACCGCGGCACGCGCGCGTCCCACCGCGACGGTGGCCATGGCCAGACCACGCCATTCACCGATTCCAGGCCTGAAACTCTAATCCGAGGTATGCTATATGTAGATAAGACTTAGGGGAACTAGACGAGGGGCTCCTTACCAGGTATGATGGTGGCTACAGTCCTGCCCATGGCTTGAGGCGGGACCACGACGGTGCTCCCACTGCGGTGAGACATTTGCCGAAAGCTAGACCCTCCATGAGCACACAACTGTCGCGCTCACGCTTACTCGGCCGAGGCGATCACTGATCAAGCCATTAAGGCCGAAGCACCGACATCACAAGCAGATGGCACCGGCGGCCCGCTTCAACTGCGCTCGGAACGACGGCGACAAGCGACATGGCTTCACCGTGCGAGCACAAGTGGATTAGGAGAGGGAGGCCACAGCGGTGGTACGGGGCGGATGAGGGGAGTAGATCTATTTAAGTAGCCGTGAAGGAGCACCGAATCCGGCCCGCCACCATCGGTTCTGTTGCAACAACACGGCGAGGTTCACGGGAGGGAGAAGGAGAGGGCTGACCTTCCGGGCCCACCCGGAAGTGAGACAAAACTAGCGCGCGCGAGCAAAGAGGCTAACGACACGGGCCCCCGAGTCAGTCGGCGCAAGCGCGGGAGGAGACAGGCTGCGCGGGATGGAAGTGGGCCGCGCAGTGACGTAGTTTTAGTGGGCCGAGTGAGTTGGATTCGGCCCAAACGCTGATTTTTTTTAATTCCCTTTTCTTTTTCATTTTTCCAATTTTAGCTTTAAATCCCAACTTCAAATTTTTATTCTAGGTTTTAGACTTTGATAAAATTCACAATAAAAAAACAAAATATCTAGCATGGGTTGCAAGTATTCATTTTATTTTATTTATTCATTTATTTATTTTCCTACATAAGCAAATGTTTTCGGATATGTAGCACACATATAATTATTTTAAGACAAATAGTTTCTATTGTATGATTACTTATTAAAAGATGTTCTGACATTAATACTTATAAATTTCAACAAAGGATAATTTATAGAAGAATATTTTATTGAATATTTATTATAAAACTTTTATTTTAGGAGATGTGACTTCAAAAGTTATGGGAATTCTAAAAAAATCTAATTCAAGATCTTTGGAAATTTTTTACATAATTCTCAAAATGAGATTTTGAGTTGTTACACAAGGTGAGGAACTCGTATGAATGTACACTGACTCTTGCAACTCGGTTAATTGTTTCTTAAGTTCTTTTAATTCTTCCACTGACATCCTATATGGCCTCTTTGAAATGGGAGCGGTACCAGGTAAGAGATCAATGACAAATTCAACTTCCCTATCTGGTGGCATTCCGGGTAACTCTTCAGGAAAGACATCTGGAAAGTCTCTAACAACACAGATGTTTCTACACACAAATTTTCCATCTACTAAATATATGGTGGTTCTGGTAGAGGCGGTTATGGTAATCTCGACTTCGAATCTTTCTTCTTTTGGAACTGGTGAGTCTATGGTTCCCTTAGCACTGTGTATAATTGCTTTTACTTTCCTTAGCCAGGACATACCGAGTATCAGATCTATACTGCTTTCTTCTAATACTATAGGTGTAGACCAGAATTCCCTTCCCATAATTGTCAGTGTTAATCAGTGTGTCATATTATTTGCTTCAAGAGGCCCTTTAAGGATAATTACTATCAGTGGCTTGTGCATATTTTGAAGTGGTAATTCATTTGTGGTGGCATAGCGAGCAGAAATAAATGAATGCGTAGCTCCAGAATCAAATAATATGGCTGCAAAAATTGAATTAATGTAAAACATACCGATAGCGATGTCAGCTCCATCAGCATTAGCTTTGGCACTGACTTGGTTGACCCTGACAATGCTGAATCCCTTGTGAGAGGTGGGAGTCTGTTGCTTGTTCTAAGCTAGTGTGTTGGAATTCCCCATCGGACAAGCATTTGCATAGTCCCCAACATGACTGCACTTGAAGCATGTGGGGCATGTTCTTTGTCCCGCAGGTCTCGCCGGGGTGCCAATAGGGGCAGCCTGACGAGTGTGTGGTGTTTGTGGAGTCCCCTGAGGTGCGTACTAAGCTAGGCGCAGTCCTCCTCCAGGATGAGCTGGTGTACCCTGGGGCGAAACATAGCGAGGACGAATATTACTGCTCCCCTGCCTCTAGGTAATGGCCTTCCTCTTCATTTCTCCCAGTTGAACACGCTTGTGTTCAATAGCTAGAGCCTTGTCTAAGAGCCTCTCGAATGATGAAAAGGTGTGAGCAAACAGTGCATACTACAGTGGTCCATTAAGTCCCTCTATGAAGTGCTCCTGCTTTCGTTCATCATCTGCAATTTCATCTGGAGCATACCATGATAACTGAATAAATTTGTCACAGTATTCGCTTACTAACATATTGCCTTGCTTCAGAGACAGAAACTCCTTCTTTATCTTCATCAGTCCAGCAGGAATGTGATAATTTTTGAACTGTGTAGTGAATTCTGCCTATGTAACACTCAAAATCCTATTCTAAGATTATAAATATTTCTTTATAAGATCTAGGGTTAAAAGGTATTTTAATATGAGATTCTTCATTTTTAAATGTTATTCTAGAAAACAAACATTAAATTAAAAGCTTGGAACCATAAACACATGGATGACTTTTATCTATTTATTATTCTCTTTATGAACTATATACAAATGCACTCCTTAAAAAAATAGTCAAAATGAAGTAACTTAAGGGAAAATATTGTGTGGGTTGCATAATCGGATCATTTTTCTTTGCATGAATAAAAGAATAAATTAATTAACATAAACTATACTGCATCATGTTGGAGTTTGTATGTGCATCTAACTTAAAATTTTGAAATTCAAACCTGGTTTTGAATTAAAATAGGAAATAGGAAATATAATAGAAAAAAAAGAAAAAGAAAAGCTCACCGTCCAGATGGGCCAACCTTCTCCCTCTCGGCCCGTTTCCACTTCTGCGTGCAGCCCGCCCACGTACTCGCCTGTGTGTCACCGCTATATGGGCCCCACTACCCGAAAAGTCTGGCCACGCACTCGGACTTGTTTCCGGCCGCTGATGGATGGGGCCCACTTCCAGCAATCGGTCGATCTCTCTGACAGTCGGGCCCGCTTGTCAGTTCGTCTTACTAGGGAACCCCGCGACTCAGTCAGCCTCCGCGCTCGGTCACCTACGCGTGGGGCCCACTTGCCGGGATCTTCATCAACGTCGTCGCGGAATACGCGTAGTGCTCAATGCACTTCGGGGATCTCGGGCGGTTGGAATCAACCCGCGCCTACCGCCCCCCTCCAATCCGCGCTCCGTCCGATTTAATGCATGGACCTTCTTCTCCTTCCTTGCTCCCTTGACTTTCCTATCTAGTACCGTCGCAGAGTGAGATTGAGAGATGCCGCCTCCATCGATCCTCACCTTCACATCCGTTCTAGTACCAGCGTGGGGTCTAGATGATGTGTTTACCTCTACGAAGGTTGATGGGGCTCCCAATTTGGTGGATGAAACCACGGTTTGGCAGGGATTGCTCGCCGGACTCAGGGTACGCCGCTGGGCCGCTTTGCTCCGTGGTCGTACTTCACCGGCTGCGTCAAGCCCTCGGTGATCGACCCGGGAGGAAGCCTAGCGTACATGGATGCTCGTTGCGGCCTTGTCTGGGCGGAATCGAGCTCCGGATCACCGGGATTCCACGCTGGTGCGGGAGCTTCGCCGCATCGCCGCCACGTATCGTGGGAAGCCTCCCTGGCGTCGTCCCTGTACCGGTATGCCCTCCCATCTTGCGTGCTTTAGCTCTAGAACGTGTGGGTCGCTTGGGTCTGGGGAAATACAGCGTCGGCGCACCGGGACGGCGGTCACCAGTGGGAGCTCCGTTGTGTGTGCCTGTGCGTCGCCACGGCTGGGTCGAGGAGAGAAGATGTCGCGCGCCGTCTGATCCGGTTTGGACGGCCAAGATTGGGTGCCACATCCCCTTTAGTTGCGTAGGTATCTGGACCGTCGATCTAGAGATCGAGGGTTGTAATCAGGCGTGCGCATCGTGGGAGCAAGAGTGAATCGGAATCTGGTGGTCGAGAGTCGATACCGGTTTGGATGAGCGCCGATCTAATCTGGCGCGTCAGCTTGGGATCAGACGGTGGATATCGTCGCGTACCTCCTTCGGCCTGGGCGTTTTACTTAAGAGTCCTCGGATTTTAATGGAATCAACCCGCAATCCAGTAAATAGTAGCCTGAGTCGTAGGGAAATTGTGATTTAGGTCCCTGCGGTTCTCTATTTTTGTGCGCGAGGTCCAGAGCCATATGATAATGGGAAAAAGGAATATAGGAGATAGTTTTTAATATGAAAATAATTCCAGAATGGTATTTAATCTCTAGAAAATTCATATTGCGACCAAATTAATTCATTCCAGTTCCTATAATTTTGTAATAATGTTATTTATCACCCTATGTCTCTGTTTTAACATGAAAATGGTATTAAAATTTATTTCTTAACTAATCTCATATCAAATACATAAAACCTTAGGAAATTCGTATCTCCTCCGTTTTAAATCCGAATTGATCCGTTCAAGTTGCGTTAGTCTCGTATAAATATTTACTATGAAATAACAATATTTATTATACCATGTCTCAATATTTTATAAGTAGATCTTTATTTAACTTATGTTGGTTTGTCTGGTTAAACTGATTATTATTGTAATCTACTAGAATATGATCTATGGTCAATTTATAACTTATATTAAATTTGAGATAATTATTTATAGAATAATCTCTCATATGTTTTATATTAACCAATTTATAATATAGTTTAATATTTTAATCACATAAATCCTCTATAAAATCATAACCCCTTAACTGTAACTCCGATCTTAGTAGTTCTCGATCCCGCGATCCCGTAGCTACGCGTAGATCATTATTAGTTAATTTTGTCTATACCATGTTTGTTTGTATTGCTATGACTAGCAGTGAGGTCGCGAGTCACCTGGAGTTCATCCGGTCACCTGAAATCTCAAGTGCCAGGCAAGTTGTGCCCTTGATCCACTTTTGTAACCCAATAATGTTCTTTATTATCACTATTCAATGCATAGGTTTAATTTTGATGGGACCCAATAGGATGCCCTAGTTTGATCATCATTTTTACCTTGTTTGCCCCTAAATCATATGGGTAGTTATGCTATTGCTTTACATGGTTTTGGGTTAATATTTCATTATATCCATGTTCCAGTTATTTTGTTATTTGTAACGCCCAAAATCCTATTTTGAATGTACAAAAAAATTTTATTCTAAGATCTATATAAAAAGGTCATGAATAAAGAATTTATTAGCTTGGAAATAAGTAAATGGCAATATTGTTTTTCTTTATCAAAGATAGATTTGGGTCTCAAAACTAAAGGTCAAAATTGAAAATCTTTTAATAAACATAAAGAGTTCTAATTTCGGATATGAGAGAATTATACTCTTCTTCTCTCTCTCTCATGAATTAAGCATCAATATTATTCAAAATAATAAAATAAATAACAAACTATTACTGCATCATGCTGGGATTATTTTGGTTGTCAAAACTCAGATTCGAATTTGTTTGAAAATTGAAATTTAAACGTGATAATAAAATGAAATAGAGGAAATGAATTGAAAAAAAATAAAAGAACAAACAAACTCACCAAAATGGGCTGATTTTGGCGCCTCTTGGCCCAGTTCCCTCTTTCCCTGAGTGCGCACCGGCCCACTTACCTTTTTTTTCCTGTGCACGGTCACTGGATTTCAGGCCCCACTCTCCAGCCCCGATCACGCACTGGTGCCCAGCCGTGGTCTTCCTCTGTCATCTGGACCCACTGGTCGGAACCATCCTCTTCTCCTCCCCTATCTCTTCTCTGCGTCCGAGCTATGCGCGGGGGCTCCCCAACTAATTCCCCACAAATCCTCCGTGATTCTCGTGGATATACGAGTATAAAATCAAGCCGAAGCCTCTCCTCTGCGTTCATCGCACATTGATTCTGCCTCTACCACCACCTTGCGACAGCACATCCACGGCCGTGAACGCGGTTGGTGGGTGAATCATCCGTCGAGTTGTGAGTCCACACTGGCTGTACCTCGGGTCCTTTGGGGCGATCATGGGCATTGGGCTGAGCATGCAGAGGGCGTCGGGATTCGTCTCGTGTGGAGGTGGAGGCCAGGATCGTCGGAATTCCTCATCGGAATTTAACCCTCACCACCATGTCACTGCGTTCCTTGGACGATCTCTTTGATGTAGCATCTACCCTTGGTAAGTTCTCTATTCGATGTGCCATGATTTATGATTCGATTAGCATCTGTCCGCTTAGGTAGCCATGCACCAGGGCGGGTCTGCATTCTTCCCTGTATTGTTCGGGGCCGCGACATCATGTCCGGGGGTCTTCGACCGCTGAATCGCTGGTTGCATGCTCACCTTGGGTTAGTTGTCATGACCGCATAGTGTAATATCTTGCGGATTAGAAGATCGTGTGCCTAGTCGCTGGATTGGTAGCTCCGACGACCGTGCCACCCTGGTTACGCTCGCATCGCCGCGGTCTGGAGTGCGAAAGGTAGAAGATGAAATCTGGGCCATGGGATCTGCGGCCGATGGCGGGGATGGAACCTGGGGCGTGTTGGGTCCTTGGCCGTCCGATCAAATTTGGTAGGACAGGATTGGGGGAAAGGCACGGGGCAATATGGACCCTTGGGTCGTGATCTCACGCGTAGGAATAGATCGTGCCTTTATTAAATAGTGGACGTTGATCTTCGATCCGATGGTCCGTATAACGTACCAGTTCATTTAAAAGTTATTCTAATCTGAGCCCTAGGTTTTGGATCCAACGAACCACGGTCACTCATACCCCTTCGGCCACCCATCTTATATAAAAGTCCCTAGATTTATTAAGAATAAACCCGCAGTCCGCGATAGCTGTGCACTGAGTCTAGTGAGTCTTACACCAAGCCCCCTGCTGTCCTCTGATTTTGTGCGCCCAGTCCAGGAAATTAGAAAAATCAGGAAAATGTTATAGAAATTGATTTTTAATGCGAAAACAAACGCTAGAATTTGTTTAATTCATATAAAATTCATACTAATTCCAAATTGAGTCATTCCAGTTCCTATCATTTTATAATATTATTGTTTATCAAATAGTGTCACTAATGTGACATGAAAGCCACTTTAAAATTCATTTCTTAATTAATCTTGTATCAAATACATAAAACCTTTGGAAATTCATAACTTCACCATTTAAACTCCGAATTGACCTGTTTCAGTTGCTTTAGCTTCATATGAATATTTACTATGCAGTAACAACATTGATTACACCATGTCCCATTCTCTTATAATTAGATATTTATTTAATTTATGTTGGTTCAACTGCTTATCATTATAATCTACTAGAATATGATCCATGGTCAATTTATAACTTAGATTAAAGTTGAAGATAATTATTTATAGAATAACCTCTCATATGATTTATATTAACCAATTTATAATATAGTTTAATATTTTAGTCACCCAGATCTTTTATAAAATCATAACTCTTTAATCGTAACTCTGATCTTAGTAGTTCTCGATCCCGCGGTCTCGTAGCAACGCGTAGATCATTATTTTGCAGTATGTTCTTATGTTTGGTGTGATGTTAATTTTGTCTATACCATGTATGTTTGTATGGCTACGACTAGCAGTGAGGTCACGAGGATCCGAAGAATCACCCTGGTAACTGGAATCTCAAGTGCCAGGCAAGTTGCGCCCTTGATTCACTTTTGTTACCCAGTAATGTTCTTTATAATCATTTACCATGCATAGGTTTAATTTTGATGGAACCCAATAGGTCACCCTAGATTGTTTATCTCATTACCTTGTTTACCCCTGAATCACATGGGTAGTGTTTGCTATTGCTTTATATGGTTTTGGGTTAATATTTTATATCCATGTTCCAGTTATTATGTTATTTTATTTATGTTCATGTCAAGATCATTATGTTATTGTTAATTGGAACATGGAGCTTAACTTGAGAAACACGTGCCACCGCAAGGGAGGAATGGGACCCCTTGGCTAACTAATTAGGAAAGCTAGTGGAAGACTACCTTACCTGAAAGGGGCAAGGGCAGTAGGGGAGTTGCATGCAAGGAGGTTCTCGGGTTGATTTTGCTACGATGGCGGTCAGACGGGGGATTCTTGCAAGTGCTCTTCCCATAAACTGTAGCGGGTTTTCGAAAGCTAGTGGAACTTTGTAAAGGCCTCGTAGTGGATCCCTAGCCATTCACCTTGGTAGTGTCTAAGGGTCTAGCTAGCCCTGGCGACATGGGAAACACGACTTCTGGGTAAAGGGTACAACCTCTGCAGAGTGTAAAACTGGTATACTAGCCGAGCTCACGGTCATGAGCGGCTCAGGACTCTCCGATGATTAAATTATGGAACATAAACTCAATTTGTCATTTGCATTTGCATGGGTTTATTATTAATTTTGTTCTATTATTATTTATTTTGGTTTGGTATTTACTTACGCTTAGTAACTGCTAATAAAATTTTGACCAACTTATAAAAGCAACGCTCAGCTTTAACCTCTATTGTTGATCAGCCTTACACATCACATGGACTCCCACCTTTGTGAGTTCATGCCACATTATTCCCCACAACTTGTTGAGCGATGAACATGTGTGAGCTCACCCTTGCTGTCTCACACCCCCCCCCACAGGTCAAGAACAGGTATCACTGGAGGAGGCGCATGGTGGATGTTGCGCTGTGTTCACGAGAGGTCTAGGTCGTCGTCTCCCAGTTGACTTTCTGGCGCCAAGGATGGATTTTAGATCCTATTATATTTATCTTTTACTTTTGTAAGTCTTCCGCTATGTAATAAGTACTCTGATATTATTGTGATATTTATCTCTATACACTCTGTTATTATATATGTTGTCTTCTTTGGCGCATGTATGAGATGCACCTGGCTTTGTTCCTTAAAGCCGGATGTGACAGAAGTGGTATCAGAGGAAATGTTGACTGTAGGACAAAACCTAGATAGAAATGGACAAAACCCTTACCTACTTACCTTACTCTGAGTCATTCTATACTTATCTTATCTTGATCATGTCTCACCTTTTGCTGTCATACTCTGATTACTCTTACCCTATCTACTCTAAGACAAGATGGATTTGACACCTTGGAATCCTACATTTATGAACTTTTTAAGAGATAGGAGACCTAAGACAAAACTAAAACTATTTTTTTTCAAAAAAATGTTGATTTATTGTTCTGATGATGAATGCTTGATTTGCTTTGTTGGTGACTTGTCCTTAAATGCTATGAATTAAGAACAAGGCAACACGGAAATCGTTAAACGTTAAAGTCCTTCGTCCTTCGAAGCATTATTTCCCTCAGGATATAATGAGTTTCGGGCGAAGGTTACGAAGGATATACCTTCATCAGTATAACAAATAATGAAAAGAGAGGATTCACATAAAGTATGAGTAATGACATAAATGCTTAAATATCATCATAAGCAAATTACAACAAATTACAAGATGTACCTTCGGCTTGAAGGAAAACAAAAGTACAAGCGTGACGCAAAAGTGAATGTCCAGTCAGCGTGAATAGTACGGGAGTATTGTTCACCTATTTATAGGCACGGGTTGCAGCCCATGTAAAATTACATCTAGGTCCTTTGCTTTTGATAATAACTCTATAATAATCCATCGAGGTCTAGATAGTCTTTTCCTCTTTAAGTTGGTTTCCTCTTTTCTGCCATCATGCCGAAGCTTCCTTGCGCACAGCTTCGGCTTTGTTCCATCCTTCGTTCTCTTTGTGTTTCTTCATACAGCAATTTTGACTTATCCGAAGGGTTCATGTCCGAAGGTACCTGTTCATGTATTATACTCCAGAAACATTGTCAAATCTTGTTTTTGAGGACCTTCGGAAGCCGAAGGCCCCCAACAGTAGCCCCTCACAATATTAATTTGTTAAGATAATAAATTCAAATTGCGATATGGACAGAGGCCCTAAGCCGAAGGTCCGAAAAAACACCTTCCCTTTGCTAGAATAGCAACAGCCACTGACAAGCGGGCCCTCCAGCGCACAATACACCAGGCGTATAAATAAGAGCGCACCACTAGCTCACTTGGCACGCTTTCTTGACATCTGCCTTGCCTGCTCCAACAGCTCTTTGCTTACACACACCTGACCAGATTTTTTAAATTTTAGAGCTTCGTCTTGAGAGCACTTTTCTCAGCTCTTTCGAAGATGTCTGAGGATAAGAAGGCTACCACTAAAACGAAGCTGAGCCTTTCTGAGGAGATGAATCTTGGCTTTATTGAATCGATAGCAAGGACAAATGTGGAGAAGATTGCTAGGGAAACTCTGGAGGGTTTGTCTGAAGATACCAGTGAAAGTGACAGCTATGATGTGGAGAGCGGCGGGGAAGACTCCGAAGATCGACCCTAGAGACCAAGCCATGCGGTTTTCAGAAAATCAATTATTAAACAAAGCCATCTTGACAACATGAGAGGGAAATACTTTCGGGATGTGTCTGTTGTGAGGGCTGACGATGGAGAAAAAACTTGTCCTACCCCAGAGGAGAATGAAGTCGTGATCTTTCAGAGCTTTTTGAAGGCTGGGCTTCGGCTTCCTCTTAGCAGCTTCGTAGTTGAGGTTTTGAAGATATTTCAGATCTACTTTCACCAGATTACCCCCGAAGCTATTATAAGAATGGGAATCTTCGTGTGGGCTTTAAGGAGTCAAGGCTTGGAACCAAATGCAAAAAGTTTCTGCAACATGCATGAATTGTTATACAAGACGAAGCCCTAGGGTAAGGAGCAGTATCATAATAATTTCGGTTGCTATAGCTTCATTGCTCGTTCTGGATCAAGCTCACCAGTACCGACTTTTCAGAAGAGATGGCCCAGAGACTGGACAAAAGAGTGGTTTTATGTAAAGAATAATTTAAAGGAACGAGAAGAAATCAAAGATATAATCATGCGCCCTATCTGGCAACGCTTCGGGCTCCGTAAACCGAAGGTAGCAATTGACGAAGCAGCCGAAGAATGCCGCAAGGCTTTCGGCTTAGTCTATTCTTTCATTGGGACAAGGGATTTAGTTCAAGAGCACGTGGCCTATAGGATATGACCGCTACTAGCCGACTGGGAGGTGCCAAAAGAGTCCATCAGTAATCCCCACGAAGGTGGTCTGGTTCGGCTAAAATATACCTTCAGATTCAGAGACCAGTTTATTGAGCCAGACGACGACTGGCTGAAAAGCGTCGAAGCTACAAGCGATGATCTGCTTGGTCTGTATTCCAGAGCAGAAGACAACCAATTATCTGTGGCCTTCGGGAACCGTAAAAAGAAGAGATTGAACAAAGTTTTCGATGCCATCGGGTTCATGTATCCCGACTATCGTTACCCGCCCCGGGGACAAAAAAGGAAAAGCGAAGATTCCGGGAGAGATGATGCTTCAGCTGCTCCGAGTGAGCCTACGCCGAAGAGGAAAAGAGTGAAAGTCCTTACTCATCGACTACGCTATATTGAACCGGCCGTAGTGCCTGACTTTGGCGGTGAGAGCTCTTCGGCGCCCGAAGGCAAAAACCCTGCAATTTCGCAAAAAAGTGAACCGGCTGCAACGCCGAAGGCATCATCAGCCAAATCGGATGAGCCGAAGGCTATTAACATTGAAGAGATGAAGGTTGGGAAAACGAAAATATTGGAAGCAATAAGTCCTTCGGCGAAAGTTGGAATGCCACAAGCTCAGAAGGATCCAGCTGTGACCCCCAAAAGGAAAAGGATGGTTAATGTTTTGGATGTACTGGAGACAATAAAGTCTTCAAGCTCTACGCCGAAAAAAGTTACCAAAGCTCAAAAAGCACAAATTGAAACAATAGTCTCTGGAGGCGAAACTACAAAGTACCAGACTGAAATCAAAACTGGACCTTCAGAGTCTGCCAAAGAAAAATCCTTGGAAACAGAAGGAGAAAATAAAAAGGAAACTTTAAAGCAGATTCTGTCTGAAAAGTCTCTTTCTTCCACTCCCGAATCATCTTTCAAATTGCCTGATTATATTGTGCGACATGCTTCGGGCAAAATACTGTCTGAAGAAGAAAAACAAGAAGCTCATCATTATGCCCAGAAATTAAAATATCCGAAAGGGGCGTTGATATTCAATGGCAGCGGAGAAGAAGACTTCTTGTATTGTCTCCTAGACAACAAGGAGATCTCTGTCTGCCTGGAGATGGCAAGAAGCTTCGGATTCCCAACTCTAGAAGATGGGCTTTCAGTTTTGTCAAAAGATGAAATAGCCGACAGCTTAGCATATAACAACTTAAAGGTGAGAAAATGAACTTTTTGCGTGGTTAAAAATTCGTGTGTTTATTTCTTGATATTACATTGCTATTGCAGGGCCTTATCCTCAGCAATGCCCTCAAAGCGCAGAAAAGTGCTGAAGATGAAGGATGTATCATGGCATTGAATAACCTTCGTTACGAAGTGATTGAGCTGAGGAACGAAGGTCGTGAGAAAGATAAAATTTTACATTCATTGCTTAACAAAATAAAAGAGGACGAAGCTGCTTCCAAGGCCCAAGCTGAAGCACAGAAGTGCAAAATTGAAAATCTTCAGAAACAGCTGGCTGAGGCGAACTTAAAGTGTGCAACTGCTAAAGCTGACCTTGAAGCCAGCGACTACTGGAAGAATCATTGGGAGAAAGCAACTGCAGAGCTTCGGTCTTCAAGAGAAAAATGTTATGAAAAATCCATGAAATGTGTGGAAACAATTAAAACTAGTTTCACCAGCGTCGGCGCATTTTTGAATGAAAGCAACTTCGTACTGGGAGATCCCGAAGGTCCAATCGACTGGATCAACGGCGAGGCCGAAGCTTTTGAAGAAATTTTGAGTGGCCGTGGGGATATATGCGCCTTCTCGGGTGCCAGGGGGATGGCCACTATTTTGGAGAGAAGAGGCTGCGATCATGTGAAATCCTTGACGCAAACCGAGGCCACCTTATCTACTGAAGATATAAAAGACCCCTCGGCCGAAGCGAGCTTGGTTGGTGGAAAATTTTTCACCGACATCTGGGAAGATGGCGGTCGGCAGATGGCTCAAGAAATCATAAGGAGAAGTGAAAAAGGTATTCACGATGCTAGAAAAGTGGTAGAGGCCGCTGAGAAAAGTGCAAATCTCGAGAGGCGAATAGGTATTGACTACTAACTTTTGGTTTTATGTTGTAATTTTATGACTTCGAACTTATTTACACTTTGCAACACAGCCGTACAATCTCCTCCCCCAGAGCCCGCCGAGCCATTGGTGGACCCCAAAGCTAAGGGGGATGACGAAATTAGAAAGATGACCGAAGCTATTATGGATAAAGTTGTTGATCAACTACTAAACGAAGCTGCAGAAGTAGTTTTGAGAGAAGATTAGCTATTATTGTAAAGCTATTTGGAATGTAATATTTGCTGGACAATATGCATAACATTTTGTAATTTTGAATGTAATATATGAACTGTTTATGATTCACCTCTTTACGATGCATGAAACTTTACGTACATACCGTTTTTGAGCCTTCGGCGAAAAAAAACACGTTCCCTTCTTTTCATGCTTCGTATAGAACATCCATATTCCGTAAAAATATTACAGTTTCTGAAAAAACATCTATGCTTTGTGAACAATGTATCTCCTTTTCATATCAAAGTGACAAAGCTGTATTTGTTGAAAACCTATTTTGTGCCTTGGCACTTCTTCGAAACGATCTCCGAAGCTCAATAATGTGGGTCAACATTGTGTACCTTTCCGAAGATCCATATTGCACCCCCTTCTTGTGCCATTGATGCAATATGATGTATGATGCTATGCTGTGCGCATGATGTGATGATGTAATGATATGCAAAATGATATTCGCGCCGAAGGGCCTACACACATTCCCCAGTGGAGGACACAATCTTTTGGTCATTTTTTGGTTTATCAGCGCTGACTTTTCGCTGTAAGCCTCCCTTAGGAGCTTCTTCGCCTTTTATTTCGGCGGTATCAGCGTTTATTTTTCGCTGTAAGCCTCCCTTAGGAGCTTCTGCGCCTTCTATTTCGGCGGTATCAGTGTTTATTTTTCACTGTAAGCCTCCCTTAGGAGCTTCTTCGCCTTCTATTTCGATGGTATCAGCGTTTATTTTTCGCTGTAAGCTCTGCATTCCCTTTGGAACGACTTTTGAGCAGAAAACTTACGCTGCGTTCCCTTGAGAACGACTTTTGTTGCTTCGACAATAACTTGCAATGCATTCCTTTGTGAAAACCTTTAAAACTTCGTCAATGTTTGAAGAAGATATATTCATCATGATAATGACAAAGCTATTACAGGAAATTGAAAACAACAAAAGAACTGAATTTTCAATGCTTGTTCTTTATTGAAAAGGTGAATGATGACAAATGTAAAGGCTGTTTATGAGGTAGGATATATCTTAGTAGATGTGCTTTGATTCTGGCACAGTACTATTGACTGTGCGAGCTTCGGACTGCTCCTTGAAGTCTCTCTGCTGGTGACTGTGCTGGCTCCCTTCTGGCTGCTGGCCTTGGGGATAAGCGGGTTGCATTGGTGGAGGAGGTGGGGGCTGTTGCCAAGATGCCTGAGGTTGGCTTGCCGAAGCAACAGAAGCTGCAGGATGGTTGCCCACATATTCTGGAATGTTTGGTGAGTGGTACGAAGCAGTATGCATAACCTGCTTCGGCTGACTCTGTTGGGCTGCAGCTTCTGCTATCTCTTTCTGTTTTTGAATGGTGACATGGCACATCCTGGTGGTATGCCCCTTGTCCTCTCCGCAGAATAGGCAGTAAATTTTCCTGGGCTGATTCCCAAACCTTCCTCCGAAGCCCCTAGCGCCTCTGCCCCTTGGAGCTAGGGGCCGAGGATAGGTTTGTTGCTGCCCCAAAGCCTGAGAGGAATACTGCGGCCTTTGTTGTTGGCTTCCCCTATCGTCACTCTAAGTAGAATGGATAGACCTGACATGCCTAGGGTGGATTCTCCCTCCGAAGCCCCTGGTCATTTCGGAGAACCTATAAGCTTCCTCCCTCCTTTGCCGAAAGTCATTATCTGCTCTGATATATTCGTCCATCTTCTACAGCAACTTCTCCAAGGTCTGAGGGGGTTTCCTGGCAAAGTATTGGGCTGTAGGTCCTGGCCGAAGCCCCTTAATCATGGCCTCAATAACAATCTCATTAGGCACCGTTGGCGCCTGTGCCCTCAGTCGTAAAAACCTTCGGACATACGCCTGAAGGTATTCTTCATGATCCTGAGTGCACTGGAACAAAGCTTGAGCAGTGACCGGTTTTGTCTAAAACCTTTGAAAGCTGGTAATAAGCATATCCTTCAGCTTTTGCCACGATGTGATTGTTCCTGGCCGAAGAGAAGAGTACCAGGTCTGGGCAACATTTTTGACTGCCATGACGAAGGATTTCGCCATGACTGCAGTGTTGCCACCATATGAAGATATGGTTGCTTCGTAGCTCATCAGGAATTGCTTCGGGTCTGAGTGTCCGTCATACATTGGGAGCTAGGGTGGTTTGTAAGATGGGGGCCAAGGTGTAGCCTGCAGTTCAGCTGACAGAGGAGAAGCATCATCAAAAGCAAAATTTCCATGATGGAAATCATCATACCAGTCATCTTCGTTGACGAAGCCCTCTTGGTGAAGCTCTCTGTACTGGGGCCTCCGGTTCTGTTCATCTTCCGTGAGATGACGAACCTCTTCAGAGGCTTCGTCTATCTGCCTTTGTAGGTCAGCTAACCGTGCCATCTTTTCTTTCTTCCTTTGCACCTGTTGATGCAGCATCTCCATATTCCTGATTTCTTGGTCCAAATCGTCCTCCTGAGGCGTTGGACTGGTGGCCTTCCTCTTCTGACTTCGGGCTTCCCGAAGGGAAAGAGTCTCCTGGTTTGGGTCCAGCGGCTGCAGAGCAGCAGTCCCTGTTGCTGAAGCTTTCTTTAGCGGCATGACGAAGGTCGATGCTTGCCGAAGGTGGTCAAAAAGGGTTCACCGAAGGTGGGCGCCAATGTTGGTGACTTGTCCTTAAATGCTATGAATTAAGAACAAGGCAACACAGAAATCGTTAAACGTTAAAGTCCTTCGTCCTTCGAAGCATTATTTCCCTCAGGATATAATGAGTTTCGGATGAAGGTTACGAAGGATATACCTTCATCAGTATAACAAATAATGAAAAGAGCGGATTCACATAAAGTATGAGTAATGACATAAATGCTTAAATATCATCATAAGCAAATTACAACAAATTACAAGATGTACCTTCGGCTTGAAGGAAAACAAAAGTACAAGCGTGACGCAAAAGTGAATGTCCAGTCAGCGTGAACAGTACGGGAGTACTGTTCACCTATTTATAGGCACGGGTCGCAGCCCATGTAAAATTACATCCAGGTCCTTTGCTTTTGATAATAACTCTATAATAATCCATCGAGGTCTAGATAGTCTTTTCCTCTTTAAGTCGGTTTCCTCTTTTCTGCCATCATGCCGAAGCTTCCTTGCGCACAGCTTCGGCTCTGTTCCATCCTTCGTTCTCTTTGTGTTTCTTCATACAGCAATTTTGACTTATCCGAAGGGTTCATGTCCGAAGGTACCTGTTCATGTATTATACTCCAGAAACATTGTCAAATCTTGTTTTTGAGGACCTTCGGAAGCTGAAGGCCCCCAACATGCTTCTTTGATTGATTGAAACATTATAGTTGGGCATCTTAGCATGTACCACTATAAGGTAATGAATTAGCTTTAGTGGGTGACACACTAATCTACTTAGCTAATAAATCCCCCGCAGTAACATATCTCGTAATTACTCGCCTTGTCTACAATTCTTCCTTTCTTACCCTATATTTTTAACCCAGATGGACTACCCCTATAGTGTTAGAAGAGAGCACTATAGACATGATCCTTGGTATGTCATGGTTAAGAAAGGTCAGTATATACACTGTGCTAAGGGAACCGTAGAACTCACCAGTTCCAAAGGACAAAGATTTGAAGTTGAAGTTGCAGTAACTACCACCATCAGACTAGCGGCATTCTTAGTAGATGAGAAGTTTGTTGGTGACAACATCCGGTTGGTTAGAGATTTTCCGGATGTCTTTCCAGAGGAGTTATCAAGGATGCCACCAAATAGGGAAGTTTAGTTTGTCATTGATCTCTTACCTGGGACTACTCCTACTCCCACAAGGTCATACATGATGTCCATAGAAGAGTTAAAAGAACTTAAGAAGCAGTTAACGAAATTATAGGATGATGGATACATTCGTCCGAATTCTTCACCTTGGGGAGCGTCAGTTCTATTTGTACAGAAGAAAGATGGATCGCAAGGGATGTGTGTGGGTTATAGGACCCTTAATGATGTCACTGTGAGGAACAAGTATCCATTACCCCGCATTGAAGATTTATTTGATCGGATGAGAGATGCTGGGGTATTCTCGAAGATCGATCTCTGACCAGGTTACCATCAAATGAAGATTAGGCCATCGGATAATTCCAAGACGGATTTCTCGACCCGATATAGTTTATATGAGTTCACTGTTATGTCATTTGGACTAACTAATGCACCAGCCTATTTTATGGATCTAAAGAATAAGGTGTTCATAATCTGGACAAATTCGTCGTAGTGTTCATCGACAATATTCTTATTTATTCCAAGAGTGATAGTGGTTATGAGGAACATCTGAGATTGGTGCTATAGAAGCTACGAGATAATCAACTCTATGTCAAGTATAGCAAATCCGAGTTTTGGATTGGCGAGGTGCCATTTCTTGGACATATCATCTCTAATGGAGGGATATCAGGGGATCCTGCTAAAGTTAAGGATATAGTGGTGTGGAGCATACCCACTACAGTTGCTGAGGTCCAGAGTTTCTTGGGACTTGCAGGATATTATCGGAGATTTATTAAAGGATTTTCTAAGATCGCTAAGCCTAAGACTTTGCTTCTGAGAAGGGAAGAGAGTTTAAGTGGGATAAGTGCCAAGACAGCTTTGATCAACTAAAGAAGAGATTGATGTCGCCACCAGTGTTGGTTATGCCAGACCTACAGAAAGGATTTGATATCTGTTGTGATGCATGTGGCCAAGGCTTGGGATGTGTGCTCATTCAAGAAGGACATGTGATTGCCTACACGTCTCGTCAGTTGCGGAAACATGAATTGAACTACCCCACGCATGACCTAGAGTTGGCAGCCGTTGTGCATGCGCTTAAGATTTGGAGATATTATATTATGGGAACCAAGTGTCAAGTATACATGGATCATAAGAGTTTGAAGTATATATTCACTCAGAAGGATCTCAACCTTAGGCAACGCCGTTGGTTGGAGCTTTTTAAGGATTATGATTTGGAGATTCACTATCACTCGGGCAAGGCGAATTTCGTTGTAGATGCCTTAAGTCGAAAGGAGCATGTTCATTCAGCTGTTGTTGCCCAGCTACCCGATGAGATTGTTGAGGATTTCAGGAGACTTAACTTGGGGATAGTTGCTCACACGGAAGGAGTTACTATTGATGTGGAACCAACCTTGGAGCAAGAAATCCGCAAAAGGACAGATTGGTGATGCTAAGATACAAGAGATTAGGGATCTGATTACTGAAGGTCGAGGTCCGGAATTCACGGAAGATGATCAAGGCACAGCATGGTTCAAGGATCAGATATGTGTTCCTGAGATTGATAGTTTTCATGAGACTATTTTAAAGGAGGCACATGACTCGGATTATTCTATTCATCCTGGTAGTACCAAGATGTATCAGGATTTGAAGCATAAGTACTGGTGGTATGGACTAAAGAGAGATGTGGTTGCATATGTGGCTATGTGCGATGTGTGTCAAAGAGTTAAGGCCGAACACCAAAGACCAGCTGGACTAATATACCCACTTAAGATACTAGAGTGGAAGTGGGAAGAGATTGGTATAAATTTCATTACTGGATTGCCTCGCATCTCGAAAGGATATGATTATATGGGTTATTGTGGATAGCCTGACCAAAGTGGCCCATTTCATTCCGGTCATGACTACTTATAAGGTATCTTAATTGGCAGAGTTATATATGGCTCTGATTGTGTCTCTACACGGTGTACCGAAGAAGATCATTTTGGATAGAGGATCACAGTTTACCTCCAGAATTTGGAAAAGTTTTCATGAGAATATGGATGCGAAGTTGAATTTTAGTTCGGCCTACCTCAGACTGATGGACAAACTAAAAGGACTAATCAAGTGTTGGAAGACATGTTGAGAGCTTGTGCCCTTCAGCATGGTAGTAGTTGGGACAAGAGTCTACCTTATGCTGAGTTCTCATATAATAATAGTTACCAGGCTAGTCTGAAGATGTCACCGTTCGGGACTCTGTATGGCAGGAAAGGCAGGACTCCTCTATATTGGGATAAGACTAGAGGAAGACATTTCTTTGGACCTGAACTTATTCAAGAGGCAGAAGAACAAGTCCGTATAATTCGGGAGCATTTGAGGGTAGCTCAGACCAGGCAAAAGAGCTATACGGATAATAGAAGAAGACCATTGGAATTTGAGGAAAGAAATCATGTGTACCTCGAGGTGTCACCACTTCGTGGAATAAGGAGATTCAAAGTTAAGGGCAAATTGTTCCCTCACTTTATTGGACCATTCAGAGTTTTTAGGCGAGTTGGAGAGATGGCCTAACAACTCGAGCTACCTGATAATCTATCTGATGTGCATAATGTATTCCATGTGTCTCAACTTAAGAGGTGTCTCTGTGTCCCTAAGTAACAATTACCAATGGAGGAACTCAGTGTTCAGAATGATTTGACTTACACGGTGTATCCTATCAAGATTCTTGATACATTGACTCGAGTTACAAGAAATAAGGTGATAAAGATGTGCAAAGTGCAATGGAGTCACCATGGAGAAGATGAAGCAACGTAGGAAAGAGAAGAAGAGCTTCGCGTAGATTTTCCCCATCTTTTCTCTAGACCTTACAAATCTCGAGGACGAGATTTCTGTTAAGGGGGGTAGGATTTGTAACGCCCAAAATCCTATTTTGAATGTACAAAAAAAATTTATTCTAAGATCTAAATAAAAAGGTCATGAATAAAGAATTTATTAGCTTGGAAATAAGTAAATGGCAATATTGTTTTTCTTTATCAAAGATAGATTTGGGTCTCAAAACTAAAGGTCAAAATTGAAAATCTTTTAATAAACGTAAAGAGTTCTAATTTCGGATATGAGAGAATTATACTCTTCTTCTCTCTCTCATGAATTAAGCATCAATATTATTCAAAATAATAAAATAAATAACAAACTATTACTGCATCAAGCTGGGATTATTTTGGTTGTCAAAACTCAGATTCGAATTTGTTTGAAAATTGAAATTTAAACTTGATAATAAAATGAAATAGAGGAAATGAATTGAAAAAAAATAAAAGAACAAACAAACTCACCAAAATGGGCTGATTCTGGCGCCTCTTGGCCCAGTTCCCTCTTTCCCTAAGTGCGAGCCGGCCCACTTACCTTTTTTTTCCTGTGCACGGTCACTGGATTTCAAGCCCCACTCTCCAGCCCCGATCACGCACTGGTGCCCAGCCGTGGTCTTCCTCTGTCATCTGGACCCACCGGTCGGAACCATCCTCTTCTCCTCCCCTATCTCTTCACTGCGTCCGAGTTGTGCGCGGGGGCTCCCCAACTAATTCCCCACAAATCCTCCATGATTCTCGTGGATCTACGAGTATAAAATCAAGTCGAAGCCTCTCCTCTGCGTTCATCGCACATTGATTCTGCCTCTACCACCACAACGCGACAGCACCTCCACGGCCGTGAACGCGGATGGTGGGTGAATCATCCGCCGAGTTGTGAATCCACACTGGCTGTACCTCGGGTCCTTTGGGGCGATCATGGGCATTGGGCTGAGCATGCAGAGGGCGTCGGGATTCTTGTCGTGTGGAGGTGGAGGCCAGGATCGTCGGAATTCCACAACGGAATTTAACCCTCACCACCATGTCACTGTGTTCCTTGGACGATCTCTTTGATGTAGCATCTACCCTTGGTAAGTTCTCTATTCGATGCGCCATGATTTATGATTCGATTAGCATCTGTCTGCTTAGGTAGCCATGCACCAGGGCGGGTCTGCGTTCTTCCCTGTATTGTTCGGGGCCGCGACATTGCGTCTGGGGGTCTTCGATCGCTGAATCGCTGGTTGCGTGCTCATCTTGGGTTAGTTGTCATGACCGCATAGTGTAATATCTTGCGGATTAGAAGATCGTGTGCCTAGTCGCTAGATTGGTAGCTCCGACGACCGCGCCACCCTGGTTACGCTCGCGTCGCCGCGGTCTGGAGTGCGAAAGGTAGAAGATGAAATCTGGGCCATGGGATCTGGGCCGATGGCGGGGATGGAACCTGGGGCGTGTTGGGTCCTTGGCCGTCCGATCAAATTTGGTAGGACAGGATTGGGGGAAAGGCGCGGGGCAATATGGACCCTTGGGTCGTGATCTCACACGTAGGAATAGATCGTGCCTTTATTAAATAGTGGACGTTGATCTTCGATCCGACGGTCCGTATAACGTACCGGTTCATTTAAAAGTTATTCTAATCTGAGCCCTAGGTTTTGGATCCAACGAACCACGGTCACTCATACCCCTTCGGCCACCCATCTTATATAAAAGTCCCTAGATTTATTAAGAATAAACCCGCAGTCCGCGATAGCTGTGGATTGAGTCTAGTGAGTCTTACACCAAGCCCCCTGCTGTCCTCTGATTTTGTGTGCCCAGTCCAGGAAATTAGAAAAATCAGGAAAATGTTATAGAAATTGATTTTTAATGGGAAAACAAACGCTAGAATTTGTTTAATTCATATAAAATTCATACTAATTCCAAATTGAGTCATTCCAGTTCCTATCATTTTATAATATTATTGTTTATCAAATAGTGCCACTAATGTGACATGAAAGCCACTTTAAAATTCATTTCTTAATTAATCTTGTATCAAATACATAAAACCTTTGGAAATTCATAACTTCACCATTTAAACTCTGAATTGACCTGTTTCAGTTGCTTTAGCTTCATATGTGTTGGGGGCTTGTTCTCAAATGCTATGAATTAAGAACAAGACAACATAAAAGTATTAAATGTCAAGCTCCTTCGTCCTTAGAAACAGTATATCCCTTTGGGTATAATGAATCCCGGACGAAGGTTACGAAGGAAAAGACCTTCGTTAGGTTGATAAATGAGTAAACAGAATAATCATATATAAAATGTGCAAGTAATAATACCAGCATTATCATCGATACATTTCCGTTATTAAATTCATAAAAACGAATTACAAATGTACCTTCAGACTGATGTAAGGTAAAGGTACAAATCGTGATGCAAAAAGGCGTGCGCCAAGTCAGCGTGAACAGTACGGGAGTACTGTTCACCTATTTATAGGCACGGGACGCAGCCCGTACAAAATTACATAGATGCCCTTTATATTTATCAATAACTACAGTAATTCTTCAAGGTCCAATTCGGCTTTTCATCTTTAAGTCGGTTCCTCTTTTCTGTTATTGTGCCGAAGCCTTTCTGCACATAGCTTCGTGATCGTCTTATCCTTCGTCATGATCGCTTTTCATTCCAGTCTCGCTTCGTCTTAACCATGCTCTTGTATATTCGCGGCCTGACTCCAAAGGTGCCTGCTCCAAAGGTGCCTGTTCACATATTACTCTTGGAAAATATTATCAGACTATACTTTTGAGGACCTTCGGAAGCCGAAGGCCCCCAACAGTAGCCCCTCGCAATGTCAATTTATTGTAAAGATAAATTCATATTGCGACATGGACGAAGGCTTTAAGCCGAAGGTCCGAAAAAACACCTTCCTTTTGCTAGAATAGCAACAGTCATTGACAAGCAGGGCCCTCCAGTTTTCGACATACTGGGTATATAAATACAAGCTCACCGCGAGTTTATTTGGCACGCCCTTTTGCCACCTGCTTTTTCCTCACCCAGCTATTAGCCTATGCACCCAGCTTTCAGCCTGCGCGCGTTAGCATTTGCTCGGTCTTAGATTTTTAAGCTTTGGTGTCAAGTCTGGTTTGCCAGCATTCGCGAAAATGTCTGAGGATAAGATAGTTGCTGGTGCTTCGAAGCTAAGCCTTTCGGAGGAGATGCACCTGGGTTTTCTTGAGTCAATGTCGAAGACCAATACGGAAAAGATTGTCAAGGAAACTTTGGAGGGTTTATCTGAAGATACTGGCGACAGTGATAGCTATGATGTGGATAGTGGTGGGGAGGACTCCGAAGATCGCCCATGGCGACCTAGTCACTCAAACTTCGGAAAATCAACTATAAAGCAGAGTCACCTTGAAAATATGAGGGGGAGATATTTCCGAGATATATCCATCGTGAGGGCAGATGACGGAGAAAAAACTACGCCGACCCCCGAAGATAATGAGGTCGTGATCTTCCGAAGCTTTTTAAAGGCTGGGTTACGATTCCCTCTTAGCAGGTTTGTGGTAGAAGTTCTGAAAATATATCAAATTTACCTTCATCAACTTACCCCCGAAGCAGTGATAAGATTGGGAATCTTCGTCTGGGCCATGAGGAGCCAGGGCCTGGAGCCAAGTGCAAAAAGATTTTGCAATATACACGAGCTAGTATATGAGACGAAACCTTGGGGTAAGGAGCAATATCATAATAATTTTGGTTGCTATAGCTTCGGTGCCCACTCTGGGTCAAGCTGTCCCGTGCCAACCTTTCGGAAGAGATGGCCCAGGGAATGGATGAAGGAATGGTTCTATGTGAAGAATGATTGGAAGGTTCGGGAAGATATCAAAGACATCATCATGCACCCTATCTGGCAGCGCTTCGGACTCCGAAAACCAAAGGTAGAAATGGACGAAGCAGCTGAAGAATGTCAGAGGGCCTTCGGCGTAGTCTGTTCTTTTATTGGTACCAAGGATTTAATGCAAGAGCACATTGCCTTCAGAGTGTGGCCACTTGTAGATGACTGGGAAATGCCGAAGGAGACCGTTAAAGAAACTGACGAGGGTGGACTAATTAGGCTGAAATATACATTCAAGTATGGAGATAAGTTTGTTGAACCAGATGATGATTGGCTGAAAAGCATTGAGAATGTAAGTGATGAATTGCTTGGGGCATACTCGAAGGCCGAAAACACTGCATTATCAGTGGCTTTCGGAGGCCGAAAAAAGAAGAGACTCAACCGAGTATTTGATGCAATTGGATTTATCTATCCCGACTACTATTATCCAATGCGAGGTCAAAAGAGAAAAAATACTTCTCCTGCAAAGGACACTGCTTCGGCTGCTCCCAGGGAGCCAGCGCCGAAGAGGAAGAAAGTAAAAGTGTCCACACACCCTCCACGCTGTATTGAGCCGGCCACAGTGCCCGAGTTTATTGGCGAGGCCTCTTCGGCCACCGAAGCCAGAGAACCAACTGCAGCGCCAAAATCCGAAAAATGGCCGAAGCACCAGCAATAAGAAAAGAGAAATCTGAAGAAAGAAAAACACTAGATGTTATAAGTCCTTCGTCAAAAGTTGAGACAGCTAAAAGCCAGAAGGGGCCAGCAGCGACCCCGAAAAGAAAAAGGATGGTTAATGTGCTGGATGTTTTGGAGACAATTAAATCTTCAAACACAACTCCAAAGAAAACTGTTGAAGTGTCTACTGAAGCCTTTGCTGCCGAAACTTCGAAGCAGCAGTTCGAAACTGAAGCTGGGCCTTCGGAATCCACCAAGATACAACCTTTGAAGGCAAGTTTAGAAACTGAAAAGGCAAAAATAGCAGAGCCGATTCTGACTGAGGAAATTAGCACTGCCACCCCCGAAGCATCTTCCAAAATACATGATTATATTGTGCGACATGCTTCGGGGAAGAAACTATCTGAAGAAGAGATTTTTGAAGCCAACCACTATGCCCGAGAACTGAAGTATCCGAGGGGGCCGTAGTGTTCAATGGGACAAACGAAGATGATTTCCTATACTGTCTCCCAGAGAATAAAGAATTATCCGTGTGTCGGGAGATGGCTAGAAGCATGGGGTTCCCGAAACTCGAAGCTGGCCTTTGCGTCATGACGAAAGAGGATCTTGCGTATAGCCTGGCGTACAATAGTCTGAAGGTACAAAAATTGTGAATTTTGAAGTTTATGAATTTTGAATTAGTTTTTTGCTCTTATGTTAACTCATTCATTCTTTTGAATAGGGCTTGATACTCAGCAATGCCTTAAGGGCTCAGAAGAATGCCGAAGATGAGAGCTGCAACATTGCTCTCAACAACCTTCGAACAGAGGTTATCAGGCTAAGAAACGAAGCCTTGGAGAAGCACAAAATTCTGCTTACATTAGTGGAGAAAATGAAGGAAGACGAAGCTAACTCTAAAACTCAAGCCGAAGCTCAGAAGCGTGAAATTGAAGATCTTCGTAAACAACTAGCCCGAGCCAAAGAAGAACACACTCTTGAAGAAACAAGACGAGAATTAAGCTATCAATGGGCAGATCATTTGGAAGTTAATGTTAAAGAGCTTCATGCTTCTCAGAGAAGATGCTATGTTAAATCCATAGAGTGCGTTAAAAAGATAAAATCCAGCTTTGCCAACGTTGGCGCATTCTCTAGCGAAGAGAATTTCTCAAGGGGCAATCCCGAAGGTCCGATGGAATGGATCAGTAACGAAGCTGAGGCCTTCGAAGAAATCCTGAATACCGCGGAGACATATGTGCTTTTTCGGGTGCTAGAGGAATTGCTATTGTTTTGGAGAAGAAAGGTTGTGAGCATGTAAAATCTTTAGCGCAATCCGAAGCTACTTTGTCCTCCGAAGACATTAAAGACCCCTCAGCCGAAGCAAGCATGATCGGCGGAAAATTTTTCACCAATATCTGGGACAACGGCGGCCAAGAAATGGCGCAAGAAATTATTCAAAAGAGTAAAAAAGGCATCCATGATGCTAGAAAAGTAGCGGCGGCTGTCGAAAAAAGTACAGAGCCCGAAGGGCAAATAGGTATTAATTAGTGATTTTTTATTATGTTGTAATTTTTGATCCAGACTTTGTTCACGGTTTGTAATAGTAATATAGCCGTATCTTCTCTTCGCTCAGAACCTGCTGAGGCATCTCCGGGCCCCCACCCGAAGGGGGACGATGAAATTAGAAAAATGGCCGAAGCCATTATGGACAAGGTTGTTGACCAGCTACTGAACGAAGCTGCAGAAATAGTTCTTAAAGAGGATTAAATGCTACTGTAAAAACATTTGGAACGTAACGTATGTAATATATTGTAACTTTGAATGTAATATATAATCCATGCACAGTTTTAATTCTTTACGATGCATGAAATCTTGCATACCATTTTTTGAGCCTTCGGCGAAAAAACACCTTCCCTTCTTTTCATGCTTCGTGAAGAAAATCTTATATTTTAAGAAATTGCACACTTCCCTGGTGAAGATTATCCAAGCTTCGTGAAATATTCTCCGAAGCTATAGAAAAGTTTTTTGTTGCCTCTCTAATGAAGCTGCACTTCTTCTCGACTTGTTTTGTGCTTTAGTACGATTTTCTCTTTTCCAAAATATTCTCCAAAGATCAATACTGTATGCCCTTCTTGTTCCTCATGCAATATGCTATATGATGCTTATGTTATGTAGAATGATGTGATGATGTTATATTATGCAAAATGACATTCGTGCCACAGATACATATCCCTGTAATAGAGCACACATACTTTTTATATCAGCGCTGACTTTTCGCTGTAAGCTTCCCTTAGGAGCTTCTTCGCCTTCTACTTTCAGCGGAATCAGCGTTTATTTTTCGCTGTAAGCCTCCCTTAGGAGCTTCTTCGCCTTTTACTTTCAGCGGAATCAGCGTTTATTTTTCGCTGTAAGCCTCCCTTAGGAGCTTCTTCGCCTTTTACTTTCGGCGGAATCAGCGCTGACTTTTCGCTGTAAGCTTAGAAAACTTACTCTGCGCTCCTTTAGGAACGACTTTTCACTGTTTCGAATAATTTGCACTGTGTCCATTATAAAAAATTTTGACAATACAACGGTCCTTCATGCCACCATAAATTCGTATGCTTCGACGACTCAAGCCTATGGAGAAGACATATTTTTGTTATGGTAATTCGGTAAACTGTTACCAGGATTTGAAAAACAATAAAAAACATTTAAACTCCCTATAATTGTTCTTTACTGCGAAGAAAATAAAACTAAATGTGAAAGCATAAAAAGATGCTGTGGGAATAGGATATTTTGTCAGTAAATGTGCTTCGACTCTGGCACAGTGCTATTGACTGTGCGAGCTTCGGATTCTTCTCTGAAGTCCCTCTGGGGATGAGAGTGCTGGCTCCCTTCTGGCTACGAAGCTCGTTGTATTGGTGGTGGCGGTGGAAGCTGTTGCCAGGAAGCTTGGGGTTGGCTTGCGGAAGCAACAGAGGCTGCAGGGTGATTGCCTACATATTCTAGAATGTAAGGCAAATGGTACAAAGCAGTATGCATGACCTGCTTCGGCTGATTCTGTTGTGCAGCAGCTTCTGCTAGCTCCTTTTGCTTCTGGATGGTAATGTGACACATCATGGTGGTGTGACCCTTACCTTCACCACAGAATAGGCAGTATATTTTTCTTGGTTGATCCCCAAATCTTCCCCCGAAGCCCCTGGCGCCTCTGCCCCTTGGCGCTGGCGGCCGGAAGGAGCTTTGCTGATGCCCAGAAGCTTGCGAGGAGCACTGTGGCCTTTGCTGTTGACTCGCTTTGTCGTCATTTTGAGTAGAATTGTGAATTGACCTGACGTGCCTTGGATAAAATCTTCCTCCGAAGCCCCTAGTCATTTCAGAGAACCTGAGGGCTTCCTCCCTTCTTTGGCGAAAATCATTGTCACCTCGAATGTACTCGTCCATCTTCTGGAGAAGCTTCTCCAGAGTTTGAGGAGGCTTCCTGGCAAAGTACTGAGCTGCAGGTCCTGGCCGAAGCCCCTTGATCATGGCCTCAATGACAATTTCATTGGGCACTGTTGGTGCTTGTGCCCTTAGACGTAGGAACCTTCGGACATATGCTTGAAGATATTCTTTGTGATCCTGGGTGCACTGGAATAAAGCTTGAGCAGTGACTGGCTTCGTCTGAAACCCTTGGAAGCTGGTTATCAGCATATCCTTCAACTTTTGCCATGAGGTGATTGTCCTGGCCTAAGGGAAGAGTACCAAGTTTGTGCAACGCTTCTGACAGCCATGACGAAGGACTTTGCCATGACCGCCGTGTTGCCACCGTACGAAGATATAGTTGCCTCATAGCTCATCAAGAATTGTTTCGGGTCTGAATGCCCGTCGTACATGGGGAGCTGAGGCGGCTTGTAAGACTGTGGCCAAGGAACAGCCTGCAGTTCTGTTGACAAGGGAGAAGCATCATCAAAAGCAAAATTTCCGTGATGGAAATCTTCATACCAGTCATCCTCGTTGTAGAAACCCTCTTGATGAAGCTCTCTGCGCGGGGGCCTTTGATTCTGGTCATCTTGAGCGAGATGTCGAAGCTCTTCAGAGGCTTCGTCTATCTGCTTTTGAAGATCAGCTAGACGAGCCATCTTCTCCTTCTTCCGTTGAACCTGTTGATGGAGCATCTCCATTTTTTGTATTTCATGGTCCAAATCGTCTTCCGGAGGCGTTGGATTGATGGCCTTCCTCTTCTGGCTTCGGGCCTCCCTAAGAGAGACGACATCCTGATTGGGGTCCAGCGGATGCAGAGTGGCCGCCCCTGTCGTTGAAGCTTTTTTCGGCGGCATGACGAAGGTGACGTTTGCCGAAGGTTTTCAAAACCCAAAAAGTGGAAGTGAGTTGACCGGAGGTGGGCGCCAATGTTGGGGGCTTGTTCTCAAATGCTATGAATTAAGAACAAGACAACATAAAAGTATTAAATGTCAAGCTCCTTCGTCCTTAGAAACAGTATATCCCTTTGGGTATAATGAATCCCGGACGAAGGTTACGAAGGAAAAGACCTTCGTTAGGTTGATAAATGAGTAAACAGAATAATCATATATAAAATGTGCAAGTAATAATACCAGCATTATCATCAATACATTTCCGTTATTAAATTCATAAAAACAAATTACAAATGTACATTCAGACTGATGTAAGGTAAAGGTACAAATCGTGATGCAAAAAGGCGTGCGCCAAGTCAGCGTGAACAGTACGGGAGTACTGTTCACCTATTTATAGGCACGGGACGCAGCCCGTACAAAATTACGTAGATGCCCTTTATATTTATCAATAACTACAGTAATTCTTCAAGGTCCAATTCGGCTTTTCATCTTTAAGTCGGTTCCTCTTTTCTGTTATTGTGCCGAAGCCTTTCTGCACATAGCTTCGTGATCGTCTTATCCTTCGTCATGATCGCTTTTCATTCCAGTCTCGCTTCGTCTTAACCATGCTCTTGTATATTCGCGGCCTGACTCCGAAGGTGCCTGCTCCGAAGGTGCCTGTTCACATATTACACTTGGAAAATATTATCAGACTATACTTTTGAGGACCTTCGGAAGCCGAAGGCCCCCAACAATATGAATATTTACTACGCAGTAACAACATTGATTACACCATGTCCCATTCTCTTATAATTAGGTCTTTATTTAATTTATGTTGGTTAAACTGCTTATCATTATAATCTATTAGAATATGATCCATGGTCAATTTATAACTTAGATTAAAGTTGAAGATAATTATTTATAGAATAACCTCTCATATGATTTATATTAACCAATTTATAATATAGTTTAATATTTTAGTCACCCAGATCTTTTATAAAATCATAACTCTTTAATCGTAACTCTGATCTTAGTAGTTCTCGATCCCGCGGTCTCTAGCAACGCGTAGATCATTATTTTGCAGTATGTTCTTATGTTTGGTGTGATGTTAATTTTGTCTATACCATGTATGTTTGTATGGCTACGACTAGCAGTGAGGTCATGAGGATCCGAAGAATCTCAAGTGCCAAGCAAGTTGTGCCATTGATTCACTTTTGTTACCCAATAATGTTCTTTATAATCATTTACCATGCATAGGTTTAATTTTGATGGAACCCAATAGGTCACCCTAGATTGTTTATCTCATTACCTTGTTTACCCCTGAATCACATGGGTAGTGTTTGCTATTGCTTTATATGGTTTTGGGTTAATATTTTATATCCATGTTCCAGTTATTATGTTATTTTATTTATGTTCATGTCAAGATCATTATATTATTGTTAATTGGAACATGGAGCTTAACTTAAGAAACACGTGCCACCACAAGGGTGGAATGGGACCCCTTGGCTAACTAATTAGGAAAGCTAGTGGAAGACTACCTTACCCGAAAGGGGCAAGAGCAGTAGGGGAATTGCATGCAAGGAGGTTCTCGGGTTGATTTTGCTGCGATGGCGGTCAGACGGGGGATTCTTGCAAGTGCTCTTCCCATAAACTGTAGCGGGTTTTTGGAAGCTAGTGGAACTTTGTAAAGGCCTCGTAGTGGATCCCTAGCCATTCACCTTGGTAGTGTCTAAGGGTCTAGCTAGCCCTGGCGACATGGGAAACACGACTTGTGGGTAAAGGGTACAACCTCTACAGAGTGTAAAACTGGTATACTAGCCGAGCTCACGGTCATGAGCGGCTCAGGACTCTCCGATGATTAAATTATGGAACCTAAACTCAATTTGTCATTTGCATTTGCATGGGTTTATTATTAATTTTGTTCTATTATTATTTATTTTGGTTTGGTATTTACTTACACTTAGTAACTGCTAATAAAATCTTGACCAACTTATAAAAGCAACCGTCAGCTTTAACCTCTATTGTTGATCAGCCTTACACATCACATGAACTCCCACCTTTGTGAGTTCATGCCACATTATTCCCCACAACTTGTTGAGCGATGAACATGTGTGAGCTCACCCTTGCTGTCTCACACCCCCCACAGGTCAAGAACAGGTATCACTGGAGAAGGCGCATGGTGGATGTTGCGATGTGTTCGCGAGAGGTCTAGGTCGTCGTCTCCCAGTTGACTTTCTGGTGCCAAGGATGGATTTTAGATCCTATTATATTTATCTTTTACTTTTGTAAGTCTTCCGCTATGTAATAAGTACTCTGATATTATTGTGACATTTATCTCTATACACTCTGTTATTATATACGTTGTCTTCTTTGGCGCATGTATGAGATGCACCTGGCCGGGTATGACATTATTTTATTTATGTTCATGTCAAGATCATTATATTATTGTTAATTGAACATGGAGCTTAACTTGAGAAACATGTGCCACCACAAGGGAGGAATGAGACTCCTTGGCTAACTAATTAGGAAAGCTAGTGGAAGACTACCTTATCCGAAAGGGGCAAGGGCAGTAGGAGAGTTGGATGCAAGGAGGTTCTCGGGTTGATTTTGCTGCGATGGCGATTAGACGAGGGATTCTTGCAAGTGCTGTTCCCATAAACTGTAGCGGGTTTTCGGAAGCTAGTGGAACTTTGTAAAGGCCTTGTAGTGGATCCCTAGCCATTCACCTCGGTAGTGTCTAAGGGTCTAGCTAACCCTGGCGACATGGGAAACACGACTTGTGGGTAAAGGGAACAACCTCTACAGAGTGTAAAACTGGTATACTAGCCGAGCTCACGGTCAAGAGCAGCTCAGGACTCTCGTATGATTAAATTATGAAACTTAAATTCAATTTGTCATTTGCATTTGCATGGGATTTATTATTAACTTTGTTCTATTATTTACTACGGTTTGGTATTTACTTACATTTAGTAACTGCTAATAAAATTTTGACCATCTTTAAAAGCAATGCTCAGCTTTAACCATTCTCTTTGGCAAGCCCTACACTTCATGAGCTCCCACCTTTGGCGAGTTCATGCCACATTATTCCCCAGAACTTGTTGAGCTATGATCATGTGTGAGCTCAACCTTGCTATCTCACACCCCCCACAGGTCAAGAACAGGTACCACTGGATGAGGCGCATGGTGGATGTTGCGCTGTGTTCGTGAGAGGTCTAGGTCGTCGTCTCCCAGTTGACTTTCTGGCGCCAAGGATGGATTTTAGATCCTGTTATATTTATCCTTTATTTTGCAAGATTTCCGCTATGTAATAAGTACTCTGTTGTTATTGTGACATTTATCTCTATACACTCTGTATTATATGTGTTGTCTTCTTTGGCGCATGTATGAGATGCACCCGGCTTTATCCCTTAAAACCGGGTGTGACAGAAATGGTATCAAAGGAAATGTTGACTGTAGGACAAGACCTAGATAGAAATGGACAGACTCTTACCTACTTACCTTACTCTAATTCATTCTATACTTATCTTACCTTGATCCTGTCTCACCTTTTGTTGTCATACTTTGATTACTCTTATCTTTTCTACTCTAAGACAAGGTGAATTTCACACCTTGGAATCCTACATTTATGAACTTTTTTTAAGAAATAGGAGACCTAAGACAAAACTAAAACTATTTTCTCTATTGAAAAAAATGTTGATTGATTGTTCTGTTGATGAATGCTTGATTTTCTTCTTTGATTGATTGAAACATTATAGTTGGGCATCTTAGCATGTACCACTATAAGGTAATGTATTAGCTTTAGTGGGTGACACACTAATCTACTTAGCTATTAAATCCCCCGCAGTAACATTTCTCGTAATTACTCGCCTTGTCTACAATTCTTCCTTTCTTACCCTATGCTTCTAACCCAGATGGGCTACCCCTATAGTGTTAGAAGAGAGCACTATAGATGTCACACTCGGGTTTCGGGGCACCAAGACCCGGGCGCGAACATAATCACCAGGTGTGCTGGGACCAAGTCTCACACATATGATGAATCATGGCACAGGATCGAATGTCACATCTTTACTATATAACAGGAGTTCTATACAAAATAAATAATTACATTATAAGGAGACAACGGTCCAGCAACCCAAAGTTGACTGGGAGACGACGACCTAGACCTCTCACGAATTCATCACAGCATCCTCCATGCGCTTCATCCTGTGGTACCTATTCTTGACCTGTGGGGGGTGTGAGACCGCAAGAGTGAGCTCACATACATTCATAGCTCAACAAGTTGTGGGGAATAATGTGCATGAACTCACCAAAGGTGGGAGCTCATGTAAAGTGTAAGGCTTACCAAAGAGGATGGTTAGAGCTGAGCATTGCTTTTAAAGTTGGTCAAAATTAGTTACTAAGTATAAGTAAAAACCAACCCAATTAAGTAGAACAAAAGTATCAACATCACCTGCGATGCAATGCATATGACAAATTGAATTTAGTTCCATAAATTAATCATGTGAGTGTCTGAGCTGCTCATGACCGTGAGCACGGCTAGTATACCAGTTTTACACTCTGCAGAGGTTGCGTATCTTTACCCACAAGTCATGTTACCCATCTGCCAAGAGACGGCCAATCCCATACACCTCTACCGAGGAGGCGAGGTAGGGTAACACTACGAGGCCTTTACAAAGTTCCACTAGCTTCTAGAAAACCCGCTACAGTTTATAGGAAGCTCCAGTGCAGGAATCCCTCGCCTGACCGCCATCGCAGCAAAATCAACCCGAGGACCTCCCTACACTGACCACTCCCCTACTGCCCTTGCCCCTTTCAGGTAAGGTAGTCTTCCACTAGCTTTCCTAGTTGGTTGGCTAAGGGCGTCCCATTAAACCCTTGTGGTAGCACTGTTTTCCCGGGTGGTTCTCCATGTTCCAATTAACATAATGATCTTATCATGAACAATAAATAACAACTGATAATAAAAAGTATAATCATGAATATCTCAATGCCCAAATCCACATAAAGCACTAGCAAGTACTACCCAGAAGTTCAGTGGTAAACAAGGCATAAAGATAGACAAACTAGGGTAACCTATTAGGTCCCATCAAAATTAACCTATGCAGATCATTATGATTAATTAGAACATGAGTGGGTAAAAGAAGTGATCAAGGGCACAACTTGCCTGAGACTCGAGATTCCTAGGTACCAGGATGATCTTCAAGCGACACGTGTTCTCACTACTAAACGTTGCAATACAGACAAACATTGTATAGGAAAAATTAACATAACACCAAACAAAGATCAAACTGCATAATAGTAATCTACGTGTCACTACGAGATCGTGGATTCACGAACCACTAAAATCGGAGTTACCGTTATAAAGGTAGGATTTATAGAAGATCTACGTGATTTAAACATTAAACTATATTATAAATTGATTAAAATACATCATATAAGAGAATATTCTAGGAATAGTTATCTCAACTTAATCTAAGTCATTACTTGATTAAAGATCATCTTTTAGTCGAATTATAACCATAAAATCAGAATACTGTATTAATATTAGAAAATCTAATTTCAATGAACATAGATTAATCCAATTAGTTACTTAATTAGAAGTACGTGATAGCGTATATTTAATGTTGCTATTGTGTAGTAAATATTTCTATGAGACCAACGCAATCTGAATGGATCAAATCGGAGTTTCGGTTCTCAAGTTACAATTTTCTGAAGCTATTAAATACCAAGTATAGTATAAATCAAGAGGAAAATTTTGATCTAGGTTTCATGACTAACCAGAGTTTATTAGTTGATAAATAATATTAGAATAAAATTAATGCAACTGGAATGAGTCAAAAAGGATTTAAAATCGATTTTCTATGAATTAAATAGGTTCTGGAATTATTTTTACTCTAGAAACTCATTTTCTATATTCTTTTTCCTATTTTTCTGTTCTTAGGACTGCGCACCATATTCTGTAGTTTTACAGGGGCTAGCGTATAAAATTCTCTAGACTCAGGCTAATCCCGCAGTGGACGGCGGGTTCAATTCTGTGAAAGCCGAGGGGCTCATATGCAAAAGAACCAGAACGAAGAGGTATCGGTGAAGATCGGCCGCCCAATCTGTTTTTGATGGCCCAGATTAGACCGACCCACATACCCGAACCGGTATATGATCATGATCCCAGCACCCGAGATCAACAGCTCGGATCGCACGTGTGAAGGGGTACGCTATGCTCTAATCCCTACCGTCCATCGGGAATCGACGGTCACAATGTTCTCTCCCTCTTCCGACCAGAGCCACAGAGACGCATCGGCAACCCACGGCAGCGCTGCCCGTCGGCGGGGCCACAGACGACGCCCCGCTGCTCAATCCATGAACCAACAAATTCAATCGCCACAAGAAGGACAAAGCGGAGGATGCAGAGAGGGTCTTACCGGACATCGGAGCTGTGAAACCGTTCGCCACGCAGTGCAGCGGCATGGCGACCACAATCAAGTCCCAACAAGAAATTGCCCAGCCGTGAGACCATCTCAACGCTCGCAACCCATACACGGACGTCACGCACACCATGGAGATCCCAGTGGCCAAACAACATGCCCCAAATCCACAGCGAATCCAGAACGCAGTTCAGGCGGAGGTGTTTTTTTCTCTCTCTGCATCGATCCGTGGTGGAGGGGCATCCGGCCCAGAGCACTTCGGTTGATGGCTAGGGGGGGCCGCCACATATATATATTCAAGGAGGGTCAGGGAGGTATGGCTGCCGCGAATCCCGGGCAGATGCAGAAAATCCCAACGGAATCGAGAGGAGGTTGTTCGCATCCCAGCTACGACGAAGGAGACGCGATTGAAATGTGGGTCTCGTGCGGCTGGTGATATGAGTGACAGGCGTGGGCAGGTGAGATCCTGACGGTTGGGTCCCACCAAACAGCGCCAAGCACAGCCAGGCGCGAGCTGGGCTGAGGTTCATGCAAAGTGGGTCGGCACGGGTTGTTGCTTTGGGCTGGTTGGAGCGTCGGGATAAGGAGCTGGCCCAGGATTCCGTTTTCTTCTCTTTTTCTATTTTTTTATTCCATTTTAGTTTCTAAATTCAAATTTTAAGTTCAATTTAAATATGTTTTGAATTTCAAAGTTCAGTTTATATGCAACAACCAAAATAATCCCATAATAATGTAAAGATTTATTTTATTTATTTAGATAGGATGCTTCACATATCTTTTTAGTTATTCCAAAGAAGTCATTTCCTTGAATGTATATCTAATTAAATGTATCTCCAATAATTCAATATGCCTTACCCTTTTAAATTTAGGAAAAAGTTAATATAAATTCTTTTAACAAAAGTGAATTTAACTCAAGAGAGAATATTTTACATATTTCTTGAAGGGGATAATAAATTGTAACTCTCTTATTATATATATTAACTCCCATTGCTTTATATTTTACTATTTATTTTAGAAAGGGTGAATCCCAAAGTATAATTATCCATTAGCGACCTTTTACTTTGATTTCTTCTACTAATCCCCAAAACAAGATTTCGGATGTTACAATAGACGTGATCCTTAGTATGTCATGGCAAAGGCAGTATATACACTGTGCTAAAGGAACCGTAGAACTCACCAGTTCGAAAGAAGAAAGATTTGAAGTTGAAATTGTAGTAACTACCACCATCAGATTAGTAGCATTCTTAGTAGATGGGAAGTTTGTTGGTGACAGCATCCTTGTGGTTAGATATTTTCTGGATGTTTTTCCAGAGGAGTTACTAGGGATGCCGTCAGATAGGGAAGTTGAGTTTGTCATTGATCTCTTACCTGGGATTACTCCTGCTCCCAAATGATCAAACAGGATGTCTGTAGAAGAGTTAAAAGAACTTAAGAAGCAGTTAACAGAGTTACAAGAGGCTGGGTATATTCGTCCGAGTTCTTCACCTTGTGGAGCACCAGTTCTGTTTGTATAGAAGAAAGAAGGATCGCAAGGGATGTGCATGGATTATAGGTCCCTTAACGATGTCACTGTGAAGAACAAGTGTCCATTACCCCGCATTGAGGATTTATTTAGATAAGAGGTGCAAGGGTATTCTCGAAGATTGAGCTCCGATCGAGTTAGCATCAAATGAAGATTAGGCCATCGAATATTCCCAAGACAGATTTCTCGACCCGATATGGTTTATATGAGTTCACTGTTATGTCATTTGGACTAACTAATGCACCAGCCTATTTTATGGATCTGAAGAATAAGGTGTTCATGATCTGGACAGATTCGTTGTGGTTTTCATCGACAATATTTTTATTTATTCCAAGAATGATAGTGATCATGAGGAACATATGAGATTGGTGCTATAGAAGCTACGAGACAATCAACTCTACGCCAAGTATAGCAAATGCGAGTTTTGGATTGGCGAGGTGCCCTTTTTCTTGGACATATCATTTCTAATGGAGGAATATCAGTGGATCCTACTAAAGTCAAGGAGGTAATGGCGTGGAGCGTACCCACTATAGTTACAGAGATTCGGAGTTTCTTGGGGCTTGCAGGATATTATCAGAGATTTATTGAAGGATTTTCTAAGATTGCCAAGCCCATGACCTCGCTTTTGGAGAAGGGAAGAGAGTTCAAGTGGGATGAGAAGTGCCAAGATAGCTTTGATCAATTAAAGAAGAGGTTGATGATGCCACCAGTGTTGGTTATGCCAGATCTACAGAAGGGATTTGATGTTTATTGTGATGCATGTGGCCAAGGCTTGGGATGTGGGCTCATGTAAGAAGGACATGTGATCGCCTACGCGTCTCGTCAGTTGCAAAAACATGAATTGAACTACCCCACTCATGACTTAGAACTGGCAACCATTTTGCATGCGCTTAAGATTTGGAGACATTATATTATGGGAACCAAGTGTCAAGTATACACGGATCATAAGAGTTTGAATTATATATTCACTCAGAAGGATCTCAACCTTAGGCAACGTCGTTGGTTGGAGCTTATTAAGGGTTATGATTTGGAGATTCACTATCACCCAGGCAAGGCAAATTTGGTTGCAGATGCCTTGAGCTGGAAGGAGCACGTTCATTCCACTATTGTTGCCCAACTACCCGATGAGATTGTTGAGGATTTCAGGAGACTTAACCTGGGGATAGTTGCCCACACTGAAGGGGTTACTATTGATGTGGAACCTACTTTAGAGCAAGAAGTCCGTAAAGGACAAATTAGTGATGCTAAGATACAAGAGATTAAGGATCTTATTACGGAAGGCCGAGGTCTGGAATTCATGGAAGATGAGCAAGGCACTGTGTGGTTCAAGGACAAGATATGTGTCCCTGAGATTGAAAGCCTTCGTGAGACTATTTTAAAGGAGGCCCATGACTTGGATTATTCTATTCACCCTGGTAGTACCAAGATGTATCAGGATTTGAAGCAGAAATACTAGTGGTATGGATTGAAGAGAGATGTGGTTGCACATGTGGCTATGTGCGATGTGTGTCAAAGAATTAAGGCTGAACACCAGAGGCCGGCTGGACTACTACACCCACTTAAGATAACCGAGTGGAAGTGGGAAGAGATTGGTATGGATTTTATTACTGGATTGCCTCGCACCCAGAAAGGATATGATGCTATATGGGTGATTGTGGACAGATTGACTAAAGTGGCTCACTTCATTCCTGTAAAGACTACTTATAAAGGTTCTCAGCTAGCAGAGTTATATATGGCTCGAATTATGTGTTTACACGGAGGCCAAAGAAGATCGTGTCTGATCAAGGTTCACAGTTTACCTCAAGACTCTGGAGAAGCTTTCATGAGAATATGAATACGAAGTTGAACTTCAGTACAGCCTACCATCCTCAGACTAATGGAGAGACTAAAAGGACTAATCAAGTATTGGAGGACATGTTGAGAGCTTGTGCCCTTCAGCATGGTAGTAGTTGGGACAAGAGTCTACCTTATGCTGAGTTCTCACATAATAATAGTTACTAGGACAGTCTGAAGATGTCACCGTTCGATGCTTTATATGGCAGGAAATGCAGGACTCCTCTATTTTGGACCAGACTAGAGGAAAACAGATCTTTGGACCTGAACTTATTCAAGAGGCAGAAGAACAAGTCTGTATAATCAGGGAGAACTTGAGGGTAGCTCAGACTAGGCAAAAGAGCTACGCTGATAATAGAAGAAGACCACTATAATTTGAGGAAGGTGATTATGTGTACCCCAAGGTGTCACCACTTTGTGGAATGAGGAGATTTAAAGTTAAGGGCAAATGGTCCCCTCACTTTATTGGACCAATCTGAGTTTTAGGAGAGTTGGAGAGATGGCCTATCTACTCGAACTACCTGATAATCTATCTGATGTGCAAAATGTATTCCATGTGTCTCAACTTAAGAAGTGTCTCCATGTCCCTGAGGAACAGTTACCAATGGAGGGGCTCAGTATCTAGGGTGATTTGACTTACACGGAGTATCCTATCAAGATTTTTGACATTTTGGCTCGAGTTACAAGAAATAAGGTGATAAAGATGTGCAAAGTGCAATGGAGTCACCATGGAGAAGATGAAGCTACTTGGGAGAGAGAAGAAGAGCTTCGCATAGATTTTCCCCATCTTTTCCCTAGTTCCTCCTAAATCTCGAGGACGAGATTCTTGTTAAGGGGGTAGGATTTGTAACACTCAAAATCCTATTCTAAGATTATAAATATTTCTTTATAAGATCTAGGGTTAAAAGGTATTTTAATATGAGATTCTTCATTTTTAAATGTTATTCTGGAAAACAAACATAAAATTAAAAGCTTGGAACCATAAACACAAGGATGACTTTTATCTATTTATTATTCTCTTTATGAACTATATACAAATGCACTCCTTAAAAAATAGTCAAAATGAAGTAACTTAAGGGAAAATATTGTGTGGGTTGCATAATTGGATCATTTTTCTTTGCATGAATAAAAGAATAAATTAATTAACATAAACTATACCTGTATCATGTTGGAGTTTGTTTGTGCATCTAACTTAAAAATTTGAAATTCAAACCTGGTTTTGAATTAAAATAGGAAACATGAAATATAATAGAAAATAAAAAAAGAAAAAAGAAAAAGAAAAGCTCACCGTCCAGATGGGCCAACCTTCTCACTCTCGGCACGTTTCCACTTCTACGCGTGCAGCCCGCCCACGTACTCGCCTATGTGTCACCGCTATATGGGCCCCACTACCCGAAAAGCCTGGCCGCGCGCTCGGACTTGTTCCCGGTCGCTGATGGATGGGGCCCGCTTCCAGCAATCGGTCGATCTCTCTGATAGTCGGGCCCGCTTGTCAGTTTGTCTTACCAGGGAACCCCGCGACTCAGTCAGCCTCCACGCTCGGTCACCTACGCATGGGGCCCACTTGTTGGGATCTTCTTCAACGTCGTCGTAGAATACGCGTAGTGCTTAACGCACTCCGGGGATCTCGGGCGGTTGGAGTTAACCCACGCCTACCGGCCCCCTCCAATCCGCGCTCCCTCCAATTTAATGCATGGACCTTCTTCTCCTTCCCTTGCTCCCTTGACTTTCTTATCCAGTACCGCCGTGGAGTGAGATTGAGAGATGCTGCCTCCATCGATCCTCAACTTCACATCCGTTCTAGTACCAGTGCGGGGTCCGGATGCTGTGTTTACCTCTACGAAGGGTGATGGGGCTCCCAATTTGGTGGATGAAACCACGGTTTGGCGGGGATTGCTCGCCGGACTCGGGGTCTGCCACTGGGCCGCTTCGCTCCGTGGTCGTACTTCACCGCCTGCGTCAAGCCCTCGGTGATTGATCCGGGAGGAAGCCCAGTGCACATGGATGCTCGTCGCGGCCTCGTCTGGGCGGAATCGAGCTCCGAATCACCGGGATTCCTCGCTGGTGTGGGATCTTCGCCGCACCGCCGCCGTGTATCATGGGCAGCCTCCCTGGCATCGTTCCTGCACCGATATGCCCCCCCATCTTGCGTGCTTTAGCTCTAGAACATGTGGGTCGCTCGGGTCCCGGGAAATACAGCATCGACGCACCGGGACAGCGGTCACCGGCAGGAGCTCCGCCGTGTGTGCCTTTGCATCGCCACGGCTGGGTCGAGGAGAGAAGATGCCGCGCGCCGTCTGATCCGGTTTGGACGGCCAAGATTGGGTGCCACATCCCCTTTAGTTGCGTAGGTATCTGGACCGTCGATCCAGAGACCGAGGGCTGTAATCAGGCGTGCGCATCGTGGGAGCAAGAGTGAATCGGGGCCGTTAGATCGTAATCTGGTGGTCGAGAGTCGATACCGGTTCGGATGAGCGCCGATCTAATCTGACGCGTCAGCTTGGGATCGGACGGTGGATATCGTCGCGTACCCCCTTCGGCTTGAGCGTTTTACTTAAGGTTCCTCAGATTTTAATGGAATCAACCCGCAATCTAGTGAATAGTAGCCTGAGTCGTAGAGAAATTGTGATTTAGGTCCCTGTGGTTCTCTGTTTTTGTGCGCGAGGTCCAGAGCCGTGTGATAATGGGAAAAAGGAATATAGGAGATAGTTTTTAATACGAAAATAATTCCAGAATGGTATTTAATCTCTAGAAAATTCATATTGCAACCAAATTAATTCATTCTAGTTCCAATAATTTTGTAATAATGTTGTTTATCACCCTGTGTCTCTGTTTTAACATGAAAATGGTATTAAAATTTATTTCTTAACTAATCTCGTATCAAATACATAAAACCTTAGGAAATTCGTATCTCCTCCGTTTTAAATCCGAATTGATCCGTTCAAGTTGCGTTAGTCTCGTATAAATATTTACTATGCAATAACAATATTTATTATACCATGTCTCATTATTTTATAAGTAGATCTTTATTTAACTTATGTTGGTTCGTCTGGTTAAACTGATTATCATTGTAATCTACTAGAATATGATCTATGGTCAATTTATAACTTAGATTAAATTTGAGATAATTATTTATAGAATAATCTCTCATATGATTTATAATAACCAATTTATAATATAGTTTAATATTTTAATCACATAAATCCTCTATAAAATCATAACCCCTTAACTGTAACTCTGATCTTAGTAGTTCTCGATCCCGCGATCCTGTAGCTATGCGTAGATCATTATTATTCAGTTTGTTCTTATGTTTGGTGTGATGTTAATTTTGTCTATAACATGTTTGTTTGTATTGCTACGACTAGCAGTGAGGTCGCGAGTCACCTGGACTTCATCCGGTCACCTGAAATCTCAAGTGCCAGGTAAGTTGTGCCCTTGATCCACTTTTGTTACCCAATAATATTCTTTATTATCACTATTCAATGCATAGGTTTAATTTTGATGGGACCCAATAGGATGCCCTAGTCTGCTCATCATTTTTACCTTGTTTACCCCTGAATCATATCGGTAGTTATGCTATTGCTTTACATGGTTTTGGGTTAATATTTCATTATATCCATGTTCCAGTTATTTTGTCATTTTATTTATGTTCATGTCAAGATCATTATATTATTGTTAATTGGAACATGGAGCTTAACTTGAGAAACACGTGCCACCACAAGGGAGGAATGGGACCCCTTGACTAACTAATTAGGAAAGCTAGTGGAAGACTACCTTACCCGAAAGGGGCAGGGGCAGTAGGGGAGTTGCATGCAAGGAGGTTCTCGGGTTGATTTTGCTGCTATGGCGGTCAGACGAGGGATTCTTGCAAGTGCTTTTCCCATAAATTGTAGCGGGTTTTCGGAAGCTAGTGGAACTTTGTAAAGGCCTCGTAGTGGATCCCTAGCCATTCACCTCGGTAGTGTCTAAGGGTCTAACTAACCCTGGCGACATGGAAAACACGACTTGTGGGTAAAGGGTACAACCTCTGCAGAGTGTAAAACTGGTATACTAGCCGAGCTCACGGTCAAGAGCAGCTCAGGACTCTCGCATTATTAAATTATGAAACTTAAATTCAATTTGTCATTTGCATTTGCATGGGATTTATTATTAACTTTGTTCTATTATTTATTATGGTTTGGTATTTACTTACGTTTAGTAACTGCTAATAAAATTTTGATCATCTTTAAAAGCAATGCTCAGCTTTAACCATTCTCTTTAGCAAGCCCTACACTTCATGAGCTCCCATCTTTGGCGAGTTCATGCCAGATTATTCCCCACAACTTGTTGAGCTATGATCATGTGTGAGCTCACCCTTGCTATCTCACACCCCCCATAGGTCAAGAACAGGTACCACTGGATGAGGTGCATGGTGGATGTTGCACTGTGTTCGTGAGAGGTCTAGGTCGTCGTCTCCCAGTTGACTTTCTAGCACCAAGGATGGATTTTAGATCCTATTATATTTATCCTTTATTTTGTAAGATTTCTGCTATGTAATAAGTACTCTGATGTTATTGTGACATTTATCTCTATACACTCTGTATTATATGTGTTGTCTTCTTTGGCACAAGTATGAGATGCACCCGGCTTTATCCCTTAAAACCAGGTGTGACAGTCTAAGTGATAGTATTAGCGGCATGATGGGCAGCAGTATAAGAATCCCACCAATTAGCAGCGGGCCCAGTGAGACGACCAGAAGCATAGAGTACTTTCTCCTGGTCCGAGCATTGAGCGATATTCAACATCTTCTCCACTGATTTTAACCAGTCGTCGGCATGCAATGGATCTGGAGAGCTAGCGAAGGTAGGTGGCTTGTGGCTCATGAACTCCCGGTGCTTGTCCTAGGGTGGAACTGGTGGTGGAGGCATTGGTGCTTGTTGTTGTCAAACCATTCGCTCCTGCCGCATTTCCTCTGCATCTCTTGCCTCTCCTAGCGCATCTCTTGACATTCCTGTCACATCTGAACTTGCATATCTGTCATAGTATTTGCCATTTGTTGCAGCATCTGCATCTTGGTTGCAACCAGTGGATCAGTCCCAGCCGGTGGAGGATTTTTAGGATTCATCTCTGCTTTCTATTGTCTAACAATCCTCCTATTGTGGGGGTTGGCATGTAGATCGATTCTGCCTCCCTTCCTGGTATTGACTATCTGGGTTAGAAATACATGGTAAGATAGAATTGTACATAAGACGAGTAATTGCGAGACAAAATCTTTTGCAGATTTTATTAGCTAAGTAGATTAGTGTGTCACCTACTCATACTAATTACCTTATGGTGGTACATGCTAGAATGCCCTGCTATACTATCTCAATCAATCAAAGAAGCAAATCAAGCATTTACCATCATAACAAACAGCCAATTACTTCAAGTAGACAAAATAATTTTAATTTTGTCTTATGTCTCCTATCTCTTTAAAGGGTCATAAATATAGGATTCCAAAGTGTGAAATCCTTCTTGTTTTAGAATAGAAAAGGTAAGAGTAATCAGAGTAGAACAATAGAAGGTGAGACAGGATTAAGAAAAGTATAGAAAGAATCAGAGTAAGGTAAGTAGGTAAGGGTTTTGTCGAGTTCTATCTAGATTTCATCCTACAGTCAACAGTTGCTCTGATACCACTTCTGTCACACCCAGATTTAAGGGATAAAGCCGGGTGCGTCTCATATGTGCGCCAAAGAAGAACATCAGATATAATGACAAAGTGTATAGAGATAAATGTCACAAATATCATAAATGACAATATTACATAGCAGAAGTCTTACAAAAAATAAATGGTAATAATAAAGCGAACTAAGTATTATGCCTTGGCGCCACAAACCTGACTAGGAGATGCCACCTAGATCAACTCGTACTCCTTGTTATAGGGCTCCTCTTAGACCACCTGCTCTTCACCTGTGGGGGGTTATATATCGCAAGAGTGAGCTCACAAAATATCATAACTCAACAAGTTGTGAGGAATAATGTGCATGAACTCAACAAAGGTGGGAGCTCATGTGAAGAGTAAGGTTGATCATCAAATAATGGTTAAAGCTGAGCGTTGCTTTTAATAAGTTCGTCAAATTTTATTAGAAGTTACTAAATGAAAGTAAATACCAGACCAGAGTAATAATAGATCAAAATTAATAATAAACCACAATGTGATGCAAATGACAAATTGAATTTAATTACATAAATTAATCATGTGAGTGTCTGAGCCGCTCATGACCGTGAGCACAGCTGATATACCAGTTTTACACTCTGCAGAGGTTGCACATCTTTACCCACAAGTCATGTTACCCATCTGCCAAGGGATCGCAACTCCCATACACCTCTACAAAGGAAGAGCGGCAGGGTAACACAACGAGGCCTTTACAAAGTTCCACTAGCTTCAGAAAACCCGCTACAATTTCTAGGAAGCTCCAATGCAGGGATCCCTCGCCTGACTGCCATCGCAGCAAAATCAACCCAAGGACCTCCCTACACTGACCACTCCCCTACTGCCCTTGCCCCTTTCGAGTAAGGTAGTCATCCACTAGCTTTCCTAATTAGTCAGCCAAGGGCGTCCCATACCACCCTTGTGGTAGCACTGTTTTCCTAGGTGGTTCTCCATGTTCCAATTAACAATATGATCTTATCATGAACAGTAAATAACAAATTGATAATAAAAGTATGATCATGATTAATGTGTATCTCAATACCCAAAACCATATAAAGCAATAGCAGGTACTACCCAAAAGTTCAGTTGTAAACAAGGTATAAAGATAGTCAAACTAGGGTAACCTATTGGGTCCCATCAAAATTAACATATGCATATCATAATGATTAAAAGGAACATTATTGTAACACCTTAGGTGTCACCAAGTTACTGGCCTCATATAGGCACTGGTGACTTGTTATCACATGTGGTTAAGTGGAGGAGAAGAAGAACCTAGAACCTTAGAAGCATGGGTTAGCTAAGAAATGTTAATGACAAAAGCTTCACCCAAACTCTTTGAACAATTGTCATCTTGAGCCAAAGAGGTTAAACCCTAAGACACCTAAAGGCACTGGACTTCCAACCAAGGAATCAGTGGATAATTTAATCAAATTGCCAAACCTTGATTCTAATCCTTAACCAAAGTTTAAGTAACATTATAACATGCAAAATGCAGAGGGGGGTCATTACAAAAAGACCCCTTAAAAACCCCAAATTCACCCCTTAAGTAGAGAGCACACTAGAGCTCTCTAATCCTCTCTAAGTCAAAATCTAACCCTAATCTCATGATCAAACGTGTTCACTTAGTAAATGGCACCAAAACCACTTGGTCTGAATACCAAAAAGGTGCAAAACCACCTAAGGCACCCACTGGAAAAGTTTGAAACCGAGCCAAATTCATTTGACATGTTTTGGCATCTCTTTTGTCGCGGAGTGGACAGGGAGACAAGCCAGATTTGGCGTCCGAAAATCGTCTGACCTAGGGCTTATCTTCCCTTGGAACTCACATACAAGAGATAGCCATAGGTGCCAGGAGGAGGCCTGCGACGGATTTTTGCCAAGATTCACACGTATGCGATCTCGGCGAGCTATTGAACATGGGCAGAAGAACACCTCCACGTGTTCGACGCGCCCTGAACGCGCCAGAGCACGCCAAGCGCCCGACCCCGCGTGCCCCGCGTCGCGCCTAGCCACGCCCGTGTCCCCCTGCTCGTGCCCGCGCCTATAAAGCCAGCCAAAGCTTCAGCCGTACTTCCCCACGCGCTCTCAACCTCACCGGAGCACGAGATCACCGGCGTTTGCCCTGCACAAGGCGTGCCAGTGGCCGCCCGAGCACCCGCCACCGTAGACCGGCCAGTGCAGCCATTCCCAACCCCGTCCAACCCTTGGAATAGACTCTGCGTACCTCAGTGAAGCTCCTAGAGCGAGGAATTGGACTCTACCTCACCGGAGACACCGGATCAAGGTCGCTGGACCTCACCCGAGCGCCGGCGTACGTGGACCAAGCTCCACGGTGAGTTATTCTCCGATTCCTTGCATGGGTCGACTCATTAGCACCTCGTAAAGCTTCTCGTACCCTTTGATTGATCTGTATCGCCGTGGATAGGCCGGAGCACTCGCCGCCGATGAGCTCGCCCGCCAGCGCACGTGGACCGGCCGATTCCGGCCATCACTGACCGCAAGCCGTACCTCGACGTGACCACAAAGACCTCCCGAAGCCAACCCCACCCTTCGCTGGACCTCCCTCGCCGCCGGTAAGCCGCGCCGCCCTTTTTCCTTTCGCGGGTACTGTTCAAAAGGGGGGAGGGACCTCGGGGAAGAAGGAATAGAAGTCGGGGGGATTTTTGAACTGTCAGAGACTCAAATGAATAGTGGCTCAAGGGTATAAGTTGAAGGATTGGTTTAAGAAAAGCCCAGGGTCCTCGGTGTAAACTGGTTTTCCAGAAAACCTTTTTAATATTACTAATTTAAATACAAACAGAACTTGTAAAATGCATAACATCAGTTTTATTCAACCAAATTTGGTCAAACCAATTTTGTCTGACTCTACGTAATGTGAACTACCTAGGAAAAATGCAAAACCCCTTAGTATTGCAGAAGAATTTAAAGTTTGGAATTAAATATTGATTTGGCCAAAAGCTAAATAATAGAGGAAAAATGGTTATACTGTTAGACTGAGGTTAAGAAAAATCAGGGAAGTACTTAGTCACTCCCTAATCTGTATAAAAATAGTAAACCCCTCAGTACACCAAATTAAGGTAGGTTTTACCAATTAAAATCATTTTTCTCAAAGTTAAAGAAAAGAGAAAAGGTAGTCAAAAATAAGAACCAGGAAGCAACCACATTTTTGTTGGCTCACTTATTTAGTGAAGTTCACTGGAAAATTTTATTAGACCCTTGTTTAGTACAAAATAAATGGTATACCTTTTATTTTATAAAAACAATGAAACTTAGGAAAATCTTAGAAAAATAATCCTGAGGAGAAAACACCCCAAACCTTGGGATAACTAATACCTTGTTATTATGAACCCAGGAAAAATATAAGTTCTGTTGTTTGATATTTTTCAAATAACAAGTTAGTTATAAGTACCTTTTTGGCATTAAACTTTAGAAATTCACAACTAAAATATCCAGTAGGTATTTTTTCTGTGATTTTTAACACAGAGGCCTAATATCACCTATAAATCTGGACAAAAATAAAATTTGGTATAGAAACCACACTTAAATCATAGCTATAGTGTAAAATGCCCTTTTTCACTTGTTTTTGTTAATTTTGCATAGGTAGTATCTGAATTAATATCCACCTCAGATTTTTGGGAGGGCCCACAAATGTTAATATTTACCCACTGTAATTATTATAACATTTTTGGAAAATGTTAACTAACCCTCATAGTTCAAAATGCTTGATAAGAAGCACACTAGAAAGAAAAAGGGGAAACCTTGGGGAGAAATAGATGAAAGTACAAAACCCTTAAGGATATCCAAAAAGAAACCCTAGGGAAGCACTAAACTTAATATTGTTTTACTATGCATAACCCTTACAAATGTTCAAGTCATATTTATACATATGTCTCATGCATTGCATTCGATAGATTGTAATCTCGCTGACAGGGAGTACATCCTCATGCCTGTAACACCCCAGGTGTTACCATGGCTAGAACACACCTTGGTACTAAGGATTGTGATCACATGTGGTAATGACTTAAGGAGAACATAAGAACCTTGGAGACCATGGGTTAACCAAGATTTCTAAATGACCTATGAAGTATCACTCAAGTTTTTGTGCACTTACTACCTTGGACAAGAGGACGGACCTCTCTTTAACCCTACCTCCCAAAGCCATGGTTAAGAAGGGGGGGAGAGAGTGAGCAAGTGTGCAAAACATGAGTAATCTTTAACCAAACCTTAAGGAACCTTATAACCAACAATTATGGGAAAGAGATATTGCAAAAAGACCCCTAGAGAAACCCCAAATCAAATCTCCAAGTGGAGAGAGAGCTAGAGCTCTCTAATTCTCTCTAAGTTAAAAACTACACCTACACCAAAGATCAGTCGTGTTCACCTCGAAGCTGGCACCAAATCCACCTGTGTTCTATACCAAAAATGTGGCATACCACCTAGGGCGCCCACTGGAAAAAGCTAAGCCCGAGACTTGGACGTTTGACATGCCTTGGCATGGTTTTTGTCGCGAGGTGGGCAGAGTGACACAACCGATTTGGTGACCCAAGATCTCCCTCCCTAGGCCATATCTGCCATGGCGTCTCACAGATGAGTGATAGCCCTAGGTGCCAGGAAAAGACTCGCGCCGGATTTTTGCCAAGATTCGCACGTTTGCGACTTGGGTGAGCTGTGGAACAAGGGCAGAAGAAAAGCTCCACGTGTTCGACGCGCTCTGCCGCACCAGAGCACGCCCGCGTCTGACCCCGCGCCGCGCCGAGCCGCGCCCGTGTCCCCTGTGTGCGCCCACGCCTATAAAACCCACTGAGGCATCGGCCACACTCCTCCGCGCACACTCAAACCTCACCGGAGCTTAACTCGCCGTCGTTTGCCCGAGCACGGCGTGTCTGCGGCCACCCGAGCCCCTGCCGTCGTGGACCGGCCAGCCCAGCCCTTCCCAGCCCCGTCCAACCCTCGGAGACGACTAAGTACACCCCCGTGAAACTCCCCGAGCAAGGAATCGAAACCTACTTCGTCGGAGAGGCCAGTTCAGGGTCGCCGGAGTTCACAACCCCGCCGGTGTGCGTGGACCGGGTAATCCACTGAGCCATTTTCCAATTCTTTGTGCACACAGCTTCTACATCACCCCGGGAAGCTCACCATGATGTTGGATTGGACTAGGTCGCCGTGGTTTGGCCGGCACACTCACCGCCGACGAGAACACCCGCCTGCGCACGTCGACCGAGCGATTCCGGCCATCCCCGCCGTCAAGCCGTACGTCGTTGTGACCGCCAGAACCTCCCCGAGCTAACCCTACCCCTCGTCGGACCTATCTCGCCGCCGGTAAGCCGCGCCACCCCTTTCTTCTCTGTGGTTACTGTTTACACTTGGGAGGGACCGCGGGGGAGAGGAAGAGAAAGTCAGGGGGTTTTGCGCATTGTCAGTCACACAGAGGAATAGTGGCGCAAGGGTAGAACTGCGAAGATTAATTAGGAAAGACTTTGGGGACCTCGGTGTAAACTACTTTTTCAGAAAACCTTATTAAAACCTGACTTTAAATTTGAACAGAAACTTTGAAAATCCATAACTTCTGTTTAGTTCATCCAAATTTGGTCAAACCAATTTTGTCAGACTCTAAATAATATAACCTACTTAAGAAAAATATAAAACCCCTATGTACTACAGAAAACTTTAGGGTTCTAAATTAATTATTGTTTTGGCCAAAAGCTAAATAATGGAGATAAAAATAGTTGCACTTTTTGACTAGGGTTAGAAAAATTTGGAGGAGTTTCTATCCACTCACTGACCTGTTTAAAAATGTTAAACCTCTCTGTCCACCCCATTAAATTAGTTTTTGCCATTCATTTTACAATATGCTTAAGATTAAGAAAAATAGAAAAGATGATTTAAATAATGAACCAGAGGGCACCCCTATTTTTGTTAGAGTACTTATTCCATGTAGTTTACTAGAAAAATCTATCATACCCTGGTGAAGTATAAAATAAGTAGGATCCCTTTTATTCTAAGAAAACAAGGAAAGCTTAGAAAAACCCTACAAAAATAACCCTAAGATGAAAACACCCCAACCCTTGGGATAACTAATGTTTTGTTATTATGAACATAAGAAAAATACAAAATCTGTTGTTTGATATTTTTCAAATGACAAGTTAGTTATAAGCACCTTTTTGGCATAAAACTTTAGAAAATCACAACTAAATAACCACCAATTAACTTTTTGTGATTTTTGGCACAGAGGTTTATTATTACTGTTAGATACCAACAAAAATAACCCTTAGGAAGGAACTCACATCTAATGAAGAGATGTAGTGCAAAGTGGCCCATTTGACCCAACTTTGTCATTTTTGTCTAAAGCATAGCCTTTTTATTTTAAGCCCCAAATTCCTAGAACAGGCTATAATGACCAATGGCAACCCACTGTAATTTTTACAAGATTTTTGAAAATTTGGAAATCACTGTTGTAGTTCAAACCCACACTAAAATTCATAAATAGAAAATAGAGGGGAAAATGAATGATGGAAATTAGTGTAACCCTAAAACCCTTTGTAAATTGTCCACTAAAATATATAAGGTAAACACAAATCTACTATGCTTATCCTTAGCAAATCCTAAACCTGGAGTGATAAACATAAACCACTAAAAGCCACGTATAACCAAGAAACCCTGAGTTACCAACTAACTTAGTTTTTCTTCCATTAGCCTAATGTTATTCAATCCTGCATAATCATGACCTACATATTCATTGCATTCCGATAGATTGCAACCTCGCTGACGGAGAGTACGTCCTCGTGCCGGAGCAAGGAGCTGCTCAGGAGGTAGCCCCAGATCCAGCACCTGAGTCTGCACCAGAGGATCTGCCTGCCACAGCCTTGGAAGGCAAGCCCCGGTTTTATGCATAACCTGTTCTATATGATATTTTACTACACTTAATGTTTGTAGGCTTGTATTGTGCACTTAAGTGTAGGAGTTGTTTGAAACCCTAGTTGCATGATCTCAGGAATCCCATTGAGATGAATACTAGTATGATAAGTCGAGTAGTTGCTTTATTAATTAGGATCTCGGTAGAAGTCGAGTGATTTTCCCAGCACTCGCGCGAGGTTAGGAATTGGCTGTATCCACTTTCTTATCATATTGATGTTGGTATGTGGGCAACAATCCATGGGGATTGGTTGTCTACGGGATAAAATTTGAATAAGGATTAAGGTGTGGTACCGTGAGTCAAGCGTTTGAACGTACTAAGCACATGCCGAGAAATATGGTAAATCGGTAAGCCTAGTACCTGATTGAACCTGGCAGTGGACTTTACCCCTCACGCGACCTGAGACGTAGTCTCCCATTCCGGTTATGGTGGGTACAAGTGCGGTCACTGCACGACGGCAGTCGGGGTCAGTGAGGTATTGTACGCCAAGGCGGTGAGCCCTTATCTGCTGACGGGGAATCGATGGGGACGATTGATGTGTGTGGGGACGGAGTACCTCGCCACGTCGTGTGTTTAGGTTTACCTTGCAAGGATAAAAACTCGATTCGAATCGTTTGCTTCTCATAGCTAATGAGACTGCTTGATCCATGCTGCTACATTGAGTAACAAGTGGAAATAGGATGAGTTAATACAAGATGTTGATTGCTAAAATGCTTGCTACTATGTATGAGTAGATAGTACACATTTAGCCTTAAGAGAGTCACACTTAAATTTGACAAAGTTAAAACTTGATTTAGAAACTCAGCTAGTGCTTTTGGCAAACCAAACCCCACAGCCAAACAGCTTCATGTCTAGAGGTAGAGGAGTAGACTCCTCACACTGGGTAAGTCTAGCTGAGTATTAGTATACTCAGCCTTGCTTGTGGCATAATTTTATAGGTTCTATGGAAGACATGGTTGCTGGAGTGACTTGGCCGTCCATCTTGCCACCGGGTTGGACTGTCCAGTGGGACCCCGCCTCGGCTGAGGAGGAGCATGAGGAGTGATGGGACAGGCTTCCCCATCTCTCTGTTTATTTTCCGTTAGTTTTATTCCGCTGCACTTCGAACAATGATGGTCACTTTTGCAAAACTCCGATGATGATGTTGATGTAATAATTTAACACTCTTACCTGCATGGTTTTATGCTTTATTGTATTTGCTCTGTGACTCACCACCGAGTGAGAGTGTGGTACTTGATCCTGTCAGTGGCCGTGTCGGACTAGATCCGAGGAATTGACGGGTTATTCCCATTTAAGTGTGGTCTAGCCTCTAAGGCAGGGCTTAGGCACTTAAGTTGGAATAATTCGGGCAGTTCCGCCACAGCTAGTATCGGAGCTTGTACCACCACAGAGGAATCAATAAGATATGAATACCATCCCTTTTCAAAATAAAACTTGATAGAAACAATGTTGGATAGATCGTAGGACGAGCAGGATAGACCTAGGACGTGAAGCCTTAGGATGATAGAAGGGTAGCTAGGTGGCTAAATAATTAGGCCCCACAGGCCACTTTAGGGGATGGGAGTTCTTCCCTATTTTCCCTTGATACTGATGTGAGGTCGTTCAGGACGAGCATGCATGCATTCTTACATTAAATTAAACAAGAGGAAAATTTGGCAAGGACTTAAATACAAAATGATGACCAACTAAGTGCCTCAGTACTATTTTATAAATGGAGAGAAGCTGAGTCTTATTCTTTTTCTTGACTCTTTTTATAATTCTTTTTCTTTTACTTACGCTTCCCCGTACACAGATGACTTCCCACGGATCCTCAAACGACGGGAATGCACTAACCCACACTGACGGGCTTGCACGAGAGGGCTTCCCCCGTATTTTGTGGGAGGTACTTCAGGGGGCCGGGTACCTGACACCCCCTCAGTACGCTGTGCAGCAGTTCGAGAAGCACCGGGTGCCCCGCTGTAGGGTGAGGATGACCTTGGAGCCTCATCCCCTGCAGCCAGGCTGGCGTTCACTGGACTCCGAGTCTTTCGGGTACCGGGCGGAGGACACGATCGAGGCGATCGCTCTGCACGGGTTGACTACTTTTTGCGGATTCCATCCCTTGGAGCTCTCTACCCACCCCATTGGCTTGTTCCCCGCGAAAAAGGAGGACGACCCGATGTGGAAGGATCGGGTGGAGCATGCCAAGGACATCTGGGCTCTCTACCCAGGCCACACTGCTCACTTGTCGGTATGATGCATGAACGTCCTGTATCGTCTGCAAGTGATGCATGGAGAGGCAATGTCTCATCTGATGGCATTATTGGAGGCAACCAAGATCACCCTGGATAACAGGGAGGAGCTCGTGGTTGACTTGTCCCAGGAGCTGGTGGAAAGAGATTTATAAGTGGAGCAGTTGTATGATGAGATCCATGAGCTGGAGGAATTGGTGGGGACGACGGAGAACACCATCGAGGTTCTCGAAGATCAGCTCCTCAACACCCAGCAGCAGCTAGCAGAGGCTAATGAGCACCTGGATATGCATCATCAGGAGATCCATGATGGGGAGGCTGACGAGGACGTCGACATTAAGGGAGGGGAGGAGCCTGCTTCCAGCGTAGACACTGCTGGCTCAGGGAGGCCACCTTCCCCCGAGTCGAGTGTTGCCTCGTTCGCTCATTAGGTGTCGGGGGTTAGGGTTAGAGGTTGGTAATGTTAGGACTCCTCGCAGCTAGCTTAGCTTTTGCACCCTTGGGGTACTAGGCTAGTTAGAGTTGAGTCTTTTGGGACCATTGATGTAACCGTGATAAACTCTCTTGGAAGTTTGGTTCATGGATAATGTCAGTTTTAAATTTGAACGGAAAGTTATGCTTTTTGGTTTATGTCGGGATCTATCAAATTGCTTTTGACTCTTTCGCCACGATTAAACATTGAACTTGGAGATATGGTGTTGAGCATATATGTGAATTTTTTTCAGATGGTTGGGAGAGCGCGTCGTGGCCAGAATGAGCGCATTCCTCCACCGCCGCCACCGCCTCCCACTCTACAGGAGCTGATGGCTCAGCAGAATGAGATCCTGAGGCAGCTAGCTCAGTGTTAGCCACCACCTCAGCACTATGGTGGTGGAGATCATCAGCGTCACCCCGCAGTAGCCACTTACCAGGAGTTCCTCAGTACACAGCCACCGTTGTTCACCAGGGCGGAGGATCCACTTGATGCCGATGTATGGCTGAGGGTAGTGGAATCTAAATTCCCACTACTCAATGGAGTATGTTCTGAGGTGACAAAGGTCCGGTTTGCCACCCAGCAGCTTCGCGGACCCGCGCGGACATGGTGGGACCACTATCTTGCTATGCAACCGGCTGACCATGAAGTGGATTGGAGAGAGTTCAGGGCAGCTTTCAGAGGACACCATATCCCAGCTGGCATCATGGACCGTAAACTCAATGAGTTTCTGGCACTCACTCAGGGCAACAGGACAATGTTGCAGTATGCTCAGGCTTTTAATGACCTGTGCCAGTATGCTGGATACCATGCAGATATGGACGAGAAGAAGCGGGACAGGTTCAGACGGGGGCTCAGCACTAAGCTCCGTGACCGTCTCAACTCTGTCAGGGCCAACAGCTATAATGAGTTAGTCAACATGGCTATCTCCCAAGAGGACTGCATTACAGCTCGACAGGCAGAAAAGAAGAGGAAGACCCCTGTGGCAGGACCCTCAGCTCAGCCACAGCGCTTCAGGATTGTGTCTGACACTTAGAACAGGGGACCCCAACAGCAGCAAGGGAGATGGGTGATCCGACCACAGCAGCAGCAACAGGCACCCAATCGCACCCAGCTTCCAGCTCAGAGGAACAATCAGCAGCAGCAGCAGTATCGCCAGGCAAATGACAACAGGTGTTTCACCTGTGGCAACACCGGGCATTATGCCAAGAATTGCCCCAGGAACCAGCAGAGGTAGGGGCAGAATGTCAATCAAAACCAGGGCAAGAGGCAGAAGGTGCAAGTGAGGCAGGGCAAGCTGAACTTTACCACCATGGCTGATATTCCAGAGGGAGCACCCGTCATGACTGGTATCTTTACCGTTTTGAATTGTCCTGCTATTATTCTTTTTGATTCTGGTGCATCACATAGCTTTGTTAGTGCCAAATTTAGTGCCAAGTGTCAATTGCCCTTTCATCAAACCAATGGGGGTATCACGATTTCAACACCCGGAGGCAGAATTGCCACCAATCAAATCAGCAGGCATGTGCCCATAAAGTTTGGTAGCCTTGTAATTAAAACCACCCTCCTCATTTTGGGTTTGGATAGCGTGGATATTATATTGGGAACTGACTGGTTAACCAGGCACCAAGCAGTTATTGATATTGTAGCTAGGACCATTGAAGTGCACTCACCAACTTGTGGTGAAACTACACTATATCTGCCCGACCAGGGATGCACCCGTTCTTGTGCCTTCGTTATGATAGAATCCCCAGTGGGAAAGATCCCAGTAGTCTGTGACTACCCAGATGTTTTTCTGGATGAATTGCCAGGAATGCCACCAGACAGAGACATTGAGTTTGCGATTGAATTGCAACCCGGGACTGCTCCTATCTCCAAGAGACCCTATAGGATGCCTCCCGTGGAACTGGCAGAACTGAAGAAACAACTGCAAGAATTGTTGGACAAGGGGTTCATTCGCCCAAGTACTTCACCTTGGGGATGTCCTGCATTATTTGTGAAGAAAAAGGATGAGAGTCTTAGAATGTGTCTTGACTACCGCCCTCTCAATGCGGTGACCGTCAAGAACAAATACCCACTGCCCCGCATTGATGTTCTGTTTGATCAGTTGGTAGGAGCCAAGGTATTTTCCAAGATAGATCTTCGCTCGGGCTACCATCAAATCAAGATCCGTGCCAGTGATATTCCGAAGACTGCCTTCTCTACCAGATATGGGCTTTACGAGTTTTTGGTGATGTCTTTTGGGCTGACCAATGCCCGGCTTATTTTATGTACTTGATGAACTCGGTATTCATGCCAGAGTTGGACAAGTTCGTGGTCGTTTTCATTGATGATATTCTGGTCTATTCCAAGAATGAAGACGAGCATACTGAACATCTGCACATCGTGCTTCAGCGACTGCGCGATCATCGTCTTTATGCTAAGTTGTCTAAATGTGAATTCTGGCTGAAGGAAATTAAATTCTTAGGACACACAATTTCTCAGGAGGGGATATCAGTTGATCCTGAGAAGGTACAAGAGGTGATGGACTGGAAACCCCCAACTACAGTGAGGCAGATTCAGAGTTTTCTAGGATTGGCAGGGTATTATCGACGATTTATTCCGGATTTCTCCAGAATTGCCAAGCCAATGACAGAGCTATTGAAGAAGGGAGCCAAATATGATTGGAGCCAGAAGTGCGAGGATGCTTTTCATGCACTAAAGCAACATTTGACAACAGCCCCAGTGTTGGCTCAACCCGATAACACCAAGCCCTTTGAAGTTTATTGTGGTGCTTCTGGTACGGGATTGGGATGTGTCTTGATGCAAGAGAACAGAGTGATTGCTTATGCTTCCCGAGCACTCAGACCCCATGAGCAGAACTACCCTACACATGATCTGGAGTTGGCAGCTGTGGTTCATGCTCTCAAGATTTGGAGGCATTACTTGATGGGAGCTCACTGTAACATGTACACTGATCACAAGAGTCTCAAATACATCTTCACTCAGGCAGATCTAAACATGAGACAGAGGAGATGGTTAGAATTGATCAAGGACTACGACTTGGAGGTGCATTACCATCCTGGCAAAGCCAATGTTGTAGCAGATGCCTTGAGCAGAAAGGCCTAGTGCAATTGTATGAGCATGGATGCGAGAGTTACCACCCTGTGTGATGAGTTGTGTAAGCTGAACCTGGAAGTTGTTCCTTCCGGTGAATTAAGTTATATCTCGGTGGAGCCCACATTGCAAGAGCAAATAGTCCAGGCACAGATTGGGGATAAAGGTGTTCAGGTTATCAAAGACATGCTCAAGCAGAAGGCAGAAAAATACAAGTGCTTCTGTCAGGACAGTAAGGGAATTTTATGGTTTGGAGATCGACTGGTTGTTCCCAAGGACCCTGAGCTTAGAAAGAAGATACTGGATGAAGCTCACCTTTCCAAATTCTCCATGCACCCTGGTAGCAACAAGATGTACCATGATCTCAGATCTTTGTACTGGTGGACCAGAATGAAGAGGGAAATTGCCAAGTATATATCCGAGTGTGACACCTGCCAAAGGATCAAAGCTAGTCATTTGAAGGCAGCAGGTCCTCTACAACCCCTTCCCATACCATCTTGGAAATGGGAGGACATTTGCATGGACTTTATCGTGGGATTGCCCAACACCTCCAGGCACCATGATTCAATTTGGGTTATTGTGGACAAATTGACCAAGACCGCTCATTTCTTTCCAGTACATACCACCCACAGGACGGAGAAGTATGCGGAAATTTACATCGACCAGATAGTTCGTTTGCATGGGATACGAAGGACTATAGTCTCAGACCGAGGAGCACCGTTTGTGGCACGATTTTGGGAACAATTGCAGAAATCACTTGGGACCCATGTGATACGGAGCTCAGCATACCATCCCCAAACAGATGGCCAGACAGAAAGGGTAAACTAGATTCTGGAAGACATGTTGCGGGCTTGTGCACTACACTATGGAAGGGATTGGGATAAGTGTCTGTCTTTGGCAGAGTTTTCTTACAATAACAGCTACCAGTCCAGTCTCAAGATGGCACCTTTTGAGGCCTTATATTGGAGGAGATGTAGAACCCCGCTGAATTGGTCTCAAGCAGGAGAAAGGGAAATATTTGGGCCAGATTTGGTACTTGAAGCAGAGGAAAAGGTCAGAGTCATCAAGAAGAACTTAGAAGCTGCTCAAGCCAGGCAAAAGAGCTATCATGATAAGAGGCAGAAGCCTCTACAGTTCGAGGTGGGAGATCATGTTTATCTTAAGGTATCACCCACCAAGGGTGTCCAGAGATTCGAAATGAAGGGCAAGTTAGCTCCTCGTTACATTGGACCCTACGAGATCAAGGAGACTTGTGGACCTGTAGCATATCAATTGAAGTTGCCACCCAGCATGTCAGCTATTCATGATGTATTCCATGTATCTCAGCTGCGGAAATGTGTCAGCCTACCCACTGAAGTGCTACCTGAACCGGAGGTTGAGATAGAACCAGACTTGTCCTATCAAGAGTACCCCGTCAAGATACTGGATCAGAAGGAGAGATCAACACGGGCAAGATCAATTAGAATGTATAAAGTTCAGTGGAGTCACCATTCAGCAGAGGAAGCTACGTGGGAGACGGAGGATTTTCTACACTCTTGCTTCCCCGACTTTCTGCCCAAAGGAGTCGGTACGTAACCACAAAACCCACCCCCACCTGCCCTTTGAAAATAATTATAAGAAAAACTTAGATAACAAGGATAGTCTAAGTGGTGAATTTAACTTAAAAAGGATTTCCTTCTGAAGTTGCAAAGAGGATGATATTCGAAGAACAGTTAACTAAAGAAAACTTAAAGGAAAGCAGAAACCACACACCAGCACACCTTCTTGGCACCCTCCTGAGGACTCTACCTAAATCTCGGGACGAGATTCCTTTAAGGGGGGGAGGGCTGTAACACCCCAGGTGTTACCATGGCTAGAACACACCTTGGTACTAAGGATTGTGATCACATGTGGTAATGACTTAAGGAGAACATAAGAACCTTGGAGACCATGGGTTAACCAAGATTTCTAAATGACCTATGAAGTATCACTCAAGTTTTTGTGCACTTACTACCTTGGACAAGAGGAGGGACCTCTCTTTAACCCTACCTCCCAAAGCCATGGTTAAGAAGGGGGGGAGAGAGTGAGCAAGTGTGCAAAACATGAGTAATCTTTAACCAAACCTTAAGGAACCTTATAACCAGCAATTATGGGAAAGAGATATTGCAAAAAGACCCCTAGAGAAACCCCAAATCAAATCTCCAAGTGGAAAGAGAGCTAGAGCTCTCTAATTCTCTCTAAGTTAAAAACTACACCTACACCAAAGATCTTTCGTGTTCACCTCGAAGCTGGCACCAAATCCACCTGTGTTCTATACCAAAAATGTGGCATACCACCTAGGGCGCCCACTGGAAAAAGTTGAGCCCGAGACTTGGACGTTTGACATGCCTTGGCATGGTTTTTGTCGCGAGGTGGGCAGAGTGACACACCCGATTTGGAGACCCAAGATCTCCCTCCCTAGGCCATATCTGCCATGGCGTCTCACAGATGAGTGATAGCCCTAGGTGCCAGGAAAAGACTCACGCCGGATTTTTGCCAAGATTCGCACGTTTGCGACTTGGGTGAGCTGTGGAACAAGGGCAGAAGAAAAGCTCCACGTGTTCGACGCGCTCTGCCGCGCCAGAGCACGCCCGCGTCCGACCCCGCGCCACGCCAAGCCGCGCCCGTGTCCCCTGTTTGCGCCCGCGCCTATAAAACCCACTGAGGCATCGGCCACACTCCTCCGCGCACACTCAAACCTCACCGGAGCTTAACTCGCCGTCGTTTGCCCGAGCACGGCGTGTCTGCGGCCACCCGAGCCCCTGCCGTCGTGGACCGGCCAGCCCAGCCCTTCCCAGCCCGTCCAACCCTCAGAGACGACTAAGTACACCCCCGTGAAACTCCCCGAGCAAGGAATCAAAACCTACTTCGTCGGAGAGACCAGTTCAGGGTCGCCGGAGTTCACAACCTCGCCGGTGTGCGTGGACCGGGTAATCCACTGAGCCATTTTCCAATTCTTTGTGCACACAGCTTCTACATCACCCCGGGAAGCTCACCATGCCGTTGGATTGGACTAGGTCGCCGTGGTTTGGCCAGCACACACCGCCGACGAGAACACCCGCCTGCGCACGTCGACCGAGCGATTCCGGCCATCCCCGCCGTCAAGCCATACGTCGTTGTGACCGCCAGAACCTCCCCGAGCTAACCCTACCCCTCGCCGGACCTATCTCGCCGTCGGTAAGCCGCGCCACCCCTTTCTTCTCTGCGGTTACTGTTTACACTTGGGAGGGACCGCAGGGGAGAGGAAGAGAAAGTCAGGGGGTTTTGCGCATTGTCAGTCACACAGAGGAATAGTGGCGCAAGGGTAGAACTGCGAAGATTAATTAGGAAAGACCCTGGGGACCTCGGTGTAAACTACTTTTTCAGAAAACCTTATTAAAACCTGACTTTAAATTTGAACAGAAACTTTGAAAATCCATAACTTCTGTTTAGTTCATCCAAATTTGGTCAAACCAATTTTGTCAGACTCTAAATAATATAACCTACTTAAGAAAAATATAAAACCCCCTATGTACTACAGAAAACTTTAGGGTTCTAAATTAATTATTGCTTTGGCAGAGGGCACCCCTATTTTTGTTAGAGTACTTATTCCATGTAGTTTACTAGAAAAATCTATCATACCCTCGTGAAGTATAAAATAAGTAGGATCCCTTTTATTTTAAAAAATAAGGAAAGCTTAGAAAAACCCTACAAAAATAACCCTAAGATGAAAACACCCCAACCCTTGGGATAACTAATGTTTTGTTATTATGAACATAAGAAAAATACAAAATCTGTTGTTTGATATTTTTCAAATGACAAGTTAGTTATAAGCACCTTTTTGGCATAAAACTTTAGAAAATCACAACTAAATAACCACCAATTAACTTTTTGTGATTTTTGGCACAGAGGTTTATTATTACTGTTAGATACCAACAAAAATAACCCTTAGGAAGGAACTCACCTCTAATGAAGAGATGTAGTGCAAAGTGGCCCATTTGACCCAACTTTGTCATTTTTGTCTAAAGCATAGCCTTTTTATTTTAAGCCCCAAATTCCTAGAACAGGCTATAATGACCAATGGCAACCCACTGTAATTTTTACAAGATTTTTGAAAATTTGGAAATCACTGTTGTAGTTCAAACCCACACTAAAATTCATAAATAGAAAATAAAGGAGGGGAAAATGAATGATGGAAATTAGTGTAACCCTAAAACCCTTTGTAAATTGTCCACTAAAATATATAAGGTAAACACAAATCTACTATGCTTATCCTTAGCAAAACCTAAACCTGGAGTGATAAACATAAACCACTAAAAGCCACGTATAACCAAGAAACCCTGAGTTACCAACTAACTTAGTTTTTCTTCCATTAGCCTAATGTTATTCAATCCTGCATAATCATGACCTACATATTCATTGCATTCCGATAGATTGCAACCTCGCTGACGGAGAGTACGTCCTCGTGCTGGAGCAAGGAGCTGCTCAGGAGGTAGCCCCAGATCCAGCACCTGAGTCTGCACCAGAGGATCTGCCTGCCACAGCCTTGGAAGGCAAGCCCCGGTTTTATGCATAACCTGTTCTATATGATATTTTACTACACTTAATGTTTGTAGGCTTGTATTGTGCACTTAAGTGTAGGAGTTGTTTGAAACCCTAGTTGCATGATCTCAGGAATCCCATTGAGATGAATACTAGTATGATAAGTCGAGTAGTTGCTTTATTAATTAGGATCTCGGTAGAAGTCGAGTGATTTTCCCAGCACTCGCGCGAGGTTAGGAATTGGCTGTATCCACTTTCTTATCATATTGATGTTGGTATGTGGGCAACAATCCATGGGGATTGGTTGTCTACGGGATAAAATTTGAATAAGGATTAAGGTGTGGTACCATGAGTCAAGCGTTTGAACGTACTAAGCACATGCCGAGAAATATGGTAAATCGGTAAGCCTAGTACCTGATTGAACCTGACAGTGGACTTTACCCCTCACGCGACCTGAGACGTAGTCTCCCATTCCGGTTATGGTGGGTACAAGTGCGGTCATTGCACGACGGCAGTCGAGGTCAGTGAGGCATTGTACGCCAAGGCGGTGAGCCCTGATCTGCTGACGGGGAATCGATGGGGACGGTTGATGTGTGTGGGAACGGAGTACCTCGCCACGTCGTGTGTTTAGGTATACCTTGCAAGGATAAAAACTCGATTCGAATCGTCTGCTTCTCGCAGCTAATGAGACTGCTTGATCCATGCTGCTACATTGAGTAACAAGTGGAAATAGGATGAGTTAATACAAGATGTTGATTGCTAAAATGTTTGCTACTATGTATGAGTAGATAGTACACATTTAGCCTTAAGAGAGTCACACTTAAATTTGACAAAGTTAAAACTTGATTTAGAAACTCAGCTAGTGCTTTTGGCAAACCAAACCCCACAGCCAAACAACTGCATGTCTAGAGGTAGAGGAGTAGACTCCTCACACCGGGTAAGTCTAGCTGAGTATTAGTATACTCAGCCTTGCTTGTAGCATAATTTTACAGGTTCTCTGGAGGACATGGTTGCTGGAGTGACTTGGCCGTCCATCTTGCCACCGGGTTGGACTGTCGAGTGGGACCCCGCCTCAGCTGAGGAGGAGCATGAGGAGTGATGGGACAGGCTTCCCCATCTCTCTGTTTATTTTCCGTTAGTTTTATTCCGCTGCAATTCGAACAATGATGGTCACTTTTGCAAAACTCCGATGGTGATGATGATGTAATAATTTAACACTCTTACCTGCATGGTTTTATGCTTTATTGTATTTGCTCTGTGACTCACCATCGAGTGAGAGTGTGGTACTTGATCCTGTCAGTGGCCGTGTCGGACTAGATCCGAGGAATTGACGGGTTATTCCCATTTAAGTGTGGTCTAGCCTCTAAGGCAGGGCTTAGGCACTTAAGTTGGAATAATTCGGGCAGTTCCGCCACAATGCCGGAGCAAGGAGTTGCTCAGGAAGTAGCCTAGGATCCAGCACCAGAGCCTGTCATCGAGGATCTGCCTGCCCCAGCCGTGGAAGGCAAGCCCCGGTTTTATGCATAACCAGTTCTATATATTATTTTACTACACTTAATGATTGTAGGCTTGTATTGTGCACTTAAGTGTAGGAGTTGCCTGAAACCCTAGTTGCATTACCTCAGGATTTCCTTTTGAGATGGATACTAGTATGCTAGGTCGAGTAGCTGCTCTACTAATTAGGGATCTCGGTAGAAGTCGAGTGATTTTTCTAGCACTCGCGCGAGGTCAGGAATTGGTTGTCTCCACTTTTCTCATCAAAATGGTGTTGGTCTATGGACAACAATCCATGGGGATTGGGTGTCTACGAGATGGAAATTGGAATAAGGATTAAGGTGTGGTACTGTGTGTCAAGCGTTTGAACGTACTAAGCACATACCGAGAAATATGGTAAATCGTTAAGCCTAGTACCTGATTGAACCTAGCAGCAGACTTTGCCCCTCACGTGACCTGAGACGTGGTCTCCCATTCCGGTTATGGTGGGTACAAGTGCGGTCACTGCACGACGGCAGTTGGGGTCAGTGAGGCATTGTACGCCAAGGCGGTGAGCCCTGATCTGCTGGCAGGGAATCGATGGGGACGGTTGATGTGTGTGGGAACGGAGTGCCTCGCCACGTCGTGTGTTTAGGTTTACCTTGCAAGGTTAAAACTCGATTCAAATCGTCTGCTTCTCGCAGCTAATGAGACTTGGTTGCTGGAGTGACTTGGCCGTCCACCTTGCCACCGGGTTGGACAGTCGAGTGGGACCCTACCTCAGCTGAGGAGGAGCATGAGGAGTGATGGGACAGGCTTCCCCATTTCTCCATTTATTTATCGATAGTTTTTATTCCGCTGCATTCCGAACAATGATCACTACTTTTGCTAAAACTCCGATGATGATGTAATTAAGTTGATACTCCTTATTGTATGGTTTTATGCTTTATTGTATTTGCTCTATGCCTCACCATCGAGTGAGTACGTGGTACTTGATCCTGTTAGTGGCCCCGTCGTACTTGATCCGAGGGAATGATGTGTTATTCCTATTTAAGTGTGGTCTAGCCTCTATGGCGGGACTTAGGCACTTAAGTTGGAATAATTCGGGCGGTTCCGCCACAGCTGGTATCGGAGCTTGTACCACCACAGAGGAATCAATAAATTGTAAATACCATCCCTTTTCAAAAATAAAACTTGGTAGAAACAAAGGTTGGATAGATCGCCAGGACAGTAAGGATAGACCTAGGACGTGAAGCTTTAAGATGGTAGAGGGGTAGCTAGGTGGCTAATTGAGTAAGCCCTACAGGCTACTATACAGAATGGGAGCTTTTCCCTATTCCCTCTGAGTTGGAATGAGGTTGTTAGGACGAGCATGCATGCATCCCTACTTAAACTATTGATAATTAGATAAGAATTTTTATACAGGATAAAGACGGATTAAGTGCACTCAGTGACATTGTCGTAGCCATAGAGAGGCCGAGCCTTGATCCCTTTTTATTTTGTAATTCTTTTTCCTTTTTCACTTACGCTTAACCATACACAGATGACTTCTCACGGATCCTCGGATGGAGGGAACGCACAGTCCCATACGGACGGACTTGCACGAGAGGGTTTTCCCCATATCTTGTGGGAGGTACTTCAGGGAGCCGATTACACGACACCTCCCTAGTACGCGGTGCAGCTGTTCGAGAAGCACCGAGTGCCCCGCTGTAGGGTGAGGATGACCCTGGAGCCTCATCCCTTACAGCCAGGCTGGCATTCGTTGGACTCCGAGTCTTTTGGATACCGGGCTGAGGATACTATCGAGGCCATTGCTCTCCACGGGCTATCTACTTTCTGTGGTTTCCACCCCTTGGAGCTGTCTACTCACCCCATTGGCTTGTTCCCTACTGACAAGGAGGATGACCCAATGTGGAAAGATCGAGTGGAACATGCAAGGACATATGGGCTCTTTACCTAGGGCAGACTGCTCACTTGACAGTGCGATGCATGAATGTCCTGTATCATCTGCAAGTGATGCGAGGAGAGGCAATGTCTCATCTGATGGCATTGTTGGAGGCTACCAAGATCACCTTGGATAACAGAGAGGAACTTGTGGTAGACCTGTCCACGGAGATGGTGGAAAAGGACCTACAGGTGGAAAAGCTGTCCAACGAGATCCAGGAGCTTGAGGAGCTAGTGGGGACCAGGGAGAACACCATTGAGGTTCTCGAGGATCAGATAATCAACACTCAGCAGCAACTTGCGGAGGCTAACCAACATTTGGATATGCACCACCAGGAGATCCAGGACATGGAGGCCAACGAGGATGTCGACATCGAGGGAGGAGAGGAACCAGAGCCTGCCTCCAACTTGGACACTGCTGGCTCAGGGAGACCACCTTCCCCCGAGTCGAGCGTCGCCTCGTTTGCTCACTAGGTCGCAGGGATAGAGTTAGAAGTGTGTGGTGGTAGAACTCCTCGGAGCTAGCTTAGCTTTTGCACCCTTGGGGTACTAGGCTAGACAAAGTGAGTCTTTTGGGTCACTGATGTAATCGTAACAAACTCTTTTGGAAGTTGGGATGAGGAATGATGTTAGCTTTAATTTATGAAGAAAAGATTTATGCCACGTAGTATCTTTTATGAATTATGCAAGAAAATATTGGTTTTACTCTTTCAAATCTTTCACCACCTATGAACCCTGACATCAGAAGTATAATGTTGAGAGCATCCTTAATGTTTCAGATGGCAGGAAGAGCGCGTCGTGGACAGAATGAGCGCATTCCTCCACCACCGCCACCGCCTCCTACCATGCAAGAACTGATGGCTCAGTAGAATGAGATTCTGCGACAGCTGGCTCAGCGACAGCCACCACCGCAGCACTATGGTGGTGGTGATCGCCATCAGCGTCCCCCAGTAGCGGCCACTTATCAGGAGTTCCTCAGTACTCAGCCATTGTTGTTCACTCGGGCAAAGGATCCACTTGATGCTGATGTGTGGATCAGGGTAGTGGAATCCAAATTCCCATTACTTACCGGCAATTGTTCAGATGCGGCCAAAGTTCGTTTTGCCACTCAACAGCTTCGCGGACCCGCGCGAACATGGTGGGATCACTTTCTCGCTATGCAACCAGATGGCCACGTGGTGGAATGGAGAGAATTCAAGGCAGCTTTTAGAGGGCATCACATACCCGCAGGCATTATGGATCGCAAGCTAAATGAGTTTCTGGCACTCACTCAGGGAAATCGTACTGTGTTGCAGTATGCTCAGGCTTTCAATGACCTATGTCAGTATGCTGGATACCATGCAGACACTGATGAGAAGAAGAGGGACAGATTCAGGAGGGGCCTCAGCACTAAGCTCCGCGACCATCTCAACACCGTCAGGGCCAACAATTACAATGAGCTAGTCAACTTGGCCATTTCTCAGGAGGACTGCATCACCGCCCGCTAGGCAGAAAAGAAGAGGAAGACCTCTGCAGCAGGACCTCTAGCTCATCCTCAGCGCTTTTGGATTGTATCTGACACTTAGAACAGGGGACCTCAACAGCAGCCAGGACCAAGGAAAGAGGCAGAAGGTGCAAGTAAGGCAAGGCAGGCTGAACTTCGCCACCATGGCTGACATTCCAGAGGGAGCACCCATCTTAACTGGTATCTTTTCAGTTTTGAATTATCCTGCAATTATTCTTTTTGATTCTGGTGCATCACACAGTTTTATTAGTACCAAATTTAGTGCCAAGTGCCAGTTACCTTTTCACCACACCAATGGGGGTATTACAATTTCTACACCTGGAGGCAGGGTTGCCACCTATCAAATTAATAGACACGTACCAATAAAGTTGGGTAGCTTCATATTTAAAACCACTCTCCTGATCATGGGATTGGATAGTGTGGATATCATCCGGGGGACGGATTGGTTATCGCGACACCATGCGGTAATCGATGTCGCAGCTAGGGCCATAGAGATCCATTCCCCACTGGATGGAGAAATCACCCTGTATCTACCCGGCCAGAGATGTACCCGTTCCTGTGCTTTCGCTATGATGGAGTCACCGGTTGAGAAAATCCCAGTGGTCTGTGACTACCCAGATGTTTTTTCGGATGAATTGCCAGGGATGCCACCCGATAGGGACATCGAGTTTGCGATTGAGTTGCAACCGGGAACTGCCCCTATATCCAAGAGACCTTATAGGATGCCTCTAGCGGAGTTGGCAGAATTGAAAAAGCAGTTGCAAGAATTGTTGGACAAGGGATTAATTCGCCCAAGTACTTCACCATGGGGATGTCCCGCCTTATTTGTGAAGAAGAAGGATGAGAGTTTGAGGTTGTGTGTTGACTACCGCCCTCTCAATGCGGTAACCATCAAGAATAAGTATCCATTGCCCCGCATTGATGTATTGTTTGATCAGTTGGTGGCAGCCAAAGTATTCTCCAAGATAGATCTTCACTCTGGCTATCATCAGATAAAAATCAGGGCCAGTGATATCCCGAAGACAGCTTTCTCTACCAGATATGGGCTTTACGAGTAATTGGTGATGTCCTTCGGGCTGACCAATGCCCCGGCTTATTTCATGTATTTGATGAACTCGGTATTCATGCCAGAGCTGAAAAAATTTGTGGTGGTCTTCATTGATGATATTCTGGTTTATTCCAAAAATGAAGCTGAGCATGCTGAGCATCTACACATCGTACTTTAGCGACTGCGCAATCACCGTCTATATGCTAAGTTGTCCAAATGTGAATTCTGGCTGAGGGAAATCAAGTTCTTGGGCCACACCATTTCTCAGGATGGGGTATCTGTTGATCCTGAGAAAGCGCAAGAAGTGATGAATTGGAAACCTCCTACCACTATACTGTAGATTCGGAGTTTTCTGGGATTGGCAGGGTATTACCGGCGATTTATTCCGGATTTCTCTAGGATTGCCAAGCCCATGACTGAATTGTTGAAGAAAGGAGTCAAGTATGAATGGAGCCAGAAACGTGAGGATGCCTTTCATGCACTAAGGCAACATTTGACAACAGCACCCGTGTTAGCTCAACCAGACAACACAAAGTCTTTCGAGGTTTATTGTGATGCTCAGGTACTGGATTGGGATGTGTCTTGATGCAAGACAATAGGGTCATTGCTTATGCCTCCCGAGCACTCAGACCCCATGAGCAGAACTACCACACACATGATCTGGAGTTAGCGGCCGTAGTTCATGCTCTCAAGATATGGAGACATTACTTGATGGGAGCCCATTGTAATATCTAAACTGATCACAAGAGTCTCAAATATATCTTCACTCAGGCTGATTTTAATATGAGGCAGAGATGATGGTTAGAATTAATCAAGGACTATGATTTGGAAGTGCACTACCATCCCGACAAGGCCAATGTTGTGGCAGATGCCTTAAGCCGGAAGGCCTAGTGTAACTGTATAATGATGGACTCCAAGATGACCACCCTGTGTGATGAGTTGTGCAAGTTGAGTATAGAAGTTGCTTCCTCAGGGACCTTGGAATATATCTCAGTGGAACCCACATTGCATGAGCAGATAGTCATGGCACAGATTGGTGACAAGGGTGTTCAAGTCATCAAGGAAATGCTCAAACAGAAGGTAGATAAGTACAAGTGCTTCCGTCAGGACAGCAAAGGAATCCTATGGTTTGGGGATCGATTGGTTGTTCCTAAGAACCCCGAGCTCAGAAAGAAAATATTGGATGAAGCTCACCTCTCAAAATTTTCCATGCACCCCGGCAGTAACAAGATATATCATGATCTCAGATCTTTATACTGGTGGACCAGAATGAAGAGGGAAATTACTAAGTATATATCTGAATGCGACACTTGCCAAAGGGTCAAGGCCAGTCATTTGAAGGTGGCAGGCACCTTACAGCCCCTTCCCATACCATCTTGGAAATGGGAGGACATTTGCATGGATTTTATCGTGGGATTGCCCAATACCTCCCGAGACCATGATTCTATTTGGGTCATTGTGGATAGGTTGACCAAAACAGCGCATTTCTTGCCAGTACATACCACCCACTAGACAGAAAAGTATGCAGAAATTTATATTGACCAGATAGTTCGTCTGCATGGAATACCAAGGACTATTGTGTCTGACCGAGGAGCACCATTTGTAGCACGTTTCTGGGAGCAATTGCAAGAATCACTTGGAACCCATGTAATAAGGAGCTCAGCATACTACCCTCAAACAGATGGTCAGACAGAGAGGGTAAATCAGATTTTGGAAGACATGTTAAGGGCATGTGTGCTACACTATGGAAAGGATTGGGATAAGTGTCTTTCATTGGCAGAGTTCTCTTATAATAACAGCTACCAGTCCAGTTTAAAGATGGCACCTTTCGAAGCCTTGTATGGGAGAAGGTGCAGGACACCGCTAAATTGGTCACAAGCTGGATAAAGGGAAATATTTGGGCCTGACTTGGTACTTGAAGCAGAGGCTGTAAAGCCCTAAAATTTTTATAAGGTCGATAATAATGATAATAATAATAATAATAATGAGATAAAAAAAATATAATTATATAGTGTTTTGGGGTTAGGAAACCCTTGTGATCAATTGAGTTTGTTTTATTTGTGCATATACAGTAAATGAAATTATATTGGTTAAACAAACAAATAAATTAATTAAAATAAAAACATATATTTTGCCTCATGATTGATTTTTGAATGAGCCATGAAAACAAATATTGAATGTGTGTTGCATATTTGGAACATTTGCATAAATAAATAATAAATAAATAAAGTTATGCTTACATTCCTGCTGTGTACTCATGTTTGTTCATTAAATACTTAAGTGCAAATTCAGAACAAAATGTAAATTGAATTTAGAATTTGGGAATTATAAAAGAAAAGAATTAGAAAAGGAAATGGAAATGAAAAAGAAAAAAAAACAACAGACCTCGGCTGGGCCGAATTTTCACTCAGCGGCCCAATAAATTCCCCGTTCCCCGCGTGCTCGCACGCGCAGGCGCGGACTCGCCCTTGCTCTCCCTGCCGTGCGGGCCCCTGCGCCAGGATCTGGTCATCGCGCGCGCGGGCGCGGACTCGGGTCGCTGACCGGTGGGCCGCTCCTGCCTGGGTCTTCTTCCTCGTTACGAACGGACCCCGATTCCTCCGGCCATTACGGCTCCTTCTCGGGGCTATATAAGCCAGCCGAAGCCGCCCCCATTGCCGTCGCGGTCGCTACTCCTGGTGTGGGGCGCCCTCTCCTGCCCATACCGCTAGGGTCTACCTTGAAAACAATCCGCGCGAATCATAGCAACCGAGGCGAAGAGAGAGATAGGAGAGCATGTCGTGCCGAGAGAGACAGACCGAGGGAGGGAGAGTAGGAAGCCCACGCGTCTTCGCCTTCGGCCGGCCTTGGGGTCACGGGGCGGAGCTCGACAGCTCTCTGTGTTGCGCTGGGGAGGTTTCGGTCGGGCCTCACCGCAAGCCGCCATTGATCCGCTCCACGGCAACTCGCGTCTTCGTCGTCAACTGAGGTAAAAGCGCATCCATGAAGTTTGTATTTTCCTTCTCAACGTGTAGCACTGGTTATATTAGAGTTTGGGCGCCGGCGCGTGGGATGGCCATGGGCGGCAATGAAGCCACCGCGGTGGGGATTCCTGTCTGCCGCGCGACTCGGCCATGTGCTGTCGCCGGGAGGAAGAAGGTATCCTGGCCAGTAGATCCATAGTGGATAGCAACGATTAAATCAGGGCCATTGATTTGTTTGGGCGAGCGTCAGCCATTGGATCTGAATCCGTAGGTTAGGAATGGTCCGAGGTTCATAAAATCCAGGGCGTTGATTGACAATCCAACGGTTCCTGTGGCGTACCGGTTCGGCAGAGAATAGGATTAAATCGTGACCGTCCAGGGCTAATCGGACGGCTCACATGGCTAGATACCCCTTCGTTGATTCCATTTTGTAAAAGAGACCCTGCACTTTCACAGAATCAACCCGCCGTCCAGAGAACACTATTCCCTGAGTCCCGGGAATCTTGCGCCGAGCCCCCTGCGTTTTCCATTAAATGAGGCCCAGTCCAGAACTCATTTAATTTGAGTAAATAAAATAGAAAATGGATTTTTAATATGAAAATAATTGCTAGAACTTAGATAATTCATAGAAAATTCATTTTAGCTTCAAATTGAACCATTCCAGTTTCTAAAATTTTGTAATAATATTCTTCATCATTTTGTGTCTCTGTTTTGACATGAACTCTGTCAGAAAATTTATGTATCATTTAATCATATTTTGAACACATTAAACCTTAGGAAAATCATAACTTGAATTCTACAACTCTAAAATTAATAATTCTTTTTCCTGTGATCTTATTTTTATATGTAGATTATTAATATGTATTTTGGCATACATGTTTGGTGTAATGTTAATTTTGCCTATACACTGTTTGTTTGTATTGCTACGACTAGTGCGAGGTCACGTGTCACCTGAAGATCATCCTGGTACCTGGATTCTCAAGGCCCAGGCAAGTTGTGCCCTTGATCACTTCTTTTTACCCAGCCATGTTCTGATTAATCATAATGATCTGCATAGGTTAATTTGATGGGACCCAACAGGTTACCTAGTTTGATTATCTTTATACCTTGTTTACCACTGATCTTTCTGGGTAGTACTTGCTAGTGCTATATGTGGTTTTGGGTATGGAGATACACTATTCATGATTACACTTTTTGTTATCAGTTGTTATTTAATGTTCATGTTAAGATCATTATGTTAATTGGAACATGGAGCGACCACCCGGGAAAACAGTGCTACCACAAGGGTGGTATGGGACGCCCTTGGCTGATTAATTAGGAAAGCTAGTGGAAGACTACCTTACCCAAAAGGGGCAAGGGCAGTAGGGGAGAGGTCAGTGTAGGGAGGCCCTCGGGAGGATTTTGCTGCGATGGCGGTCCTGCAAGGGATTCCTGCACTGGATCTTCCTATAAACTGTAGCGGGTTTTCGGAAGCTAGTGGAACTTTGTAAAGGCCTCGTAGTGTTACCCTGCCTCGCTTCCTTGGTAGAGGTGAATGGGATTCATGACCCCTTGGCAGATGGGTAACACGGCTTGTGGGTAAAGATGCGCAACCTCTGCAGAGTGTAAAACTGGTATACTAGCCGTGCTCACGGTCATGAGCAGCTCGGACCCTCACATGATTAATTTATGGAACTAAATTCAATTTGTCATATGCATTGCATTGCAGGTGATGTTGATACTTTTGTTCTATTACTTAATTGGGATGGTATTTACTTATACTTAGTAATTGCTAATAAAATTTTGACCAACTTTAAAAGCAATGCTCAGCTCTAACCATCTTCTTTGGTAAGCCTTACACTTCACGTGAGCTCCCACCTTTGGCGAGTTCATGCACATTATTCCCCACAACTTGTTGAGCGATGAACGTATGTGAGCTCACTCTTGCTGTCTCACATACACCACAGGTCAAGACCAGGTACTGCAGGATGATGCTCATGGAGGATGCTGCGATGAGTTCGTGAGAGTTCTAGGTCGTCGTCTCCCAGTCAACTTTTGGGTTGCTGGACCGTTGTCTCCCTATAATGTAATTATTTATTTTGTATAGAACTCCTGTTATATATAAAGTTGTGACATTCGATCCTGTGCCACTATACATCATATGTTTGAGACTTGGTCCCAGCATACCTGGTGTTTATGTTAACCCCGGGTTTTGGACCCCTAAAATCCGGGTGTTACAGAAGTGGTATCAGAGGAATGTTGACTGTAGGACGAAACCTAGATAGGACTGGACAACCATTATCTACTTACCTTTGCTACTCTGATTCTTTCTAAACTTATCTTAATCTTTTCTCATCTATTTCCGCTTCACTCTGATTATTCTTACCTATTTATTCTAAAGACAAACTTGGATTTCACACTTTGAAATCCTGTGCTTAAAGTGACTTTTAGGAATAGAAGACCTCATCTTAGGAACAAAATCAAAACTATTTTTGTAAATATTTGTATGCTTGAATGCTTGTTCTTATGATGCTTGTCTGATTTGGATCTTTGTTTGAGTGTGATGAGTTGTGGAGTAATGTCCACAATTGCATCTGCACATAGGTATAAAAATATATTTATAAAATAACTAGACAACCTAGAACATATCTAGCTTAAGAGATTTATCTTATCCTAAAAAGATCTCATTCTAACCAATTCATCTTATCTTAAAAGATTCTCCCTTATCTTAATAGATCCATCTCATCTTAAAAGATACTCATCTTATCTTGAAAAGATTTTATCTCATCCTAATAGATCTAACTAACCTCAAAAGATTTTATCTTATCTTTATGGACCCATCTTATCCTAATAGGCATACTTATCCACCCTAGTTCATCAACCATGATCTAATGCAAACTAATTAGATCTTATCTAGTCAAACCAGTCACACCAATCTAACCTAGATCTGATCTAATCTAAACTAACTTATCAAACATGTTAGATAATACTGATGAAATAATTTAGACTCTACTTCTATAGAGCAAGTCTTAACTTAGTTCACCCTGCACTAAATTAAGAATGACAGATCGACTTGGCCATATGCAACTACTTTAACCATCTGATAGTTGCATAACCTCTCAATTATAAACTAGCAAGAGACTCTATCTTGTCATAACATATCTAACTAATCTCAAAACACCCTAACATATTCTACCCTGTTAGATCTATTTAACCTAAACTAGTCTAATCTAATCATATTCAATCTAATCTAGCTCCTACTTAATCTAATATGATCTAATCTAGTGTGTGTTACTTAATACTGGTATAAAAGTTATGGCCATGCTCCTAATTCCCTTAAGTCTAAATTGGTGACTTAGATCAGTTCAGCCATACCCAGGTTACATACCCTATCCAAACCATACAGAAGCAAAACAATCAAACCAGATTCTGACTAATCTCATTTAACTCATAGCCATCTACTAAACTAATCTAATGTGGCCTACTTAATCAGACTAATGATACAGGTAAGAAGGGATTAGACCTTACTAGTTAGGTGTTAACTTAGCACCTTAGACTAACTCAACCATGAGCAGAAGATCTAACTCAACCAATAGATTCATAGTGGATTGCATGATCTGTTTATCCCCACCTAACATCAAATAAACTTTTGATCTACATCACGTAGTCTATCTCATCCATATCTATTTTAACCACGTTCCCCAACTCCAATGATATACACTAACCCCTAATCAATAAGATAAGACCAAAGAAGATGATCAACTTCATCAAGGAAGGATGAACACCAACTCAAGTCTTCAAGGATCAAGTAAGGTCACCAAGATGAGTCAAGATCCACAATCTTGGATGGAGTTTTTTTTCTTATCCTACTCTTTCTTACCCAAACCCATTTATGCTTTAAAGACATCTTTTATCCTACATGATAAAGTGGATATACATATATATACCCATGCCTTCATAATCACCTGCTAATTGTGTTATAAACTGGAACAAAATAAAACCTTTTGGTATTAAAACCACTTAGAAACTGAAACAAAAAAAAAATTATTACAAACCATCATTTCTATATCTCCTTCCTTACAAATCTCGAGGACGAGATTTCTGTTAAGGGGGGTAGGATTTGTAAAGCCCTAAAATTTTTATAAGGTCGATAATAATGATAATAATAATAATAATAATGAGATAAAAAAAATATAATTATATAGTGTTTTGGGGTTAGGAAACCCTTGTGATCAATTGAGTTTGTTTTATTTGTGCATATACAGTAAATGAAATTATATTGGTTAAACAAACAAATAAATTAATTAAAATAAAAACATATATTTTGCCTCATGATTGATTTTTGAATGAGCCATGAAAACAAATATTGAATGTGTGTTGCATATTTGGAACATTTGCATAAATAAATAATAAATAAATAAAGTTATGCTTACATTCCTGCTGTGTACTCATGTTTGTTCATTAAATACTTAAGTGCAAATTCAGAACAAAATGTAAATTGAATTTAGAATTTGGGAATTATAAAAGAAAAGAATTAGAAAAGGAAATGGAAATGAAAAAGAAAAAAAAAACAACAGACCTCGGCTGGGCCGAATTTTCACTCAGCGGCCCAATAAATTCCCCGTTCCCCGCGTGCTCGCACGCGCAGGCGCGGACTCGCCCTTGCTCTCCCTGCCGTGCGGGCCCCTGCGCCAGGATCTGGTCATCGCGCGCGTGGGCGCGGACTCGGGTCGCTGACCGGTGGGCCGCTCCTGCCTGGGTCTTCTTCCTCGTTACGAACGGACCCCGATTCCTCCGGCCATTACGGCTCCTTCTCGGGGCTATATAAGCCAGCCGAAGCCGCCCCCATTGCCGTCGCGGTCGCTACTCCTGGTGTGGGGCGCCCTCTCCTGCCCATACCGCTAGGGTCTACCTTGAAAACAATCCGCGCGAATCATAGCAACCGAGGCGAAGAGAGAGATAGGAGAGCATGTCGTGCCGAGAGAGACAGACCGAGGGAGGGAGAGTAGGAAGCCCACGCGTCTTCGCCTTCGGCCGGCCTTGGGGTCACGGGGCGGAGCTCGGCAGCTCTCTGTGTTGCGCTGGGGAGGTTTCGGTCGGGCCTCACCGCAAGCCGCCATTGATCCGCTCCACGGCAACTCGCGTCTTCGTCGTCAACTGAGGTAAAAGCGCATCCATGAAGTTTGTATTTTCCTTCTCAACGTGTAGCACTGGTTATATTAGAGTTTGGGCGCCGGCGCGTGGGATGGCCATGGGCGGCAATGAAGCCACCGCGGTGGGGATTCCTGTCTGCCGCGCGACTCGGCCATGTGCTGTCGCCGGGAGGAAGAAGGTATCCTGGCCAGTAGATCCATAGTGGATAGCAACGATTAAATCAGGGCCATTGATTTGTTTGGGCGAGCGTCAGCCATTGGATCTGAATCCGTAGGTTAGGAATGGTCCGAGGTTCATAAAATCCAGGGCGTTGATTGACAATCCAACGGTTCCTGTGGCGTACCGGTTCGGCAGAGAATAGGATTAAATCGTGACCGTCCAGGGCTAATCGGACGGCTCACATGGCTAGATACCCCTTCGTTGATTCCATTTTGTAAAAGAGACCCTGCACTTTCACAGAATCAACCCGCCGTCCAGAGAACACTATTCCCTGAGTCCCGGAAATCTTGCGCCGAGCCCCCTGCGTTTTCCATTAAATGAGGCCCAGTCCAGAACTCATTTAATTTGAGTAAATAAAATAGAAAATGGATTTTTAATATGAAAATAATTCCTAGAACTTAGATAATTCATAGAAAATTCATTTTAGCTTCAAATTGAACCATTCCAGTTTCTAAAATTTTGTAATAATATTCTTCATCATTTTGTGTCTCTGTTTTGACATGAACTCTGTCAGAAAATTTATGTATCATTTAATCATATTTTGAACACATTAAACCTTAGGAAAATCATAACTTGAATTCTACAACTCTAAAATTAATAATTCTTTTTCCTGTGATCTTATTTTTATATGTAGATTATTAATATGTATTTTGGCATACATGTTTGGTGTAATGTTAATTTTGCCTATACACTGTTTGTTTGTATTGCTACGACTAGTGCGAGGTCACGTGTCACCTGAAGATCATCCTGGTACCTGGATTCTCAAGGCCCAGGCAAGTTGTGCCCTTGATCACTTCTTTTTACCCAGCCATGTTCTGATTAATCATAATGATCTGCATAGGTTAATTTGATGGGACCCAACAGGTTACCTAGTTTGATTATCTTTATACCTTGTTTACCACTGATCTTTCTGGGTAGTACTTGCTAGTGCTATATGTGGTTTTGGGTATGGAGATACACTATTCATGATTACACTTTTTGTTATCAGTTGTTATTTAATGTTCATGTTAAGATCATTATGTTAATTGGAACATGGAGCGACCACCCGGGAAAACAGTGCTACCACAAGGGTGGTATGGGACGCCCTTGGCTGATTAATTAGGAAAGCTAGTGGAAGACTACCTTACCCGAAAGGGGCAAGGGCAGTAGGGGAGAGGTCAGTGTAGGGAGGCCCTCGGGAGGATTTTGCTGCGATGGCGGTCCTGCAAGGGATTCCTGCACTGGATCTTCCTATAAACTGTAGCGGGTTTTCGGAAGCTAGTGGAACTTTGTAAAGGCCTCGTAGTGTTACCCTGCCTCGCTTCCTTGGTAGAGGTGAATGGGATTCATGACCCCTTGGCAGATGGGTAACACGGCTTGTGGGTAAAGATGCGCAACCTCTGCAGAGTGTAAAACTGGTATACTAGCCGTGCTCACGGTCATGAGCAGCTCGGACCCTCACATGATTAATTTATGGAACTAAATTCAATTTGTCATATGCATTGCATTGCAGGTGATGTTGATACTTTTGTTCTATTACTTAATTGGGATGGTATTTACTTATACTTAGTAATTGCTAATAAAATTTTGACCAACTTTAAAAGCAATGCTCAGCTCTAACCATCTTCTTTGGTAAGCCTTACACTTCACGTGAGCTCCCACCTTTGGCGAGTTCATGCACATTATTCCCCACAACTTGTTGAGCGATGAACGTATGTGAGCTCACTCTTGCTGTCTCACATACACCACAGGTCAAGACCAGGTACTGCAGGATGATGCTCATGGAGGATGCTGCGATGAGTTCGTGAGAGTTCTAGGTCGTCGTCTCCCAGTCAACTTTTGGGTTGCTGGACCGTTGTCTCCCTATAATGTAATTATTTATTTTGTATAGAACTCCTGTTATATATAAAGTTGTGACATTCGATCCTGTGCCACTATACATCATATGTTTGAGACTTGGTCCCAGCATACCTGGTGTTTATGTTAACCCCGGGTTTTGGACCCCTAAAATCCGGGTGTTACAGAGGCAAAGGTTAGAGTCATTAAGAAGAACCTAGAAGCTGCTCATGCTAGACAAAAGAGCTATCATGACAAGATGAGGAAGCCTCTACAGTTTGAAGTGGGAGATCATGTTTATCTTAAAGTGTCACCCACCAAAGGTGTTCAGAGATTTGGAATCAAGGGCAAGTTAGCTCCTCGCTACATTGGACCCTATGAGATCAAAGAAACTTGTGGGCCTGTAGCATATCAATTGATGTTGCCACCCCATATGTCAGCAGTTCATGATGTGTTCCACATATCTCAGCTACGAAAGTGTGTCCGCTTACCCACCGAAATGATACCTGAGCCAGAGTTGGAGTTAGAATTAGACCTATCCTATCAAGAGCACCCCGTCAGGATACTAGACCAAAAGGAGAGATCAACTCGGGCATGGTCGATCAAGATGTATAAGGTTCAGTGGAGTCACCACACAGAAGAAGAGGCTACATGGGAGACTGAGGATTTTCTACGCTCTCGCTTCCCCAACTTTCTGCCCAAAGGAGTCGGTATGTAATCCAAAAACCCCACCACCCCCACCTGCCCTTTGAATATAAAAATAAGAAAAACTTGGTTGTTCAGGGTAGAGTAAGTTGTGGAAAGGAATCAAAAAGGACTTCCTTCTGAAGTTGCAAAGAGGATGACATTCGAAGAGCAGTTAATTAAAAACACTTGGCCTAAAGAATCCACATCACACAGACCCATCTTTTTGGCACCACTCTAATGGATCCCTACCCAAATCTCAGGGCGAGATTCCTTTAAGGGGGGAGGGTTGTAACACCTCAGGTGTTACCAAGACACTGGCCTCATATAGGCACTGGTGACTTGTTATCACATGTGGTTAAGTGGAGGAGAAGAAGAACCTAGAACCTTGGAAGCATGGGTTAGCTAAGAAATGTTAATGACAAAAGCTTCACCCAAACTCTTTGAACAATTGTCATCTTGAGCCAAAGAGGTTAAACCCTAAGACGCCTAAAGGCACTGAACTTCCAACCAAGGAATCAGTGGATAAGTTAATCAAATTGCCAAACCTTGATTCTAATCCTTAACCAAAGTTTAAGTAACATTATAACATGCAAAATGCAGAGGGGGATCATTACAAAAAGACCCCTTGAAAACCCCAAATTCACCCCTTAAGTAGAGAGCACACTAGAGCTCTCTAATCCTCTCTAAGTCAAAATCTAACCCTAATCTAATGATCAAACGTGTTCACTTAGTAAATGGCACCAAAACCACTTGGTCTGAATACCAAAAAGGTGCAAAACCACCTAAGGCACCCACTGGAAAAGTTTGAAACCGAGCCAAATTCATTAGACATGTTTTGGCATCTCTTTTGTCGCGGAGTGGATAGGGAGACAAGCCAGATTTGGCGTCCGAAAATCGTCTGACCTAGGGCTTATCTTCCCTTGGAACTCACATACAAGAGATAGCCATAGGTGCCAGGAGGAGGCCTGCACCGGATTTTTCCCAAGATTCGCACGTATGCGATCTCGGCGAGCTATTGAACATGGGTAGAAGAACACCTCCACGTGTTCGACGCGCCCTGAACACGCCAGAGCACGCCCAGCGCCCGACCCCGCGCGCCCCACGCCGCGCCTAGCCACGCCCGTGTCCCCCTGCCCGCGCCCGCACCTATAAAGCCAGCCGAAGCTTCAGCCGTACTTCCCCGCGCGCTCTCGACCTCACCGGAGCACGAGATCACTGGCGTTTGCCCTGCACAAGGCGTGCCAGTGGTCGCCCGAGCACCCGCCACCGTAGACCGGCCAATGCAGCCATTCCCAACCCCGTCCAACCCTTGGAATAGACTCTACGTACCTCAGTGAAGCTTCCAGAGCGAGGAATTGGACTCTACCTCACCGGAGACGCCGGATCAAGGTCGTCGGACCTCACCCGAGCGCCGGCGTACGTGGACCAAGCTCCACGGTGAGTTATTCTCCGATTCCTTGCACGGGTCGACTCATTAGCACCTCGCAAAGCTTCTCGTACCCTTGGATTGATCTGTATCGCCGTGGATAGGCCGGAGCACTCGCCGCCGACGAGCTCGCCCGCCTGCGCACGTGGACCGGCCGATTCCGGCCATCACCGACGGCAAGCCGTACCTCGACGTGACCGGAGAGACCTCCCGAAGCCAACCCCACCCTTCGCCGAACCTCCCTCGCCGCCGGTAAGCCGCGCCGCCCTTTTTCCTTTCGCGGGTACTGTTCTAAAGGGGGGAGGGACCTCGGGGAAGAAGGAATAGAAGTCGGGGGGATTTTTGAACTGTCAGAGACTCAAATGAATAGTGGTGCAAGGGTATAAGTTGAAGGATTGGTTTAAGAAAAGCCCAGGGTCCTCGGTGTAAACTAGTTTTCCAGAAAACCTTTTTAATATTTCTAATTTAAATACAAACAGAACTTGTAAAATGCATAACTTCAGTTTTATTCAACCAAATTTGGTCAAACCAATTTTGTCTGACTCTACATAATGTGAACTACATAGGAAAAATGCAAAACCCTCTTAGTATTGCAGAAGAATTTAAAGTTTGGAATTAAATATTGATTTGGCCAAAAGCTAAATAATAGAGGAAAAATGGTTACACTGTTAGACTGAGGTTAAGAAAAATCAGGGAAGTACTTAGACACTCCCTAATCTGTATAAAAATAGTAAACCCCTCAGTACACCAAATTAAGGTAGGTTTTACCAATTAAAATCATTTTTGCTCAAAGTTAAAGAAAAGAGAAAAGGTAGTCAAAAATAAGAACTAGGAAGCAACCATATTTTTGTTGGCTCACTTATTCAGTGAAGTTCACTGGAAAATTTTATTAGACCCTTGTTTAGTACAAAATAAACGGGATACCTTTTATTTTATAAAAACAATGAAAACTTAGGAAAATCTTAGAAAAATAATCCTGAGGAGAAAACACCCCAAACCTTGGGATAACTAATACCTTGTTATTATGAACCCAGGAAAAATATAAGTTCTGTTGTTTGATATTTTTCAAATAACAAGTTAGTTATAAGTATCTTTTTGGCATTAAACTTTAGAAATTCACAACTAAATATCTAGTAGGTATTTTTTCTGTGACTTTTAACATAGATGCCTAATATCACCTATAAATCTGGACAAAAATAAAATTTGGTACAGAAACTTCACTTAAATCATAGCTATAGTGTAAAATGCCCTTTTTCACTTGTTTTTGTTAATTTTGCACAGGTAGTATCTGAATTAATATCCACCTCAAATTTTTGGGAGGGCCCACAAATGTTAATATTTAACCACTACAATTTTTATAACATTTTTGGAAAATGTTAACTAACCCTCATAGTTCAAAATGCTTGATAAGAAGCACACTAGAAAAAAAAAGGGGAAACCTTGGGGAGAAATAGATGAAAGTACACAACCCTTAAGGATATCCAAAAAGAAACCATAGGGAAACACTAAACTTAATATTGTTTTACTATGCATAACCCTTACAAATGTTCATGTCATATTTATACATAAGTCTCATGCATTGCATTCGATAGATTGTAATCTCGCTGACGGGGAGTACATCCTCGTGCCGGAGCAAGGAGTTGCTCAGGAAGTAGCCCAGGATCCAGCACCAAAGCCTGTCATCGAGGATCTGTCTGCCCCAGCCGTGGAAGGCAAGCCCCGGTTTTATGCATAACCAGTTCTATATATTATTTTACTACACTTAATGATTGTAGGCTTGTATTGTGCACTTAAGTGTAGGAGTTGCCTAAAACCCTAGTTGCATTACCTCAGGATTTCCTTTGAGATGGATACTAGTCTGCTAGGTCGAGTAGCTGCTCTACTAATTAGGGATCTCGGTAGAAGTCGAGTGATTTTTCTAGCACTCGCGCGAGGTCAGGAATTGGTTGTCTCCACTTTTCTCATCAAAATGGTGTTGGTCTATGGACAAAAATCCATGGGGATTGGGTGTCTACAAGATGGAAATTGGAATAAGGATTAAGGTGTGGTACCGTGTGTCAAGCGTTTGAACGTACTAAGCACATACCGAGAAATATGGTAAATCGGTAAGCCTAGTACCTGATTGAACCTGGCAGCAGACTTTCCCCTCACGAGACCTGAGACGTGGTCTCCCATTCCAGTTATGGTGAGTACAAGTGCGGTCACTGCACGACGGTAGTCGAGGTCAGTGAGGCATTGTACGGCAAGGCGGTGAGCCCTGATCTGCTGGCAGGGAATCGATGGGAACGGTTGATGTGTGTGGGGACAGAGTACCTCGCCACGTTGTGTGTTTAGGTTTACCTTGCAAGGTTAAAACTCGATTCGAATCGTCTGCTTCTCGCAGCTAATGAGACTGCTTGATCCATGCTACTACATTGAGTAACAAGTGGAAACGTGATGATTTGGCAAAAGATGTTGATTGCTAAATGGTTGCTACCATGTATGATTAGCTAGGTATACATTTAGTCTTAAGAGAGTCACACTAAAACTTGAAAAAGCTAAAACTTGATTTTTAGACTCAGCTAGTGCTTTTGGCAACCAAACCCCTCAGCCAAAAAGCTACATGTCTAGAGCTAGAGGAGTAGACTCCTCACACCGGGTAAGTCTAGCTAAGTATTAGTATACTCAGCCTTGCTTGTGGCGTAATTTTTACAGGTTCCCTAGAGGACATGGTTGCTGGAGTGACTTGACCATGCACCTTGCCACCGGGTTGGACAGTCGAGTGGGACCCTACCTCGGCTGAGGAGGAGCATGAGGAGTGATGGGACAGGCTTCCCCATCTCTCCATTTATTTATCGATAGTTTTTATTCCGCTGCATTCCGAACAATGATCACTACTTTTGCTAAAACTCCGATGATGATGTAATAAAGTTGATACTCCTTAATGTATGGTTTTATGCTTTATTGTATTTGCTCTGTGCCTCATCATCGAGTGAGTATGTGGTACTTGATCCTGTTAGTGGCCTCGTCGGACTTGATCCGAGGGACTGACGTGTTATTCCTATTTAAGTGTGGCCTAGCCTCTAAGGTGGGACTTAGGCACTTAAGTTGGAATAATTCGGGCGGTTCTGCCACAATTATTAGCTAAATAGAAGTGATCAAGGGCACAACTTGCCTTCAATGAGCTCCTGTTTAGTAGTCTCCACCTGTTGAACACCTTGATCCTCTGTAGCTGGCTCGTCTACTCGCAATAATACAAACCAGCACAGGATAGCAGAAATTAGCATCACACCAAACAGCAGTACAAAATGCATGATAATATTCTATGCGTCGTAACGAGAGCATAGGAACAAGAATCACTAAATTCGGAGTTACGGTTATCGAGTTATGATTTTCTGAAGTTATTTAGTGCTTGGTACGGGATAAATTAATTAAACAATTTTAGTCCATGTTTCATGTCCAAATAGAGTTACTATTTGATAGACAACATTAATACAAAATTAGTGCAACTGGAATGGATGAAAAAGGATTTAAAATGAATTTTCTGAATTATATAAGTTCTGGAATTATTTTGATACTAGAAATTCATTTCCTAAAACCTTTTTCCAATTTTCTCAGACTCCAGGACTGCGCGCAGGATTTCAGAAAAGTGCAGGTGTTAATTCGAAAGACTCTCAAGGCTCAGGCTACAATCGGGGTGGACTGTGGGTTGATAAAAGTTAAACTCAGGGTTTCTTTTGCGATTTGCGCTAGCCGAAGGGTATACCCGAATCTCGGCCATCCGATCTCCCTCTGATGATCAGGATTACGCCCATATTAAACTGAACTAGTACGTCCCCTTAGCCATTAGATCCCCCATCTACGATCCTGATTTTAAATACTCACGATCTAATCGGATACGTCGGCTACAGAACCAACGGTTAAGATTCAATCATACCGTTTAGATTCCCAGGCTCTAATCCTAGCCATCAATGATCCGATGAAAGGACGCCATTCCCCTAGACTCCCCATCGTGGACGACAGCGGCGTCGTGGCCACAACGCATGGCGGAGCTCCACCGGAGTGCAGCGTGCACGTGATATCAAGCCCCATAACCAAATTCCTCGCTTCTACATCTAGGGAATCGTAGTGTGCACAAGATGAGCGGGTAATTACCCTGTTTAGTCGATAGGTAGCCTGGCCCTCCGAGATTGGTGGAAGCACGATGGAGACTCCACGTCGGCGAGGAATTCGGCGTTGATTTGCCAATCACACTGCGCCTGAATAAACCCCGCTGGTTCCTCAAGGCTCAGCGCGGTCGCCAATTCTTCCCCGGACGCACGACATCAACTGCATGGAGTTTCCTTCTCCTAGGGCTTCACTCACGCAACCACGAGCACGGGTGTCCAGGGCACCCGGCAGCTTGGGTTGTGGAGATTGAGGGATCCAAGAAAAGGTCATGTAAATACCCCCCCCCCGGTAGGAGCACGACTGATTGCTCTAGGATCCAACTCCCCATCCACGGCGATCTCGGCGTGAGCTGTTACAATCGCGCGAGGGTGGACGCTGGCGGATGGGCCCTCCGATGTCAGTGACACGAGTGTGGCGAAAGATGGGCGCGAATGGCTGGATGACGGGGCGGGCCCGCGTGCCACTGATCCACACTCTCCATGGCTGGCTGGGCCGAGCGAGCGAAAGGAAAGAGCAATGGGCCAACAGTGAGACGGTCAGCCCATATAGGGTATGCTTCTTTTTCCTATTTTCCATTTGTTTTATTTCATATTTCAAATTCAAATCAATCTCCAAGTTTAAATTTCCAAGTTTTGTGGAAAATTGGTCCTCAGATTAGATATTCAATTTGAACATAACAGTATGAATTTTATTTATAAATTTTATTTTGTATTTTTATAGTATCTCTCTCTTTCTTGTTTTCCATTTTCAAACCCAAATTTCAATTTAGGGGCTAATTCATATTATCATTTCATTACTGTATTTCTACTAATATTATTTGTTCGGGGCCTTCTTCCTCCAAAGGTCTCCAAAAATGTAACTGCCCATATGTTTTTAGTATGACATGGATTGTTACAGGGGGCTTCGGCTTCGGGATGAAGGTTTCTTTTATATAGCAAGGTGAAGATGAATCCCGAAGGAATTAAGAATGAACGACGAAGCTGTAACCAAGGAGCTTCGGCTTTGATGTAATGATGAAGGCCGAGCACGATGATGACTGAAAAGGGACAAAGACTACTTAGTCCCTAATATTTTGTGTTATAATAATAGATGAGTGTAAGGGACATAAATGTAATTTGATCCGGGCTACGTCCCGTGCCTATAAATAGATGAACAGTAACACCAAACTGTTCACGTTGGATTGTAATCACTCTCCCGCATTCACGCCTTCGAGTAAGCCGAAGGTATCAATGTAATATTAATACTATTGAATATTCATTTATGTTTTATAGAATACAAATATAAATGAATTAATAAGATCTAGTCTTCATCTTTATCCCTTCGTATTCTTATTCACATATTAAATAATGAAGACAATTCTTTCCTGATCTTCGTCTGATGAGTATTATCCTCATGTGGGAATAATACTTCGAAAGACGAAGATCCTTAATCTTTGACAATTGTGTTGCCTTGTTCTTGATTCAAAGCATTTAAGAACAAGTGACCAACATTGGCGCCCACCTCCGGTGAACCTCAACGACCACCTTCGGCAAGCATCCACCTTCGTCATGCCACCGAAGAAGACAACAGTGCTAGGGGCTGCTTTGCAGCCACTGGACACAAATCAAGACACACTCTCCCTACAAGAAGCTAGGAGCCAGAAGAGAAAGGCTACTAGCCCAACACTTCATGAGGAGAAACTAGACCAGGACATCAAGGACTTAGAAGCGATTCACCAGCAAGTACAGAGGAAGACGGATAAAATGCTTTGGCTGGCTGACCTTCAGAGGAAGATTGATGAAGCAGCTGAGGAGATGCATCATCTCACTCAGGATGACCAAGACCAAAGACCCCAACACAGGGAGCTTCGTCAAGAAAGCCCAATCAATGAAGATGAATGGTACGATGATTTTCACCATGGTAACTTTGCTTTCAATGATGCTTCTCCTTTGGCAGCAGAATTGTAGGCTACCCTATGGCCATCATCCTACAAGCCACCTCAGTTACCCATGTATGAAGGGCATTCAGACCCAAAGCAGTTCCTGATGAGCTACGAGACAATAATGTCCTCGTATGAGGGCAACACTGTCATCATGGCGAAGTCCTTTGTTATGGCAGTTAGAAGTGTGGCTCAGACATGGCATTCCTCTCTTCAGTCAGGGACAATTACGTCGTGGCAGAAGCTAAAGGACATGCTAGTCACCAGCTTCCAGGGCTTCCAGACAAAGTCAGTCACTGCTCAGGCCCTGTTCCAATGCACACAGGACCATGAGGAGTACCTGCAGGCGTACGTTCGAAGGTTCTTGCGTTTGAGAGCTCAAGCACCTACAGTGCCAAATGAGATTGTCATTGAGGCCATGATCAAGGGGCTTCAACTAGGACCCACAGCTCAATATTTTGCAAGGAAGCCACCACAAACCTTGGAGAAACTTCTCCAGAAGATGGATGAGTACATCCGAGCTGATAATGATTTCCACCAAAGAAGGGAGGAAGCATATAGGTATTCTGAGATGACTAGGGGCTGCGGAGGAAGACTGCATCCCAGGCATGTCAGGACAATCCACAATCCCAATGACAATGAGCATAGGGCCAACAATGCTCAGAGCAGTCAGTACAGCTCACAGTCTTAGGGTATGCAGCAAACTTCTTAGAGACCACCAACCCCGAGAGGCAGAGGGGGGAGAAGCTTTGGCAGAGTAACGTACGGTAATCAGCCTAGGAAATTGTTCTGCTTGTTCTGTGGCAAGGATAAGGGACACACAACGAGGATGTGCCAAGTAACGATCCAAAAGCAGAAGGAAATTGCTAAAGACGAAGCACGGCAGAATCAGCCGAAGCAGGTCCTGCATATTACTTCGTGCTACTCTCCGAATATCCCGAAGTACGTAGGCAATCAACAGCCTATGGCTTCTGCTGCTTTAGCAAGTCACTCTCAAGCTTCCTGGGCTCAGTTACCACTACCCCCACAACTGGCGCCTGCCCTAAGTCATGATCAGCAGCCAGAAGGGCATCTTCGGCCTCAGCAACAACGTGACATTCGGGAGCAGTCCGAAGCTCGCACAGTTATCAGTTTTGTGCCCGAGTCAAGGCATATCTACTGAAGATGGCACAACATTTTGGCCAAAAGAGAGCTCCAATTTGTTATATTTTTACTCTTTTTTGCTTTTATATTTCCTTCTAAAAAGACAATACAGGAAGGTTTAACCTTCAGCTTGATGTAATAAACCTGTGGTTACACCATCGAGTGTGACAAGAGTAAGTTTTGAAGCTCCAAAGTCATTCCTAAGGGAGCACAGAGTAAGTTCCGAAGCTCAAAAGTCGTTCCTAAGGGAATGCAAAGCTAAGATACCACCTAAATCAAAGGTGAAGAAGCTCCAAAGTCGTTCCTAATGGGATGCAGAGCTTCAATACCACCTAAATCAAAGATGAAGAAGCTCCAAAGTCGTTCCTAAGGGGATGCAGAGCTGAAATACCACCTAAGTAAAAGGTGAAGAGACTCCAAAGTCGTTCCCAAGGGGATGCAGAGTCTGGGTGTGTATCCGTGTGGTTTTTTACCTTCGGCACAAATGACATTCCGCATCATATAATCATATCATATTGCATAGCATCACATCATACATCATTTTGCACCACTAAAAAGATGTGGAGAAACAAAGGAAAGTTGCTCTCTCAAAAAAGTCGATCGGATTATGAAAGGGAATACTATAGCACAAGACATGACTTTGGCAGATATATTTTACTACATGAAGCTAATCTTCGTCAACAGTGACATAAGGAGAATCTTTTTCTTTGCGAAGCATGAAAAGAAGGGAAGGTGTTTTTTTGCCAACAGCTAAAAAACGGTACGTACGAAGGTTTCATGCATCACAAAGAAATATATTACATTAATATACATACAAAAATTAGATGTTTGGTTCTTACAAAAGACTAAGGTTATATACAAGTATTACACTCTCAAGTACACAAAGATTTAGTCTTCCTTCAGCACTTTACATCAGCTTTATTTAGCAGTCTATGGGCGGCTTCGTCAATAGCTTCATTAGCGATTCTTATCATATCTAACGCTTCCTTCATAGCTAGATCAGCCTTAGGGTTATATGGCTCCGGTGGAGGTGAAAGTTTAGCTACATCATAAAAAATGTTGGTTAGTTTCAAAGCTGAAAACGAACTCCGAAGCTAAACCTCAGTAAAGGTACCTATAAGCCTTGCGAGCTGGGCAGCTTCTTCAGCTCGCTTGGCTTCTTCTCGAGCGTCGTGAGATTCTTTTTCAATTTTTCTAATCACTTCATCAGCCATCTCATGACCGCCCTTCATCCACACATCGGAGTAGAATCTCCTGCCCAGCATAGAAGCTTCAGCCAAAGGGTCTTTGGTGTCATCCGCCGAGAAAACAAATCCTAGCTGAGTTGCAGCCTTAACATGTTCACAACCGGCTTTCTCTAAGATCACCACGACCCCTCATGCGCCAACGAATGCACAGAAGTCTCCCCTGTCACTTAAAATTTCGTCAAACGCTTTGACTTCTCCGCTGATCCACTGGACGACTCCATCAGGGTCACCGCGGATGAACCTCTGCTCGGAAGAGTATGCTCCCACCTTTGCAAAACTGTTCTTTAGATTCTAGGCGCATTCCAAGGATATTTCATAGCATCTCTCTTTGGAGTTATGGAGCCCTTCGGCATTCTTTTGTGCCCTTGATTTTTCAATTTCGCTTATCTCATGCTTCACCATTGCAACTTCAAATTTTTCGCTCGTTTCTGCAAGCTTCTTCTTTAAATCTTCTACTTCGACTTTGTGAGCTTCGGCTTGTGCACTAAGTTTGGTTTCACTAGTTTCCAGCCTGTCCACTAACAAAAGCAATATCTTATCTTTTTCAAGAGCTTCATTCCGTAGAGTAGTGATTTCTAACCGAAGATTCCCAAGAGCTATTTGACAGCTCTCATCTTCTGCTTCCTTTTGGGCCTTTAAAGCCTTTCTTAGAATCAAGACCTAATCATAAAAAATATATGAGAACATAACGATAGCAAGGAAAGTTACAAATATAATTTATTTTACAAGAAAAAATATATGCACCTTCAGGCTATTATAAGCAAGGCTATCTGCAAGATCATCCTTCGACATTGCATATAGGCCGAGTTCAAGCTTCGAGTACCCCATATTTTTCATCATTTCTCGGCAAACATAGATCTCTTTATTGTCTGGCAGACAATAAAGGAAATCATCCTCATCATTGCCACTATACACCAAGGATCCTCGGGGATACTTCAGGTCCTTGGCATATTGTTTTGCTTCGGCAATCTGTTCCTCTGATAACTGCTTCCCTGAAGCATGTCACATAATGAATTTCAATTCTCTAGCAGGTGCTATAGGAGCAGGAGATTTGGGTTTTTCAGAAGCCCCCTCTTTTTCCAGGATTATTAGTGCGCTTTCCCAAGGTCTAGCTTCGGCGGGAACTTCTGAGGGTTCAATTTCAGAAATAGTTTGCACCATGGCGGTCTCGTCAGATTTCTTTGGAGCTTTACCCTCTGTGCTAGGAGCTTCAGCAGAAGCAAGAGTTAATGTCTTCATAGATTCCATAACAGCATCCAGCACGCTGGCCATTCTTCTTTTCCTTGGAGTTGTTGCGGGGATGCTTGACGGCTTCGCAGTTCTGTTGTGCATGGTGGACTCAGTGCTTTTAACTGCTCTGCCGCCTTCTCCAGTCTCGGCTCTTTAGCCGGTTTTGTCTTAGCTTCGACTGACACAGAGTGACTTGACTCTGCAATATGAGCGACCCTCTCAATTAGCTTCGGCACGTCGGTCGTTTCAATGCGCCTAGGCTGATGTGTCAAAACTTTAACCTTTTTTGACTTCGACGTGCTAGAAGTCACCGAGGTAGTAGCTTTCCTTTTCTTTCCTTACTTCCGTGAAGGATAGCATTAGTTTGGATATACAAAGTCGATGGCATCGAATACCCTGTTCAGCCTCTTTTTGCCACGAGCCCCGAAAGCAGTTGTCATGGTGTCATCTTCAGCCTTTGAGTATGTTCCAAGCAATTCATCACTAGTCACTTCTATGGCATCTAGCCAGTCATCATTCGGCTTATCAAACTGGCTCCTGTACCTAAAGGTATACTTCAGGTAGACTAAACCACCTTGGCTAGAGCCAGCAGCAGCCTCCTTCGGCATTTCCCACTCATTTGCAGTGGCCACACTCTATAAGCAATGTGCTCTTGAACCATGTCCCTTGAGTCAATGTAGGTGCACACCGTGTTGAAGGCTGCCTAGCATGCTTGCACATCGTTCCCAAGTGCAGTCACTGGCCTCCTAATCCCGAAGCGAGACCATATAGGGCGCTGAATTGTCCCTATCACATCCTCCCTCTGACTTAAGTCATTCTTTACGTAAAACCATTACTACATCCAGGAGCCCGGCCACCTCTTCCAAAACATAGGCACTGGGTAGCTCGCCTCAGATCGAGGCACGAAGCTGTAACAACCAAAGTTGTTGTGATACTGCTCCTTTCTGGTAGCCTTCGTCTCATAAGATAACTCATGAATGTTGCAAAAGCATCTTGCATCTGGTTCTAGTCCTTGGCTCCTCATGGCCCATATAAAGATCCCCACTTTAATGATAGCTTCGGGAGTAAGTTGGTGAAGGTAAATTTCAAAGGTTTTCAAAATTTCGAACAACATTTTGTCCAGAGGAAACCAAAGCCCGGCTTTCATGAAGCTTCTAAAAACCACCACTCCATCAGCTTCGGGAAGAGGAACATTATTCTCCCCTCTAGCCCTCATGATTGAAATATCACGAAAGTACCTCCCCCTCATTGCATCAATCTGCCCTTGTTTAATAGTTGATTTTCCAAAGACAACATGACTCAGTCTCCATGGCCGATCTTTGGCATCTTCATTTCCGCTTTCCACATCGAAGCTTTCACTATCGCTAGAATTTTTAGATATCCCAGCTAACATCTCATTGGCAATCTTCTCCACGTTGGTTTTTTCCAGGCCTCGTAAAATCCGGCCAGCGCTGGGTCAATGATCTTCTTCTCGTCAGCCATTTGGACAATGGTTGCTAGAATGCCGAAGCTCAAAATCCAATCAAACTCGACAAAGAAAGGAAGGTTAAAATGACAAACATAATGCGAGCAACTCAAATAGCACGAAAAATACTCACAACACAGCCTTCTATTTATGTAACACCCCGGGATCCACAAACACGTACCCTAGAATGCTACTAAACTACACATCTAACATTCATATATAAAATTTCGACAGCATCTCCTTCGAAAATTGCATAAACGGGGAAGCAACAAAGTATAAATAGATATCATGATAAGAAAACATAATAGACATTAATAATCTACTAGCAATGGGAAGACAACCATAATGACATGAACTAAATTAACTAGTGCGCACAACTAGTTAGAAACAAACATCCTTTGACAAGAAGTTTCTAATTAAATCATGACTGCACCTAAGCAGCGTTATTATGAGAGTGAAGGTGGATGTGCTGCTACTTCCTACTTCCCTTGATGAGCAACAAGCACTTGCATTGAGTAATGCAAGAGTGAGATGAAACATCTCAGCAAGCGAATTATTTTGATGAGATATTTAAACCACAAATTGAATTAATCAACATTTTAAAAGAATCACAATTAAGATCAAAAATACTTGTAGATATAGAACTCAGTAGTCCCAATATAACCAATACCATCTCATTTCCTCGAACAACCAGAATAGGTTGTATAACACTTCCCTGCGTCAACAATACCTGCAAATATCACTTCAATGTATGTATAGGAATGCAAAGTGTAGGTACTCTGTCTTCATACCTCTGAGGGTATAAAACCACATCATCTGCAAATATCACTTCAATGAATGCATATGAATGCAATGCATATGTCCTCTGCCTTCACCGCATCGTACCCCTCCTCGGGCAACGTACGATGCTAAGTTGTACCGGTACGGTCGGACCATAGGTCACGACCCAACTTCAAATTCAAGTGAATCATGCAATGTATATGGCATGCTGCATTTATCAATATACTTCACTTCCTTCACATACCATACAACCTCAAATAATACTTCATTTACCTTCAGATACAATACAAACCTCAAATAATACTTCATTTACCATTAGGGGTGTGAATTAATCTCATGAGTCATACTCGAATCATAATCATCATCAATATATGATTGAACATCAGTATAATGAAAGCAAGTAAAACATCACCATAGAGTCCAATTATGAAAGAATCCAATACTTCTGAATATTAGAGTGTAGGCGATAGAAATAACAAGTCAGAACGGAAGCAACCACCACTACATTCACTTGCCTTCATCGAAGAAGAAGAAATGTACTAGGCATGATATGGAGTGTCGCCACCTGCTAGCGGGCATAAAAGTACAAATATTTCACAAACATTTGCCAATAATCAACAAATCGCTCCTACACTTGAAACCAAGACCTGGTGGAAAGCCTCCCACCCTGAACCACATGCCATACAGCAGCAGCGCTGTTTGTTAATTTTGTATCTTTAAAATTATAATAGTGGTGATATCAAACAAATAATCTAGGAGTATCTACACAAAATACTCTACAACTTTGGTATTCAATGGATAATTAAATTCTGCCATCTGTAAGTTCTAAAACATCTGACAAGATAACTGACTGAATCTATTTCAGACAGCAGCGTAGTTAACTTCAAAATTCGATATCTCACAAAATACTCAACCAAAAATCATGAAATTCTACTGGCAGTAAGAACATCTATCCCTCTACAGAAGTCTCCATAGTTGGAAGAGCCAATTTGGCCATTTACCTGATGAAACCTACCAGTGAACTGACCCGCTCATTCTTGTCAGGCAAACAGGAACAGCCACAGTAAAACAAACATAACTGGAGTTTCATAATTCATATGAATGCACTCTTTAACAATCTGGAAAGCTTATGAAATTATATACAACTTTTCTTACAAACCCAAGGTTTAATTCTGTTGATAAAATTTCCTAAATCTTAAGAGAACAGATTCTATACATAATTATGAGACTGAGAAACTGTTATAATCAAACTGCAATAACTTTCTGATCTGATGTTCGATTGAGGTGTTCTTCACGGCCACGGAAAGATCTACAAATTATCTACGACTCATATATAGACTTTTTATATTTTTAGGCCACTAAGACCATGGAAAACTGGCATGAACTGAAACTGTCGAATCTGCCATTCTGCAGAAAACTAAATTTGAGATCAAAACCTTACCCCACATCTAATCCAACCTCTAATCCTTTAATCCCCATGATCCAAAACCTCCAAAAGCACATAATTACAGGGAGGAACAAGGATCCCATCCATACCTAGGGTTTCCCCAAGAAAATCTGCAAGAAGAGATGGGGAAGAACATCTCCTTGATCCTCTCTTCCTCTTAAATTCAATGTGCTCCTCCTCTTCTCGATCCTTGCTGCGTGGGGGAAGATCTAGGGAGGAGGAAGAAATGGAGAGCGGCTACCATGGGAGGATAGGGTGGCCAGCCAAGGGGAAAGGGGGAGGGGCGGCTAAGTGTGGGGGGGAAGGGGGGTGGGCGGACAAGAAGGGCAAAAGGGGGGAAAGGGCCACCACTAGGGTTTCTTTGCGAGAGAAACGAAACGACGCCACAGATGACTCTGACTTAGCATCCAATGACCCACAACCCTTTTCCCACATCCACGCACCGAAGATCAACCTTTGGCAACATTTTTTTTTGGGGATTTTACAATTTATATACTCAGAGCCCCACTGTTTGGTGGGCCCGCAGGTCAGTGTAATTCGCTATTCTAGTGAAGGGAAGGTGTTTTTTCGGACCTTCAGCTAAAAGCCTTCGTTCATGTCGCAGTCCAAATTTGTTATAAAGAAACAAATCAATACTACGAGGGGCTACTGTTGGGGGCCTTCTTCCTCTGAAGGTCCTCAAAAACGTAACTGACCATATATTTTCAGTATGACATGGATTGTTACAGGGGGCTTCGGCTTTAGGATGAAGGTTTCTTTTATATAGCAAGGTGAAGATGAAGCCCGAAGGAATTAAGAACGAACGACGAAGCTATAACCAAGGAGTTTCGGCTTTGATGTAATGATGAAGGCCGAGCACGATGATGACCGAAAAGGGACAAAGACTACATAGTCCCAAATATTCTATGTTATAATAATAGATGAGTGTAAGGGACATAAATGTAAATTTACCCGGGCTGCATCCCGTGCCTATAAATAGATGAACAGTAACACCGTACTATTCATGCTGGATTGTAATCGCTCTCCCGTACTCACGCCTTTGAGCAAGCCGAAGGTATCAATGTAATATTAATACTGTTGAATATTCATTTATGTTTTATAGAATACAAATATAAATGAATTAATAAGATCTAGTCTTCATCTTTATCCCTTCGTATTCTTATTCGCATATTAAATAATGAAGGCAATTCTTTCCTGAGCTTCGTCCGATGAGTATTATCCCCATGTGGGAATAATACTTCGGAAGATGAAGATCCTTAATCTTTAACAATTGTGTTGTCTTGTTCTCGATTCATAGCATTTAAAAACAAGTGACCAACATTATTGTTATTATTATTTAAATGCACAAGCAAACAAAAACTCCAACATGATGCATAGCTTATTGATGTGCTTTTATCTAATTATTTACTTTAAATATAATTATTATCAGGATATAATGAGTAGATGGCAAATCATGTAACGAGATCAACTCTTTTCATATGTTTTACAATTTGGGTGTTACACAATAGGGTCTCATAGAGTGGTAGGGATATATATATTGGGAGCCTAGGGCTTCCAATGTTTACTGGAAGCCCCAGCCGCTCTGTGGTCGGCCAGTGCACTAAGTCAAACCTCCCTATGGCGCTAGTCAACCCCGGGTCTAACACACAATCCCTCGCATGGGACGCATGCCATAATTTGTGGTTACGTTTTTTGTGTAAATAGCATAAATAGTTCATGGAAATAGCATAAAACCCCGACCAGCCACTACTGGACCACATCCCACTAGCAGGCGCACGCATGCAAATCCTATTTTATGGTAGATCCGATAATTATGGTAGATTGTGGGAGTTTTCATTGCATGTGCATTAATTTTGGGTGGTATTTTTGTTTCCACTGCATGCGGCTGATATGATTTGAATACTTTATTAGCATGTCTCCAACAGCCATGCAGCTAGCCTTGTTAGAACCAGTTTATGATATATACTAATACTAAAAATTTGTTTCGTGCTATATACGCATAAATTTAGAATGGCAAGAATGTGCGTTGAAAGAAAATAGATTGGCATGCATGAAAACAAAAAATCTGATTTAAATGCATTTCCTCCATAAATATAGGATCTCCAAGAGCCAAGCATCTATGCTTGTTAGAACCAGTTTATGATATATAATTATACTAATCATACTACACTATGTAGTTATTTATGCAATGTGGTACACTGTTAGAAATATGCCCTAGAGATAATCATAGAGATGAGCATATTTCTTTGTATCCATGATATATATATTGGTTAATTGAATATCCATGAAAGGCACCTTGTATTGATTAGCAATTATGTGAATTGTTTGTGAGATTCTTTACTTGTATGGTTATTCTAAATGATGTCTCTGGTCAGAGTCGATGACTAGCACATATATTAGTTGATCACTACATTTCACAAGTCATAAACATGGAGATGTTGAAATAATAATGTGGGCGCATGTATGACATGAGGCTGGACCAACCCAATGTGAGATATTGTAATATAGTTCTCTTTTTGCAACATGTATACTGTGTCCTTAGACCTGATATTGTCGCATGTTCTCAAGATGTGGATTGACCTACTTAGGGACTCAAACGCTACTCCGTAACTAGGTAGTTATAAAGGTAGTTTTGGGTTTGTAAGGAAGCATGTTGTGAGGCATGGTCAGTCAAGATGGAATTTGTCCCTCTCTTCTTGAGAGAGATATCTCTGAGCCCCTCGAGTGCTTGGATCAAGAAATGCATGGCCGTGCTAGGGTTAAGAGTTAACCATTGAAAGGATTCTAATTCACAGTATCGAGAAAGAGAGGTCAGCTTAGAGCCAGACCAAATATCGTGAGACAAAGGGAACAACATATACGTAATGTTGCAATGGTTCGTCTGATATGATCTTTATGTGTGCATAGGAGTTGACATGTTTTGCTAGAGGCCGCTGTCAATTATTGGGCCAAGTAAGAGTACTTGGGCCATGTCTATTTGTATGTGAACCTATAGGGTCACACACTTAAGGGGAAGGAAGCCTAACTTGGATTAGATCTGAAATTAGACTGGGCTTTAGGGTTACTGATGGGCCTCGGAGTCAGAAGCCCACCATAACGCCTATATGATGAGGGCCAGGGCGCGGTTAGACAAACCCTAATTCGCCACCAGCAAACGAGCAGACACTTGCCTCTCACCCTCGCGAAGCCGCCGTCGCGAACCTAGCAGTTCGGTACACGGCACTTCCTCCCTATATGTGTGCATACCTCGGAGGTGCTGCATCTGGAGCACTAGGACGAACCATGCAAGGACGTGAAGGACACCGGCGACTGCACGGCACTGCTCGACGCGTTTGTCTACATCGAGACGTCTTCCGCTGCCCTGCGCGTCTAGTGGTAATTCCATGACCTATAACCGTAGTAGTTCTTGGTTTTATGGGGTCAAAAATTTTGTTTTTCGCTAGCATAGCCTCCCCATAATCCTACATACACCGCGTAAAAACATGGCATGCGATTCACTGGTGGACGCATCTCTATGTTCGAGCGTAAAAACCTTCAGTTTTGAGCGTAAAAACCTGAAGTTATGAGCGTAAAATACAATCCAACCTGAAAGGTCGTTGCAAACCCCTTGATAATGACATAGATACAATCCAACCTAAAGGGACCACCGTGGCTATCTGCTGTAGTGGCGAACATATAGAAACGTGTTTGTCTAACTTGTTTTTGCAGGACATCTTGTGATCGGTATGGCTATTGTGTGTATATGATGCATATTAATGAATTATTCATGACCTGCGTGTCGTGACCAGGGCAATACGGCAGTAGCCATGTGTATTGTCCAAATTTAATGTAATGACCTGTGTGTTAACATGTGATGATCCAAAGTGTATATGTAATTTGTTTACCAGCATATGTTAGATAGGTCTTGAAGGACTCATTACCCGAAGGATGGCATACCTATATCATGGAGATGGTGATCATCGTGATGGACAGATTATTGGAGATGGGGATCACCATGTGACAGCAAGCCATACCGAATCACAACTGTTGTGTGAATGCCATTCTTAATGTTCTACTTGTTCATGTTGCATATATGTCCTTGCGCGCGATGAAATAAGTAGGATGATCCCTCATAAATGTTTAAGCTTAAATGCCTCTCCAAACCTTGCACTATCATAAGTCTTGTTCAATTGGTGGTGGGTCTATGAAATTAGGGTGCCACCAGTTTTCCTTGACTAGATAGGTTTGTATCAGATACGAACTGCAGAAAGGGTTGGTTAACTTAAACAAAGTCAGCTTAATGGTTAAGGACTTTGGGGCATAAGGTTGGGAGCCGAGACATAGAGATGTCACCCAACAATAGAAGTCATATATATATGATATGATTAGCATGGAGTTGCTTACCGATCTACCTTGTCTTCTAGCGGTGATGCTAAAGCTCACTAGTAGACTTGTTAGATGCGGGTTCTGAATCACTAAGTATCAATTGAGGGATATTGATTTTAGTGGGAGTAGACTCTATTAAATGTTTAATATGATTTACTCTGTCATGGATATTTTTGTCTTAGTATTTTGCATTATTTTGTTGTAGATAAATGGCACCTAGCACACCAACATTTACTTTGCGATCAATTCTTGAAAAGGATAAGTTAAATGGAACAAACTATACAGATTAGATCTGTAACCTGAGAATTGTTCTTAGGGCTGAAAAGAAGGAAGACGTTCTAGACACCCCAATGCAAGAGCATCCTGGTGAAGATGCAACTGCTGCAGCTAAAACGCTTACAAGAAGGCAATGGATGCTAATCTTGAAGTGAGTTGCCTGATGCTTGCTTGCATGGAGCCTGAGCTGTAGGTGCAGTTTGAGACAAACCATGAGGCACACGATATGATAGTGGCGCTCAAGGATATGTTCCAGACTCAGGCTAAGACTGAAAGGTTCAATGTGTCCAAAGCCTTTCTAGAATGCAAGCTAGCAGAAGGCACAACAGTTGGGCCACATGTAATCAAGATGGTTGGTTACAGTCAGAGGTTGGAGAAGCTAGGCTTCCCAATAGGCCAAGAGTTGGCCACTGACTTCATTTTGGCATCTCTTTCGCCCAGCTATGGAAACTTCATTATGAACTACCATATGCATGGGGCAGAGAAGGGCCTCAATGAACTATGTGGCATGCTGAAAACAGTAGAGGGTGACATAAAGAAAAGCGCTGGCAGTAGCGACCATGTGATGGCAGTCCAAAACAAACCCAACTTTAAGAAGAAGGGTAAATCTCAAAAGAGGAAGGGCAAGGCAAAGGATATAGTATCCAAGCCAAACCAAAAGCCCAAGGCTAGACTAGCTGCTGATGCAGAGTGCTTTTATTGCAAAGAACTTGGTCACTGGAAGAGGAATTGCAAGCAGTACTTGGCCTCTATTAAGGATCGCGGCGGTAAGGGTACAGCCACAGCAGGTACACTTGCTATTCACATTATAGATATTTTTCTTGCTGATTCTTATATTAATTCTTGGGTATTTGATACCGGATCGGTTGCCCATATTTGCAATTCGATGTAGGGAATGATAAGAACTAGAAGCGTGAAAAGAGGAGAAGTTGATTTCCGGGTAGGCAATAATGCAAGAGTTGCTGCGTTGACCGTCGGGACGATGCAACTCCACCTCTCATCAGGATTTATTTTGGAGTTAAATAATTGTTATCTAGTTCCTAGTATGAGTCGAAACATTATGTCTCCTTCATGTTTGATGAAGGATGGTTATTCATTTGCGAGTGAAAACAATGGTTGTGTGATCTCTAAGAATGGCATGTTTATGGCTTTTGCATCCATTATGAATGGGTTGTTCATTTTAAATCTTGATGATGCACCTATCTGTAATATTAGTGCTAAAAGGCCTCGGCCTAATGATTTAAGTCCTACCTACATGTGGCACTGTCGTTTGGGTCATATAAGTGAGAATCGCATGAAGAAGCTTCATTCCGATGGGCTTTTAACTTCGTTTGATTTTGAATCATACAAGACATGTGAAGCATGCTTACTTGGCAAGATGACCAAGGCACCCTTCACGGGTTTACCTGAGATGGCATTAGATTTATTGGAACTCATACATACTGATGTGTGCGGACCAATGAGTACGACAGCTAGGGGAGGATTCCAATACTTCATAACCTTCACTGATGATTTTAGTAGATATGGGTATGTCTACTTAATGAAACACAAGTCTGAATCTTTAGAAAAGTTCAAAGAGTTTCAGAATGAAGTGGAAAATCAGCGTGGCAAGAAAATTAAAGCACTGCGATCTGATCGTGGAGGTGAATATTTGAGCCATGAGTTTAGCAATCATCTAAAGAGTTGTGGAATTGTTCCGCAGCTTACGCTGCCTGGAACGCCTCAGAGGAATGGCGTGTCTGAGCGACGTAATCGGACTTTATTGGATATGGTTCGATCAATGATGAGCCAATCGGACCTACCTTTTTCGTTTTGGGGATACACTCTAGAAATGGTAGCTTTCACACTAAATAGGGTACCGTCTAAGTCCGTAGTTAAGACACCATATGAGATGTGGACTGGGAAGACTCCCAGTTTGTCTTTTCTGAAGATTTGGGGTTGTGGGGTTTACGTCAAGCGACTTCAGTCGGATAAACTCACTCCAAAATCGGACAAGTGCATGTTCGTGGGATATCCAAAGGAAACTTTGGGATATTACTTTTATCACCGGTCAGAGGGCAAAGTGTTTGTTGCTCGGATTGGTGTGTTCTTAGAGACAGAGTTTCTCAAAAGAGAGAAAAGTAAACAAAAGGTGTATCATGAAGAAGTTCAGGATGAGCCAGTGTCACATGATCCAACAAGTGATGCTAATGTAGCAGAACAAGTTGAGACGTCTGTGGCAAGAGAAACACCACCACAACCACGAAAGTCAGCAAGGCTTCGCGAAGCACGTAGAGAAGTGCTATTGTTGGACAATGGGGAAGTGTTGTTGTTAGACAACGTTGAACCTGCAACATATGCAGAAGCGATGATGGACCCAGATTCCGAGAAATGGCAACTCGCCATGAGATCCGAGATAGGTTCCATGGGAGAAAATCAAGTTTGGAACTTGGTGGACCCGCCTGATGGTGTTAGACCCATAGAGTGCAAATGGATCTATAAGAAGAAGAAAGACATGGATGGAAATGTTAATATCTATAAGGTTCGACTTGTTACAAAGGGTTTTCAATAAGTTCAAAGAGTTGACTATGACGAGACATTCTCGCTAATAGCGATGCTTAAATCTATTCGGATCATTCTAGCTATTGCCACATATTTCGATTATGAGATTTGGCAGATGGATGTCAAAACAGCTTTCCTAAATGGAAACCTTGATGAGGACGTGTATATGATATAGCCTGAGGGTTTTGTCGATCCGATCAATGCTGGAAAGATATGCAAACTTTAGAAATCCATTTATGGGTTGAAGCAAGCATCTCGGAGTTGAAACATTCGTTTTGATGAAGTGGTCAAAGGGTTTGGTTTTCATCAGAATGAAGAAGAAGCTTGTGTTTACAAGAAGGAAAGTGGGAGCGCTATTGTATTTCTAATCTTGTATGTGGATGACATATTATTGATTGAGAATGACATTCCTATGCTGGAGTCCGTTAAGGCTTCACTGAAAAAGAGTTTTTCTATGAAGGACTTAGGGGAAGCAACATATATTTTGGGCATAAGGATCTATAGAAATAGGTCAAAGAGGCTTATAGGATTAAGTCAAGATACGTACATTGACAAGGTGTTGAAACGGTTCAACATAGAACAGTCCAAGAAAGGGTTCTTACCTATGTCACATGTTATACACCTTAGCCAGAAGCAATGTCCTGCGACGGCAAATGAGCGGGAGCGCATGAGTAAGGTACCATATGCCTCAGCAATTGGATCAATCGTGTATGCCATGATAAGTACACACCCAGATGTTTCATACGCTATAAGTGCTACGAGTAGGTACCAGGCTGATCCAGGTGAGGGTCACTGGACAGTGGTAAAAGGCATTCTTAAGTACTTGAGAAGGACTAAAGATATGTTCCTAGTATATGGGGGTAAGGAGGAGCTCGTTGTAACTGGTTACACGGATGCTAGCTTCCAAACTGACCCAGACGAGTTAAAATCGCAATCAGGTTTTGTGTTCACAATAAATGGTGGTGCTGTTAGTTGGAAGAGTTCCAAACAGGAGACTGTGACTGATTCTACAATAGAAGCCGAGTACATTGCAGCTTCTGAATCTGCGAAGGAAGGTGTTTGGATAAGGAAGTTCCTCATCGAGCTTGGTGTATTTCCTAATGCCTCTAGTCCATTGAACCTCTACTGTTACAATAATTGGGCAATTACACAAGCAAAGGAGCCAAGGAATCACCAGAAAACTGAACACGTACTGCGGAAATTTCACCTCATACGAGAATTCGTTAGACAGGGCGAGATAAAGATATGAAAGATACATACGGATTTGAATGTTGCTGACCCTTTGACAAAACTTCTTCCACAACCTAAGCATGAGGCACACATGAGATCTATGGGTATTAGATATCTTCTAGATTAACTCTAGTGCAAGTGGGAGACTATTAGAAATATGCCCTAGAGATAATCATAGAGATGAGCATATTTCTTTGTATCCATGATATATATATTGCTTAATTGAATATCCATGAAAGGCACCTTGTATTGTTTAGCAATTATGTGAATTGTTTGTGAGATTCTTTACTCGTATGGTTATTCTAAATGATGTCCCTGGTCAGAGTCGATGACTAGCACATATATTAGTTGATGACTACATTTCACAAGTCATGGACATGGAGATGTCGAACTAATAATGTGGGCGCATGTATGACATGAGGTTAGACCGACCCAATGTGAGATATTGTAATATAATTCTCTTTTTGCAACATGTATACTGTGTCCTTAGACCTGAGATTGTCGCATGTTCTCAAGATGTGGATTGACCTACTTAGGGACTATCAAACGCTACTCCGTAACTGGGTAGTTATAAAGGTAGTTTTGGGTTTGTCAGGAAGCATGCTGTGAGGCATGGTCAGTCAAGATGGAATTTGTCACTCTCTTCTTGAGAGAGATCTCTAGGCCCCTAGAGCGATTGGATCAAGAAATGCATGGCCGTGCTAGGTTTAAGAGTTAACCATTGAAAGGATTCCAATTCATAGTATCGAGAATGAGAGATTTGCTTAGAGCCAGACCAAATATCGGGAGACAAAGGGAACAACATATACGTAATGTTGTAATGGTTCGTCTGATGTGATCTTTACGTGCGCATAGGAGTTGACATGTTTTGCTAGAGGCCGCTGTCAATTATTAGGCCAAGTAAGAGTACTCGGGCCATGTCTATTTGTATGTGAACCTATAGGGTCACACACTTAAGGGGAAGGAAGCCTAACTCGGATTAGATTCAAAATTAGAATGGGCTTTAGGGTTACTGATGGGCCTCGGAGTCAGAAGCCCACCATAATGCCTATATAATGAGGGCTGGGGGCGGTTAGGGTTACTGATGGGCCTCAGAGGTGCTGGATCTGGATCACTAGGACGAACCAAGCGAGGACGTGAAGGATGTCGGCGACTGCACGGCACTGCTTGACGTGTTCGTCTACATCGAGACGTCTTCCGCTGCCCTGCGCGTCTAGTGGTAATTCCATGACCTATAACCGCAGTAGTTCTTGGTTTTATGGGGTCGAAAAAAAAATTTTCGCTAGCATAGCCTCCCCATAATCCTACATACGCCGTGTAAAAACATGGCATGTGATTCACTGGTGGACGCATCTCTATGTTCGAGCGTAAAAACCTTCAGTTTTGAGCGTAAAAACCCAAAGTTATGAGCGTAAAATACAATCCAACCTGAAAGGTCGTTGCAAACCCCTTGATAATGACATAGATATGTATACAAAGTGATACAAAATTATGTATGTGATTGTGTGTTGTCCCTCCACCATGAACATACATTCAGGCACACCCCCACGAGATGCATGCATGCTGTCTTATTTATTTGGCGGATCTGAACAATATGGCAACCACTAGGCACATGCACACAAATTTTGAATGTTATTTTCGTTCCCACATCATACACGCAAAGTTGGATGGATGATTTCGCGCAAAACATAAATCGTTACAGAATGTTACATAAATACATACACCGTACATCATAATTAATGAAAAAAAATCTTAGTATAGGCTTAACCAATAGGCGCTTGCATAAACAAAGGATTGGAGAAGGTCGTCACTAGAGGACATCGCCGAGGCCACTGGATCAGAGGAGTTTGTCATCGAAGGACACTAGAGCCACCCACACCTCGTGTGGCCGACATCGCCAGAGACAACCACGCCTCACACGACCGCCGGAGCGACCCGCGTCTCCCGTGCCCGCCACCACCGCTGCCGAAGCCTACCATGCCTCGTGCAATCGCCATCGTTATGGGCCTGGGGTGCTGTAACACCCTGAATTCGGGGGTATAAAATTTCTTTTCTAATATCCACCAAATTCAGGTGTTACTCTCTCAGTTCTTCGCTTCCTTTCTCTTTTTCCTAAAAATGAAGAATTATTTTGTTTTATATTAGCGTAAACCTAGTGGAATAAGCCCTAGAGGCACTTTGGTTGTTGCATTCATGTCGTTGCATGGTGTTTCTAAGTGCAAAATGTGTTTGAAACATGTTAACATATCTTATAGAAGCGCTCGGTAAATTTTCATATTTTTTGGATTATTTTTCTATTTTCCGGAAACCAAAATCTATTTATTTGAGGAACTTAAAAATGTTTTTAGAAATTCTAATTATGTTTTTTGAGTTCATTAGGTGCCAAAACATTTATAGGAATTTTCTAGAATTTTTGAAAGCATCTATAATATTTTGAGCACAAAATATGGATTTCTAGGCTTTTTCCGAATTTTAAAAATGGTAAAATCCGAATTTTAACCGAATTTTCATCTCGTCCGAACCCTAGATATATACATGTCCGGCTTCATCACGTCGAGCCCGATCCAGAACGCAAAACGTTTTCTCCAAATCTGATCCCTAGCTCCCGGTATTGCTCACCGAAGTTCGGAGCGGTTACAACTCCGGCGAGCAATTACTCTCAATCTGTGCATCGTCTGCGGAATCCGAGAGTACTGCTGCATTCGCCTCGTCGAGGGCTTCGACGCAGCGCATCTGGTTCGTCGATCAGGCCAACGAAGCTCCGTCAATCGATGGTTTTCTCCTCAGCTCCGGTGATGGTTCATTTTCCGGTGAACCTTCTCCATTGTTTTCAACACGTGTTTTCAACAGCGCCTGGCCACGGCAATGCTAGCCGCCGGCGCGCGCCTTGCTGCAGGACCAAGCACTTGTGGCTCGAGCAGCAGCCCCATGGGGCCTCTCTCCCCACACGGTGCAGCTGTTGCACTTCTGCGCGGCGCTGGCCTGGCTGCGGCCAGCCTGCCACCAGCCCGGCCGAGGCCCCTCCCCTCCCCTCCCCTCCGCGCGTCCACCTCCCCTGGTCGGCCCCTTTTCATGGAGCTCCTGCGTGAGGTAGAGAGAAGAGACGAAGAAGATGATGGCAATTTCGTAAATTAGTACGCGTGAATTACAGTATGATTTAAAACATTCATAACTTTTGCGTTTTAAACCCGATTCGATCTATTCAAGTTGCGTTAGATTCGTATTAAAATTATATTAATTTAGAAATATTTATCCCCACTGTTGCACATTTTATTTAATTTATTTAAACATTTGTTTAACCAATGGCTACTGGAACGACAATTTAATTTTAAAATCTAATTTAGGAATTCGATTTGCGCATTTATAATAAGTCACCAACATGATTAACCTTAACTAAAATATTTCTCATTAATAATTGTTTAGTTTAATCATGTTGTTTATTTATTAGTTTCGTATGTCGGTCCGCGCGTACCGTGCACGTGCCGCAGTGCTGTTTCACGCGCGTCGTCGCGTGTCGTTCGCGAGTGTCGCACGAGTTGTTCGCACGCGTTGTCGCGCGCCGTTTGCGTGTATCGCGTGCCTTGCCGCGTGCCGTTCATGCGTATCGCGCGTTGTCCGCGCGCTAAGTCCTTTGTGTCCGCGCGTCGCACACATCGTTTTTGCACGTCGTGCGTCGTTAATTCGTCTCGCTTAGAATCGCTCATATTAATAAAGTTACTTACTTAACTATCACCTATTAGAATAGAAGATTAATCGAAACTAAGTAGTAGATATTATCTATACTCGAGAAATGTAGGATTAAATATTCTAATTAATACTTATTTAGCGTAAACGCGCTAACCCCTCGACCGTAGCTCCGACTTTCACGTTTCTTTTCCTCATGTAACCGTAGAAGCGCTCTCTATTTTATATTGCTCGCTTTTATAATATTTTATCTTGTATGGTGTAATGTTCTTATGCAAGTATATGTTTGCTTGTGCTTGTTCGTATTCGTTACGCGTCGCGAATAGACTGTGATCCATTTCCGAGCTTCGAGGAATCAACAGTCAAGCTTCGGCGACCAAGAGATTGAACTCTTTGAGTTCTACGAGGCTGAAGACCCTGAGTATCTGTTTGGTGAAGGCAAGTGTCCTCTGACCTATTATGTCCCATTTACTTTATAATTCATCAACCTGCATATCATGATCAACCTAAGGATTGACTAGTATTCTGTTTTCCTGTCATTGTTTACCCTTTGGGAATTGATTATTATGATTAGTTCTATGCTAACGCTTTACTTTAATCAATGAACAATGATGAGATACAATGATGATACTATGATTTTATTCTAGATATGATGATATACTTGTGGCATTTTAGGGGACTCGAGCGGTTTCTCGAGTGCCTCTCCGTAAGGACCAGTTCGTTGGATGACCACCCGGGAAAACAGTGCAACCATGATGGTGGTATGGAACGCCCTTATCTAATTAATTAGAGGAACTGAGTTGTAGTTTGCTTCACCATCGTGCCGTCAATGGGGCTCGGTGTATGCGACTCGCTCTGCCGAGGGTGGATTGCCCATTAGGGAGGAGTGAGGTACATTTAAGAAACCTAACGGGCGGCTACAGCCTCAGGGAATCTTTGTAAAGGCTTCGTAGTGAATCCTTGGCCATTCACCTCGGGAGTGAATTAGGGTCTTGCAAGCTCGGGGTAGAGAGGGGATCACGGCTTATGGGTAAGTGCGCAACCTCTACAGAGTGTTATGAAACTGATATATCAGTCGTGCTCGCGGTTATGAGCGGCCAAGGGAGCTCCATTGATTAGAGACACATTGATCAGAGATACTTTGTTTACAGGTGATAATGACGATGATAGTTTTGATTATGATTATGGTTACGGTTCCTGGTATTCTTTCCATTTGGAAAGAGTACTTTTGGGTTAACAACTTGGGCTAATGTTAAAACATGGCTCTCTACTAGTAATAATTACCTGATCAACTAAAAGAAACTACTTGACATTAACCCCACATAAAGCTAGTCCACCTCAGCCAAACGGGACATTTGCTGAGTACGTTGATGTGTACTCACCCTTGCTTTCACAAAACACCAGGTTGCCTTTGGTGCAATCTATGCTCAGGTAAAGAAGAAGGTGTCGAGGCGGATCTTCAGGAGTTCCAGGACGTCGACGAGTTCGAGGATTAGGCTAGCGACCTCCCCCAGTCAGCTGCCTATGGTGGGTTTATTTACGTTGGCTACGTTTCTATTATGTGTACTTTGATTCATATTATGTAAATGACTCTAGTCTTTAATATTATTATTTACTCTTTATTGTAATTCGAAGCATTCTGCTATGATGAGTCATTTATGTAATCGCTGTGTATGTGAATTTTTGATCCTGGCATGTACATGGTTCGCATTTGGTTTACCTTCAAAACCGGGTGTGGCATAAGTGGTATCAAAGCCGTGCTGACTGTAGGACCGCTGACCTAGAGTAGCATTGGCCGTTTTAAGGACTTATTGACTTTTACTTCACCCATCCTTGATGATGTTTCAAAATATTAGTCACCTTGACTAATTCTATGTTGTGCTCCTATATGCCCCCTTGCCAAAAGTATTTTATTCCAATATGGTATATACTTTTCTCAATCTATTAGATCTGATCTCACTCTTGTGCTTGCAACATCTTTGTAGATGCCCCCTGACCATAACCTTCTTGTCTTTTGGGATTCTTTCCTCTTTCGTCATTAAATTGCTACCATCTGGCGAACTCTAGTCCTTTGGTATTGACATGCTTGTATCCCTTTAATACTCTTGTTTCAAATACTTGCCTCTAAGTTTCTACTGTCTGCTTAAACATTTTAGTTTATATGTCTATGACCTTCCTGTCTTTTAAGACCCTTTCCTATTCTATTGTTAAGTCGCTATCTTTTGGCAATTTGTACTCTCTTTGTCTTGGTATGCTCGTACCATTGGAATCTTGCATACTCTGATTTTTATATGTGCTTACCTTTATATCCCAATGTTTGTTTAAGACATTTCGGTTAACATGCTTTTGACCACCCTTATTTCCTGATGATCCATGAGTGACCATTCTATTTCGCACATCCTTGATGATCTCATCGTTTCCTTATAACTTTCCTCGGTAATAATTTCTATTACTTCAACCATTTTGTTGGAACCTTACCTATCTGACCCTTGATTGTTTTCTCCACTTTGTCAGTCTTGCCTTGACTCTGTCCATGGTTATGTTTTTCATCATTATCACCTTTACCCTTATCACATCTATATCTTACCTTGATGTTTATCTTATACTGGCCCTTTAAAATCTCCTCTTTTCCATCTCAATCTGAGCGTTGTACTTTACCTACTTTTCCCTTGGTTGTATCCTCTTCCTCATCGCTTGTGAGTCTTCAACTCCATCCTTTGTTGTGCCTCTGTTTAGCGTTGCCTTGACCTTTTCCATCTCTCGACCATACCTTGGTGATGACACTATTTCTGTTATCTAAAATCTCGAATCTCCTATCCCAATTTGAGAGCGATGTTTTACTTATCTCACCCTTGGCAATATCCTCTTCTTTACCGCGTGAAAGCCTGAACGTAACACCATTCTTTGTTGTACTCATACCACTGGCTCTTCAATGCCTTCATCTTTTCTCTCATACCCTTGTTTGTTATCGCCTCTGACCCTTGCGATATTGATGTCTTCTACCTAAATGCTTACCTTGAACTTATCCTTTAAAAGGATCCCCTTTCTTTTGACAAAGTTTGAGAGCGGTAAGTTACCCAACTCTCCCTTGATTTCTTTTCACTCCTTGTCCCATTACAAGTTTTGTCTTAATTCCATCCTTTGCTGTGTTTTTATTTGCTATCACCATCACCTGGTCATCCATCGATCTTACCTTGATATTTATCTTGATTCCTGCTCTTTAAAAACCTCTTCCCTTCCACCTCAATTTGAGAGTGGCAATTTACCTATCTAGCCCTTGGACGCACCTTCTTTTCCATTTGTAGGTCCTGTCTTAACTCCATCCTTTATAGTACTTATATTCGTTGTTCTTATGCTTATTTACCTTCTCTCCTATATCCCTGTCCGTTATCACCTTTAAAACCCATGATACTTATGCCCTTGGCTTCCTGCCTACCTTGAACCTATCCTTTGAAGCCTCCTCTTTTCCATCTCTGTTCGAGGATAATGCCTCATCTATTTCATCATTGACTGCTCCCCCTTCTTTGACACCTTGCCAGTTTTGTCCAAAATACATCCTTTATTGTGTGTTCGTCTGTTATCACTTTAACCCTTGTCATCCCTCGATCTTTACCTTGATGCTTATCATGTGCCTCCATTTTAGAGCTGTCTCTCCCATTTCATTCCAAGAGTGATGTCTTACCCATATTGCTCTTGTCTGTTCCCTTTTCCTCTATCGTGTTGCAAGTCTTAGCTTTTGCTCGATATCACCCTTACCTTCCTAATATCTAGATCTTTCCATGATGCTTATCCAATGCCTACCGTTTGAAATATCATATTTCCCATCTCGATTTGCGAATGATGTTTTACCTATCTTGACTTGGGTTGCATTCTCTCCCTTGTCAGTTACAATCCTTGCTTTAGCTCCATACTTTATTATGCTCATGCCCCTATCCTACATATTCTACCGCTCCCCTTGTCTTTCGATGGCCTTAAAGTAGTTTCCACATTGTAAGAAAAGACCACCATTTAATTAAAGGAACGTATAGCAACGAGTGTTTGTTGTTGTGTGCTCATGATGTTTGTCCTTCTGCTATGACTGATTTGCTTCTTTGGAATGAGTGTTGAAGTGTTGTGACCCTTGGACCGCAATGGCATTTGTTTACTAGGTGAGTGCCATAGAGTTAAGTGGTTGGGTTCTCCCCCTGCTCTCTCTAATCCGTCTATACTTACCTTTTCTCGCTATTCTTTCCTCTTGCACCTATCCATTTGGCAACCTCCAACTCCTCCAAATCAGTCAAGATCAGAGTCGACAGCATCTTCATCAAGTATGTATCAACACTCCTATTAAGGGGGTTAGCCGCTAACCCCAATGAAGACAATGCGATCAACATCAACCAACAAGATCAGAGTGGCGCAGCGAAACCGTGTGTGGGTCCTAACCCACAGGTCCAAGAGATCCTCAAGAATTGCCTTGATCAGTCTCAAGCATCTAAAGGTCAAAGCAACCAGGCCACATGTTAAAGTTGCCAGAGTCAAAGTTGAGTCAGGAGAAGCTATGAAAAAACAATAAACCAATATCATTTTCTTGCTAACCTCTTCTTGAATCTCGAGGACAAGATTCTGTTAAGGGGGTTAGATTTGTAACACCTTGAATTTGGGGTATAAAATTTCTTTTCTAATATCCACCAAGTTTAGGTGTTACTCTCTCAGTTCTTCGCTTTTCTTTCTATTTTTCCTAAAAATGGAGAATTATTTTGTTTTATATTAGCGTAAACCTAGTGGAATGAGCCCTAGAGGCACTTTGGTTATTGCATTCATGTCGTTGCATGGTGTTTCTAAATGAAAAATGTGTTTGAAACATGTTAACATATCTTATAGAAGCGCTCAGTAAATTTTCATATTTTTCGGAATATTTTTCTATTTTCTGAAAACCAAAATCTGTTTATTTGAGGAACTTAAAATGTTTTTAGAAATTCTAATTATGTTTTTTGAGTTCATTAGGTGCCAAAACATTTATAGGAATTTTTCTGGAATTTTTGAAAGCATCTATAATATTTTGAGCACAAAAAATGGATTTCTAGGCTTTTCCGAATTTTGAAAATGGTAAAATCCGAATTTTAACCGAATTTTCATCTCATCTGAACCCTATATATATATATATATATATATATATATATATATATATATATATATATATATATATATATATATATATATATATATATATATATATATATATATATATATATATATCCGGCTTCATCTCGTCGAGCCCGATCCAAAACATGAAACAGTTTCTCCAAATCCGATCCCTAGCTCCCGGTATTGCTCGCGGAAGATCGGAGCGGTTCCCACTCCGGCGACAACTCCGGCGAGCAATTACTCTCAATCCGTGCATCGTCTGTGGAATCCGAGAGTACTGCTGCGTTCGCCTCATCGAGGGCTTCGTCGCAGCGCATCGGGTTCGTCGATCGGGCCAACAAATCTCTGTCAATCGATGGTTTTCTCCTTGGCTCCGGCGAGGGTTCATTTTCCTGTAAGCCTTCTCCATTGTTTTCAACATGTGTTCTTCATTTTATTCAATTCGATGTCCAGCCGGCTCCCCGACGGTGTAGCCCCGCGCTCGGCGCCCGCCCAGCCAGCGCCTGGCCGTGGCAACGCCAGCCGCCGGCGCGCGTCTTGCTGTAGGACCGAGCACTTGTGGCTCGAGTAGCAACCCCATGGGGCCTCTCTCCCCACACGGTGCAGATGCTGAACATGTGTGCGGTGCTGGCCTGGCTCCGGCCAGGCTGCCACCAGCCCGGTCGAGGCCCTTCCCCTCCGCGCGTCCACCTCCCTTGGTCGGCCCCTGTTCATGGAGTTCCTGCGTGAGGTAGAGAGGAGAGAGGAAGAAGATGATGGCAATTTCGTAAATTAGTACGCGCGAATTACATTATGGTTTAAAACATTCATAGCTTTTATGTTTTAAACCCGATTCGATCCATTCAAGTTGCGTTAGATTCATATTAAAATTATAATAATTTAGAAATATTTATCCCCACTGTTGCATATTTTATTTAATTTATTTAAACGTTTGTTTAATCAATGGCTATTGGAACGACAATTCAATTTTAAAATCTAATTTAGGAATTCGATTAGCGCATTTTGTCGGCGTTCCGAGACCGGGGGGTCCCCGAGCTGACGAGTGAGTGTGCCGCGTGCCCCAGCCCAGATGGGTCGAGCGCGTGGGCGAGCGCGAAGGGGGGAACAGAGAGAGCGGCCGGTGGCCGGAGCCGGGTCGTGAGGGAGTCGGAGAATTCCCGCGGCCTTCGTGTTCGTCCCGCGCCCAGGTCGGGTGCGCTTGCAGTAGGGGGTTACAAGCGTCCGCGCGAGGTGAGGGGAAGCGAGCGGCCCCGAGAGAGCGCCTGCCCCTGCCCTTCGTCCCCGCGAGGCCAACCTTCTCTAAGAAGGCCCTGGTCCTTCCTTTTATAGTCGTAAGGAGAGGATCCAGGTGTACAAGATGGGGGTGTAGCAAGGTGCTACGTGTCTAGCGAGGGAGAGCTAGCGCCCTAAGTACATGCCAAGGTGGCAGCCGGAGAGATCTTGGCACCCTGTTGGTGTGGCGTCGTGGCTGTTGGAGGAGTAACGGAGCCGGACGGAGGGACAGCTGTCGGAGTGGCTGGGCCCTTGCTGACGTCCTCCTGCTTTCGTAAGGGAGCTGAGAGCCGCCGTCGTCATGGTCTAGCGGGGCGCCATCATTGCCTATCTGGCGTTGCTGGCTAGATGGGACGCCGGTCTTGTTCTCTGCGACCCAAGTCGGCTCAGGGCAGAGTGATGATGACGCTACCTGTTGACGTGGCGGTCTCGTGTCCTAGGTCGGGCGTCGTGGAGGTTCCTCCGAAGCCGAGGTCGAGTCCGTCCTGCAAGACAGAGACAGAGTCCGAGCCCTGGGTCGGGCGAGGCGGAGATCGTTTGGCAGAGGCTGAGGCGGAGTCCGAGCCCTGGGTCGGGCGAGGCGGAGTTCGTCGTCTTCCGGGGCCTTAGCCCGAGTCCGAGCCCTGGGTCGGGCGGAGCGGAGTTCGCCGTCTTCCGGGGCCTTAGCCCGAGTCCGAGCCCTGGGTCGGGCGGAGCGGAGTTCGCCGTCTTCCGGGGCCTTAGCAAGAGTCCGAGCCCTGGGTCGGGCAGAGCCTCCTATGGCACCTCTGGCGAAGTCTGGTCGCCCGTCGGTCTTACCTTTTGTGTTAAACGCCCCGGTGACTGGGTCGGTTGGCGCGGTGATTTAGTCAGGGTTTCTTCTTATCGAAGGCGGGGCCTCGGGCGAGCCGGAGATGCGTCTGCCGTGAAAGAGGAGGCCTCAGGCGAGACGGAGTCATCTTAGGGTCGGCTGCCCTCGCCCGAGGCTAGGCTCGGGCGTGGCGTGATCAAGTCACTCGTATGGACTGATCCCTGACTTAATCAAACCCATCAGGCCTCTGCAGCTTTATGCTGATGGGGGTTACCAGCTGAGAATTAGGCGTCTTGAGGGTACCCCTAATTATGGTCCCCGACAGTAGCCCCCGAGCCTCGAAGAGAGTGTTAACACTCGCTTGGAGGCTTGCGTCGCACTTTTTTGCAAGGGGACCAGCCTTTCCCGGTGGTGCTTTGTTCCGGTGGGTGCGCGCGAGCGCACCCGCCGGGTGTAGCCCCCGAGGCCTCGGAGGAGTGGTTTCACTCCTTCGAGGTCTTAATGCCTTGCGTAATGCCTCGGCTGGTCTGGCGGTTCCCTCATGCGAGCAGGGCGTAACCCAGGTGCACTGTCGGGGCCCAAGTTCTCAGGCTGGTATGTTGACGCTGTCAACGGTTTGGCCGGAGCCGGTTTTGCGAGAGCAGCCCCCGAGCCTCTGCACGGAGCGAGAGGACGATCAGGGACAGACTCGGCTTTTTTATATACGCCCCTACGTCGCCTTTCCGCAAGGAGGAGGGGGGGAGTGCGCCATGTTACCCTCGATGGGCACCGAACATGGTGTCTCCGGTGAGCTGCAATCGGGTAATCCGAGTGGACGTCCGTGCCCCGTTCGTTAGGGGTCGGCTAGGGGCCCGGAGGCACGCCCAAAAGTACCTGCGGGTGATCTGCCGGACCCGGTCCCCTAGCGACGGGGTCCGAGGGCTCGTTGCCTCCCTCCGATGGGATTCCGTTACAGAGTCGTTCCCGCTGGTCTCGGAAATGTCCTAGGGTACCTCGGGAGCGCAGCCTATGTATCGAACGTACCCCTGGTCATCCCTCGCTCGGCGTCTGAGGCGACTGTGAACCCTTCGACAGGCCAGCCTTCGAACCCCTGATCAGTAGGGGGCACGGAGCCCGAGTAGCCTGAGGCGGTCGTGGGACCTTTCGGGGGCCGACCTTCGAACCCCTGACCAGTAGTGGGTGTCGGGCCCACGCGATCTGAGGCGGCTGTTGAACCCTTCGGGGGGCCAGCCTTCGAACCCCTGATCAGTAGGGAGGCTCGGAGCCTAGTTCCTTCACGGGGAAGGATCCCTTTGGGGTTATCCCCCTTCTCGGTCCCTGTTGCAAGAGATAGAGAAAGAAGGAAAAGGGAAAAAGGATTCGAAATTGAACGTCGTGGCGTACCTTTTTCGGCGTGGTCGTTTTGGTGAAGGCGAAACGTCACCAGCCGCTCCCGCCCGTAGCGCTGTCCGTCGAGCCGCGGAGTTAATGCGCCGGGGTGAGTAGTTGGCGAGGTTGTCGTTGCGCGTGCGCGATCCGTTCGAGGTACGGGCCACGGGCGCGTCGTCTTCACGCCGTGAGAGGAGGTTCTCTTGCTGCCTCCGGATGGGACATGAGCTTGGCAGATGGCGTGACCGCTGCTCTCGCGCGCCTGCCACCGTCATTACTGCCGGCCCATTTTTGACCGCTTTTGACCGATGCGCCAGGCTGGCGCTGCTGGGTCGCGGGCTGGGTCGCCTCGAATCGCGGTATCGGTACCGCAATCGAGGAGGTGCGTGGTGGAGCGAGTGGCACAACGGCTCGCATGCAGCACCCGGCGCGCCAGTTGCACGACGCGTGGGCTTGAGCCGTCGCGCTGGCTTGTCAGGAATCGGAGAGGCGCATCCACTTGGCGCGGTTGCATGCCGCCTGCATGGCCGCCTGCCCCTTTCGCCCGCTGGTCCGGGCAAAAGTGGAGGGTTACTTGTAACCGCTGGGTGGTTGCGTGCGTCGTGCGCGGCGGTTCGGCTTCTTCTGCTTAGAGCCGGTCTGCATGACAGGCGGGCCCCAGCCCTCGCGCCGCAGGGGAGGACTTTAGAGGTATGTTGGAGAAGACTCAGCCCGTGACGGTTGAGGGCGCAAGCAGGGGGAGTTGCCTTTAAAAGGAGGGCGACCCCTTTCGTAAGGTGACCATGTCTCCTTCCTCCCTTATGCATTGTGTCTCTTCATCTCCCGAGGCCCCGGATGGGGGGAACCGCCGTCTTTTCGCTCCATCGCCGGAGGAACGCAACTCCGTGGGAGTCGGTACCTTTCAGCCATCGTTCGGCTTCAAGGATTTTCATCGTGCAGCCCGGTTGCCCCCCCTCGGCTGGGGGTCACCCGAGACGGTGACCGCCAGCTCCTGAGTGGGGAGGGGCAAACCGGACTGCGGTCCCGGCGCTGCCCTCAGTGTTGAGGGTGTTCGTCATCCTCGCCGGGGCGGGGAGCGAGGCGAGCCGGGGCCCCACCTCCTACGCGGGTCGGCGGGCCACCTCATTTTCCAGCTTCTGGTGGTGGCAATCGCCTTTTAGCCCCACGGCGGGGACATCCTCCAGTCATGCCGGGGAAGGAGAACTGCTGCTGCCCAGCTAGGATGCAACATTCCGTATTCCTCCTCGCATTCGCAGCGAGGGCGGCTGCGAGGATCTGCCGGGGTGCTTAGGGGCGTCCCGCGTTTGCTGGTGATTCGCCCAGAGCTTGTCGCTCCACGGGCTTCCCTGGCGGGGAGGTTGTCCGTACCCGCGGGGGCGGAACCGGAGTTCCGTTTGTAATGGCACTTCGAGTGCCGGGTTTTTTGTTCATCTCGGCTTTCGGGGCCTGAACATGTATGTAATTACGGCGCGGAGCCGTGTTTTTTCCTCATTTTCGAGCACTACGACTCGTCTGCTGATTGTCTGAACCGCTTCACCAAGCGTGAGTTGCCCCGTGTCGAGGTGACGAGTGAGGTATCCGTATCCCGGAGGCGTAGGAATCCCTTGGCTCGGTCGGACCCGTTGCCCGAGGCTCCTCTAGCCTAGTTAAAGAGACCCCTCGGCCGCTCTTTGACGAGCCGAGGCCAGGGGTAGCGATATCAGCATGAGCAGAGGCGGAGTTGGCTCGGAAATGAAACCTGGTTGGCCGGAGCCTAGCCGGGTTGTCCGTTGGCAGGATCGTCGTCGGAGTTGATCAGCCGAGGCTTCGGACCGAGCTGGCGCCCTCGGAGGGTGGTCGGCCGAGGCCCCGGAGGTGGCCGGCCGAGCCGTCCGCTCGGGCCGGGTTCTCGGAGAAGTCCCTGGCAGAGATCGCTCGAGCGTGGTGATGACGTCGTCCTTCGGAGCAGAGGCCCTCGGACCGCGTCGCCGTCCGAGGCTAGGTCGGGCCTTGCTGAAGGTGCTACCCATGCCGAGGGTGTCATCGCCCTCTTCCAGCGTCAAGATCCGAGCCTGCAGGGTCAAATCGTCTTGTAGCGTGGGCCTTGTGCGGCCGTCGAGGCCAGAACACATACCCTTGCTGCGTTATAAAGCTGCGTCTCTTTTCCTCTTGTTTCGAGTATCTGGACTTTTTTGTCGGTAGCAGGGATGTTAGTGCGAGCAAGAGTCGCTTCTCGCGGAAGGCGATGAGTGAGGTATCCGTATCCCGGAGGCGTGGGAGTCCCTCGGCTCGGTCGGCCTTGCCGCTTACGCGTACTTTTACCCGTCCATGAGGCCCTGTCACTGACTCAGTCGAGAAGGCTCGAAGAATCGCTTCGACAGAAGAGCTTCCGTACGTAAAGACTCGTTCGATCCGCGGATTCACCTTATCCGAGCGCGAGTTACTTATCGCAGAAGGTGATGAGTGAGATATCCGTATCCCGGAGGCGTAGGAGTCCCTCGGCTCGGTCAGCCTTGACTGCTTACGTGTACCCCGTCGTTTCCAGGACCCACTTTTCGAAGTAGTCAAAAAGCACGAAAGACGTTCTGGTAAAAGAGATTTTCTTTTTGAGGAAAATTTTGACGCAGAGGGGGTTTCCCCCCTTTTAGCCCCCGAGGGAGGGTCGGGCTTTGCCGAGGCGAGGCCGACCCTTCCTTGTTGACTAAACTTTGCGTGGGCGCGAGGTATATAAACAACTTTGGAAACATCTTAAGGGTAGAAGCGACGTAGCTGTTGGATGTTCCAAGCGTTGCCGTAGACCTCGCCTTGACTGTTGGCCAGCTTGTACGTTCCGGGCTTCAGAACTTTGGCGATGACGAACGGCCCCTCCCAGGGGGGCGTGAGCTTGTGCCTCCCTCGGGCGTCTTGCCGCAGTCGAAGCACCAGGTCGCCCACCTGGAGGTCTCGGGGTCGGACCCCTCGGGCGTGGTAGCGTCGCAGGGACTGCTGATACCGCGCTGAGTGTAGTAAGGCCCTGTCCCGAGCCTCGTCCAGCTGGTCCAGCGAGTCTTCTCGGCCAGCTTGGTTGCTTTCTTCGTTGTAGGCCCTCGTCCTCGGGGAGCCGTATTCCAGGTCCGTGGGCAAGATGGCCTCGGCCCCGTAGACCAGGAAGAACGGCGTGAAACCCGTGGCTCGGCTTGGCGTCGTCCTCAGGCTCCAGACCACCGAGGGGAGTTCCTTCATCCACCGCTTGCCGAATTTGTTGAGGTTGTTGTAGATCCGAGGCTTGAGCCCTTGTAGGATCATGCCATTGGCACGCTCTACTTGCCCATTCGTCATGGGATGAGCTACGGTGGCCCAGTCCACCCGGATGTTGTGATCCTCGCAAAAATCCAAGAATTTTTTGCCAGTGAACTGGGTGCCATTGTCGGTGATGATTGAGTTCGGGACCCCGAAGCGATGGATGATGTTGGTGAAGAACGCCACCGCCTGCTCGGACCTGATGCTGTTCAGGGGTCGGACCTCGATCCACTTGGAGAATTTGTCGACGGCGACCAGCAGGTGCGAGTAGCCCCCGGGCGCCTTCTGCAGAGGGCCGACGAGGTCCAGACCCCACACAGCGAAAGGCCAGGTGATGGGTATCGTCTGTAGAGCCTGAGCGGGCAGGTGGGTCTGCTTCGCATAGAATTGGCACCCTTCGCAGGCGCGGACAATTCTAGTGGCGTCGGCCACCGCCGTTGGCCAGTAGAAGCCTTGGCGGAAAGCGTTCCCGACGAGGGTTCGAGGTGCTGCATGGTGACCGCAAGCCCCCGAGTGTATTTCCCGCAGGAGTTCCTGACCTTCGGCGATGGAGATGCATCGCTGGAGGATGCCCGAGGGGCTACGGTGGTAGAGCTCCTTCTCATCGCCCAGCAAGACGAACGATTTGGCGCGTCGCGCTACCCGCCGAGCCTCGGCTCGGTCGAGGGGCAGTTCTCCTTGGTGGAGATATTGCAGGTACGGGGTTTGCCAATCTTGATCTGGCAGGACCCCGTTCTGGTCCTCCTCGATGCGCAGGGCTTCGCCCTCGGGTTCCGAGGGTACCTCGGGTTGAGCCGAGGATGGCTCGGGCTGGGCCGAGGTCACCTCGGACGAGGCCGAGGGTGCCTCGGGCTCGGGCGCGTCGCCTATCTTGACGGAGGGTTGGTGCAGATCCCGGGAGAAGACGTCCGGGGGAACCGTCGTTCGCCCCGAGGCTATCTTCGCTAGCTCGTTCGCAGTCTCGTTGTAGCGCCGGGCGATGTGGTTGAGCTCGAGCCCGTAGAACTTGTCTTCCAGGCGTCGAACCTCTTCACAGTAGGCCTCCATCTTCGGGTCGCGGCAGAGGGAGTTCTTCATGACTTGGTCGATGACGAGCTGCGAGTCGCCGCGTGCATCGAGGCGCCGGACCCCTAGCTCGATGGCGATTCGCAATCCGTTGATCAGAGCCTCGTACTCAGCCACATTGTTGGACGCCGGGAAATGGAGGCGGAGCACGTAGCGCAGGTGTTTCCCGAGGGGCGAGACGAAAAGCAGGCCCGCGCCGGCCCCTGTCTTCATCAGCGACCCGTCGAAAAACATGGTCCAGAGCTCCGGCTGGATCGGAGCCGTCGGCAACTGGGTATCGACCCATTCGGCTACGAAATCCGCCAGTACCTGGGACTTGATGGCCTTCCGAGGGGCAAACGAGATTGCCTCGCCCATGATTTCCACCGCCCACTTCGCGATCCGCCCCGAGGCCTCTCGGCACTGGATGATCTCCCCCAGGGGGAAGGATGACACCACAGTCACTGGATGGGACTCGAAGTAATGTCGCAGCTTTCGCCTCGTCAGGATCACTGCGTATAGCAGCTTCTGGACTTGTGGGTAGCGGATCTTGGTCTCGGACAGCACTTCGCTGACGAAGTAAACTGGCCTTTGAATGGGCAAAGCATGCCCCTCTTCCGGCCTTTCGACCACGATCGCGGCGCTGACCACCTGAGTGGTTGCGGCGACGTAGACCAAGAGGGTTTCTCCATCAGCTGGGGGTACCAAGACGGGCGCCTGGGTGAGGAGCGCCTTCAGGTTCCCGAGGGCTTCCTCGGCTTCGGGAGTCCAAGTGAAGCACTCGGCCTTCCTTAAGAGGCGGTACAGGGGCAGGCCTCTTTCGCCGAGGCGCGAGATGAAACGGCTCAAGGCCGCGAGGCATCCCATGAACCTCTGTACGCCTTTTAAGTCCTTGATGGGCCCCATGCTTGTGATGGCCGCGATCTTCTCCGGGTTGGCTTCGATGCCACGCTCGGAGACGATGAATCCCAAAAGCATGCCCCGGGGCACCCCGAAGACGCACTTCTCGGGATTGAGCTTGACGCCCTTCGCCTTGAGACACCGGAATGTCAGTTCGAGGTCGGAGAGAAGGTCGGAGGCTTTCCTCGTCTTGACTACGATGTCGTCGACGTAGGCCTCGACCGTGCGACCGATGTGTTTGCCGAACACATGCTTCATGCACCGCTGGTACGTTGCACCCGCGTTCCTCAAACCGAACGGCATTGTAACATAACAGTACATGCCGAAGGGTGTGATGAAAGAGGTCGCGAGCTGGTCGGACTCTTTCATCTTGATTTGATGATACCCTGAGTAGGCATCGAGGAAAGACAGGGTTTCGCACCCTGCAGTGGAGTCCACGATCTGATCGATGCGAGGTAGAGGGTAGGGGACCTTCGGACATGCTTTGTTGAGACCAGTGTAGTCTACACACATCCGCCACTTCCCCCCTTTTTTCCTCACAAGTACAGGGTTGGCAAGCCATTCGGGATGGAATACCTCTTTAATGAACCCTGCTGCCATCAACTTGTGGATCTCCTCGCCTATCACCCTGCGCCTTTCCTCGTCGAATCGGCGTAGAGGCTGTCTGACCGGTCGGGCCCCGGCCCGAATATCCAGCGAGTGCTCGGTGACATCCCTCGGTATGCCGGGCATGTCAGAGGGACTCCACGCAAAGACGTCGGCGTTTGCGCGGAGAAAGTCGACGAGCACTGCTTCCTATTTGGGGTCGAGCCCGGATCCGATCCGAATCTGCTTGGAGGTGTCGCCACTGGGGTCGAGAGGGACGGCCTTAACCGTCTCCGCTGGCTCGAAGTTGCCGGCATGTCGCTTCACGTCCGGCACCTCTCGGGAGAGGCTTTCCAGGTCGGCAATGAGGGCCTCGGACTCGGCGAGGGCCTCGGCGTACTCCACGCACTCCACATCGCATTCGAATGCGTGTTTGTACGTGGGGCCGACGGTGATGACCCCGTTGGGGCCCGGCATCTTGAGCTTCAGGTAGGTGTAGTTGGGGATGGCCATGAACTTCGCGTAGCATGGCCTTCCCAACACCGCGTGGTAGGTTCCTCGGAACCCGACCACCTCGAATGTCAAAGTCTCCCTTCGGAAGATGGAGGGTGTTCCGAAGCAGACAGGGAGGTCAAGCTGTCCGAGGGGCTGGACATGCTTCCCGGGGATGATCCCATGGAAGGGCGCAGCGCCTGCTCGGACGGATGACAGATCGACGCGCAGGAGCCTGAGGGTCTCAGCGTAGATGATGTTGAGGCAGCTGCCTCCATCCATCAGGACCTTGGTGAGCCTGACGTCGCCGATGACGGGATCGACGACGAGCGGGTACTTCCCTGGGCTCGGCACGTGGTCGGGGTGGTCGTCCCGGTCGAAGGTGATGGGCTTGTCGGACCAGTCTAGGTAGACTGGCGCCGCCACCTTCACCGAGCAGACCTCCCGACGCTCTTGCTTACGATGCCGAGCCGAGGCGTTTGCCGCATGCCCTCCGTAGATCATGAAGCAGTCGTGGACCTCTGGGAACTCTCCTGCTTGGCGATCCTCCCTTTTGTCGTCGTCGCGGGCCTTGCCACCCTCTGCAGGTGGCCCAGCCCTGTGGAAGTGGCGCCGAAGCATGACGCACTCCTCGAGGGTGTGCTTGACGGGCCCCTGATGGTAGGGGCACGTCTCCTTGAGTGCCTTGTCGAAGAGGTTAGCACCTCCGGGGGGCTTCCGAGGGTTCTTGTGCTCGGCGGCGGCGACAAGGTCTACATCGGGAACGTCGCGTTTCGCTTGCGACTTCCTCCTGCCTTTCTTCTTGGCGCCGCGCGGAGCAGACGCCTCGGGAGCATCTTCCGACGGGCGGCCCTGGGGCTGCTTGTCCTTTCGGAAGATGGCCTCTACCGCCTCCTGGCCGGAGGCGAACTTGGTGGCGATGTCCATCAGCTCGCTCGCCCTGGTGGGGGTCTTGCGACCCAACTTGCTCACCAGGTCACGGCAGGTGGTGCCGGCGAGGAACGCGCCGATGACATCGGAGTCGGTGACGTTGGGCAGCTCGGTGCGCTGCTTCGAGAACCGCCGGATGTAGTCCCGGAGGGACTCTCCCGGCAGTTGCCGACAGCTTCGGAGGTCCCAGGAATTCCCGGGGCGCACGTACGTGCCCTGGAAGTTGCCGGCGAAAGCCTGGACCAGATCTTCCCAGTTGGAAATCTGCCCCGGAGGCAGGTGCTCCAACCAGGCACGAGCGGTGTCGGAGAGAAACAGGGGGAGGTTTCGGATGATGAGGTTGTCATCGTCCGTCCCACCCAGTTGACAGGCCAGGCGGTAGTCCGCAAGCCACAATTCCGGTCTCGTTTCCCCCGAGTACTTTGTGATAGTAGTCGGGGGTCGGAATCGGGGCGGAAACGGCGCCCGCCGAATGGCTCGGCTAAAGACCTGCGGACCGGGCGGTTCGGGCGAGGGACTCCGATCCTCCCCACTGTCGTAGCGTCCCCCACGCCTGGGGTGATAGCCTCGGCGCACCCTTTCATCGAGGCGTGCCCGACGGTCGCGATGAGGGTGCTCGTCGCCGAGGTGGCCCGGGGCCGCAGGTGCGGTGTTGCGCGTGCGCCCGGTGAAGACCGAGGCTTCCTGCGTGAGTCGGGAAGTCGCGGCACGAGGTTCCGAGGGGTACCCCTGCCTTCGGGAGGCAGAGCTTTCGGCCCGCCGAGCCGCAGCGCCTTCCAGGAGATGCTTGAGTTCTCCCTGGATTCGCCGACCCTCGGTGGTTGATGACTCCGGCATTGCGCGGAGGAGCATCGCTGCGGCGGCCAGGTCCTGACCGGTTCCGTCGGACGCGGGTGGCGGTCTGTCCCTGGCATCGTTGGTGATGCGGTGCTGGAGACCTTGGGGCAGGTGACGTATTCCTCCGGCCGGGGGCTGGCTCGCCCATACCTGCCCGATGTTCTGGCGGATTGCCTTGAGCGCTCCTGCTCCCTCATCGAGCCCGGCCTGCGCCCCGCGGACTTGCTCGAGCTGTGGGTCGTGACCCCCCGCCGGGACGGGGACCACAGCTAGCTCCCGCGGGATGTCGGCGCGAGGCGCTGGCCTAGGGGGATCACCATCCTCCGACATGCCGAGACAGCCGCCTCCGGAGGGATCCCCTAGCTCGATGTGGAAACATTCGCGGCTCGGGCCGCAGTCCTTGTCGCCAAGGCTGCGGCTGCCGTCGGAACAGTCGGAGAGGCAGTAGTCACATGCGGTCATGAAGTCCCGCATGGCACTAGGGTTGCCAGATCCGGAGAAATCCCAGCAGATGCTGGGGTCGTCATCTTCCTCGGACCCAGAGGGTCCGTAGGTCGAGACACCCGTCAATCGGTCCCAAGGCGACCGCACACGAAACCCCAGAGAGGTTGCACTCGCCTCAATGTGAGTGCCCGCCAAAGCGAGGTCGCCAGGCGGGCTGAGGTCGAGTCGAAATGACGAAAGATGGGGAGCAGTCGGTACCTTTTTGTCGACGAGGAGCGACGAAGTCACGTCGGGGGCTGACCGCGCCGTCGTCTTGGGTACGAGGGCGACGTCCTGCAGGCCCTCCGTGAGCGTGCTGGTGTCGTCCATCTGCTCGGGGTCGATGTGTTGCGGGGGGATGACGCTCGCCTTCGCCTCGAACGCGAGGGCAACGCTTAGCGTGTCCTCCGTTGAGGCGCCGGGGATGTCGATTTGCTCGACAGCCGTCGGAGCGCGGCCTCCCGCTCGGCCCTGGTTGCCTCTCCTCCTCCTCCTCCGATGGCGAGGGAGAGGAAGGGGTGAGCTCGAAAGTCGTCCTTCCCCCACGCGGGAAAGGCGTCGTCGATTCCGCCGCTGGCGGGCGGGTTGTCCGCCACCATTGTCGCTATCGCGCGGCGGTGGAAGGAGCATCATGTCGTAGCTGCTGTCGAGAGACATGAACTCGAGGCTCCCGAAACGGAGCACTGTCCCGGGTTGAAGAGGTCGTTGGAGACTGCCCATCTGGAGCTTGACGGGAAACTGCTCGTCAACACGCAGCGTGCCCCTACCTGGCGCGCCAACTGTCGGCGTTCCGAGACCGGGGGGTCCCCGAGCCGACGAGTGAGTGTGCCGCGTGCCCCAGCCCAGATGGGTCGAGCGCGTGGGCGAGCGCGAAGGGGGGAACAGAGAGAGCGGCCGGTGGCCGGAGCCGGGTCGTGAGGGAGTCGGAGAATTCCCGCGGCCTTCGTGTTCGTCCCGCGCCCAGGTCGGGTGCACTTGCAGTAGGGGGTTACAAGCGTCCGCGCGAGGTGAGGGGAAGCGAGCGGCCCCGAGAGAGCGCCTGCCCCTGCCCTTCGTCCCCGCGAGGCCAACCTTCTCTAAGAAGGCACTGGTCCTTCCTTTTATAGTCGTAAGGAGAGGATCCAGGTGTACAAGATGGGGGTGTAGCAAGGTGCTACGTGTCTAGCGAGGGAGAGCTAGCGCCCTAAGTACATGCCAAGGTGGCAGCCGGAGAGATCTTGGCACCCTGTTGGTGTGGCGTCGTGGCTGTTGGAGGAGTAACGGAGCCGGACGGAGGGACAGCTGTCGGAGTGGCTGGGCCCTTGCTGACGTCCTCCTGCTTTCGTAAGGGAGCTGAGAGCCGCCGTCGTCATGGTCTAGCGGGGCGCCATCATTGCCTATCTGGCGTTGCTGGCCAGATGGGACGCCGGTCTTGTTCTCTGCGACCCAAGTCGGCTCAGGGCAGAGTGATGATGACGCTACCTGTTGACGTGGCGGTCTCGTGTCCTAGGTCGGGCGTCGTGGAGGTTCCTCCGAAGCCGAGGTCGAGTCCGTCCTGCAAGACAGAGACAGAGTCCGAGCCCTGGGTCGGGCGAGGCGGAGATCGTTCGGCAGAGGCTGAGGCGGAGTCCGAGCCCTGGGTCGGGCGAGGCGGAGTTCGTCGTCTTCCGGGGCCTTAGCCCGAGTCTGAGCCCTGGGTCGGGCGGAGCGGAGTTCGCCGTCTTCCGGGGCCTTAGCCCGAGTCCGAGCCCTGGGTCGGGCGGAGCGGAGTTCGCCGTCTTCCGGGGCCTTAGCCCGAGTCCGAGCCCTGGGTCGGGCAGAGCCTCCTATGGCACCTCTGGCAAAGTCTGGTCGCCCGTCGGTCTTACCTTTTGTGTTAAACGCCCCGGTGACTGGGTCGGTTGGCGCGGTGATTTAGTCAGGGTTTCTTCTTATCGAAGGCGGGGCCTCGGGCGAGCCGGAGATGCGTCTGCCGTGAAAGAGGAGGCCTCAGGCGAGACGGAGTCATCTTAGGGTCGGCTGCCCTCGCCCGAGGCTAGGCTCGGGCGTGGCGTGATCAAGTCACTCGTATGGACTGATCCCTGACTTAATCAAACCCATCAGGCCTCTGCAGCTTTATGCTGATGGGGGTTACCAGCTGAGAATTAGGCGTCTTGAGGGTACCCCTAATTATGGTCCCCGACACATTTATAATTAGTCACCAACATGATTAACCTTAACTAAAATATTTCTCATTAATAAATGTTTAGTTTAATCACGTTGTTTATTTATTAGTTTCGCATGTCGGTCCGCGCGTACCATGCGCGTGCCGCAGTGCTGTTTCACACGCGTCGTCGCGTGTCGTTCGCGAGTGTCGCGTGTGTTGTTCGCACGCGTTGTCGCGCGCCGTTCGCGTGTGTCGCGCGCCTTGCCACGTGCCGTTCTCGCGTATCGCGCGTTGTCCGTGCGCTAAGTCGTTTGTGTATGTCGTATCGCGCACATCGTTTTTGCATGTCGTGCGTCGTTAATTCGTCTCGCTTAGAATCGCTCATATTAATTATGTTACTTGCTTAACTATCACCTATTAGAATAGAAGATTAATCGAAACTAAGTAAGATATTATCTATACTTGAGAAATGTAGGATTAAATATTCTAATTAATACTTGATTAGCGTAAACGCGCTAAGCCCTCGACCATAGCTCCATCTTTCGCGTTTCTTTTCCTCGTGTAACCGTAGAAGCGCTCTATATTTTATATTGCTCGCTTTTATAATATTTTATCTTGTATGGTGTAATGTTCTTGTGCAAGTATATGTTTGCTTGTGCTTGTTTGTATTCGTTGCGCGTCGCGAATAGACTGCGATCCATTTCCGAGCTTCGAGGAATCGACAGTCAAGCTTCGGCGACCAAGAGATCAAACTCTTTGAGTTCTACAAGGCTGAAGACCCTGAGCATCTGTTTGGTGAAGGCAAGTGTCCTCTGACCTATTATGTCCCATTTACTTTATAATTCATCAACCCGCATATCATGATCAACCTAAGGATTGACTAGTATTCTGTTTTCCTATCATTGTTTACCCTTTGGGAATTGATTGTTATGATTAGTTCTATGCTAGCGCTTTACTTTAATCAATGAACAATGATGAGATACAACGATGATACTATGATTTTATTCTAGATATGATGATATACTTGTGGTATTTTAGGGGACTCGAGCGGTTTCTCGAGTGCCTCTCCATAAGGACCTGTTCGTTGGATGACCACCCAGGAAAACAGTGCAACCATGAGGGTGGTATACGATGCCCTTAGCTAATTAATTAGAGGAACTGAGGTGTAGTTTGCTTCGTCGTCATGCCGTCAATGGGGCTCGATGTATGCGGCTCGCTCTGCCGAGGGTGGATTGCCCATTGGGGAGGAGTGTGGTACATTTAGGAAACCTAACGGGCGGCTACAGCCTCAGGGAATCTTTGTAAAGGCTTCGTAGTGAATCCTTGGCCATTCACCTCGGGAGTGAATAAGAGTCTTGCAAGCCCGGGCTAGAGAGGGAATCACGTCTTGTGGGTAAAGTGCGCAACCTCTACAGAGTGTTATGAAACTGGTATATCTGTCGTGCTCGTGGTTATGAGCGGCCAAGGGAGCTCCATTGATTAGAGACACATTGATCAGAGATACTTTGTTTACAGGTGATAATGAGGATGATGGTTTTGATTATGATTATGGTTACGGTTTCTGGTATTCTTTCCGTTTGGAAAGAATACTTTTGGGTTAACAACTTGGGTTAATGTTAAAACCTGGCTCTCTTCTAGTAATAGTTACCTGATCAACTAAAAGCAACTACTTGACCTTAACCCCACATAAAGCTAGTCTACCTCATCCAAACGTGACATTTGCTGAGTACGTTGATGTGTACTCACCCTTGCTTTCACAAAACACCAGGTTGCCTTTGGTGCAATCTATGCTCAGGTAAAGAAGAAGGTGTCGAGGCGGATCTTCAGGAGTTCCAGGACGTTGACGAGTTTGAGGATTAGGCTAGCGACCTCCCCCAGTCAGCTGCCTATGATAGGTTTATTTACGTTGGCTACGTTTCTATCCTGTGTATTTTGATTCATATTATGTAAATGACTCTAGTCTTTAATATTATTATTTACTCTTTATTGTAATTCGAAGCATTGTGATATGATGAGTCATTCATGTAATTGCTATGTACGTGAATTTCTGATCCTGGCACGTACATGGTTCGCATTCGGTTTACCTTCAGAACCGGGTGTGATAGGTGCGCCGCCGCTCGTCCGCTTCGAGAGTGTCGTCATCGCTTGCCCTCCTGTCTTGGCAGCGTCGCCGTTGCTCGGTCCTGGGGAGCGCTGCCGCTGGTTGCCCGCCTCGGGGCACCACCACCGATTGGCCCCGGGATCATCCCCGCTCGCACGCTCGAGGGTACTGCCACTGCTGCTACAACCTAATCCCTAGCGGTCTGAGGTGTTTTTATAGCTGCCAAAACCTGTGGCGGCTAAACCGAATGGCACCATTAGACCAGGGCTTACTCTAGTTATTAAAAATACGGGGCTCCAAATATATAAACTATATATATATATATATATAGGAACGAGCTAATGGAAGCCCTAGGCTTCGATTAGTATGGGGAGCAACAACTAGGACGCGGATAGTGTAACACACCAGGTGTTACCCAAGGCCCTGAATCCCTACATGCACTTATGACTTGTTATCACATGTGTTTAAGTGGAGGAGAAGGAGCACCAAAACTTTGGAAACCATGGGTTAACTAAGGAATGTTCATGACAAAAGCATTACCCAAGCATTTTATGCAATTATCACCTTAGGTAAAGGAGGTTCAAACCCTAGACCCCCTCTTAAAGCATTAGACCTCCAAGCATGAGATTAGTGGGAAAGATAATCAAATGACCTTTTCTCGACTTAAACCCTTTACCAAAGTTTAAGTACACTAAAATATCTACAAAACTTAGTAAGTGAAATGTTACAAAAAGGCCCCACAAAGACCCCAAATCAATTCACTAAGTAGAGAGCACACTAGAGCCCTCCATTTTCTCTCTAAGTCCCCAAAACTACCCCAATCCAATGATCAGATGTGTTCACCTTTTTAACGGCGCCAAACCCACTTGGTCTAAATAACAAAAAGGAGCTAAATTACCTAAGGAACACCCTGGAAAAATTTGAACCGAAGCCAAGTCCTTTGGACATGATTTGACATCCATTTTGTCTCGGGGTGAACAGTGAGACAGACCCAATTTGGCGTCCCCATATCTTGTGAGCTAGGGCATATCTCCCATTAGAACTCACACATAATAGCTAGCCCTAGGTGCCAGGAAGAGATTTGCGCAAGTCCCTTGGCAAGATTCGCACGTTTGTGATCTCTGCAAACGCTTGAACAGAGGCAGAAACAAACGCCCACATGTTCGACGCGTTCTGGCGAGCCCGAGCACGCCCCAGCGCTCGACCCAGCGTGCATCGCGCCGCGCCAAGCCAAACTCGTGCCCACACCCGCGCCCGCGCCTATAAAGCTGACCGAGGCCTCGACCGTACGCCCTCGCTCGCTCTCAACCTCGCCGGAGCGCAAGTTCACCGGCGATCGCTCTGCGCACGGCGTGCCAGCGGCCGCACAAGCCACGGCCACCGTAGACCGGCCAACCTTGCCATTCCCCGCCATGTCCAACCCTCGAGAGAGCCTCTGCGTGTCTCAGTGAAGCTTCCAGAGCAAGGAACCGAGCTCTACCTTGCCGGAGACACCGGATCGACGTCGTCGGACTTCACCCGATCGCCGGCGTACGTAGACCGAGCTCCACTGTGAGTCTTTCTTCGATTCCTTGCACGAGTAGACTCCTTAGCACCCCGTGAAGCTCCCTGTGCCCTTGGATTGAACCCTACCACTGTGAGCAGGCCGGAGCACACGCTGCCAACGAGCCCGCCCGCCTGCGCACGTGGACCGACCGATTCCGGCCATCACCATCGACGAGCCATACCTCGACGTGACCGCAAGGACTCCCCGGAGCTAACCCCGCCCTTCGCCGGACCTCCCTCGCCGCCGGTAAGCCACGTCGCCCTGTTTACTTCCACGGTTACTGTTTAAAAGGGGGGAGAACCTCGAGGAGAAAGGAGAAGAAGTCAGGGGGGTTTTTGAATGGTCAGAGACTCAGGTGAATAATTGCGCAGGGGTAGAAGTTAAAGAGTTTGTTTAGGAAAAACCCAGGGTACTCGGTGTAAACTGGCTTTTCAGAAAAACCTTTTAAACATTATTCATTTAAATACAAACAGAGTTTATAAAATTCATAACTTCAGTTTTATTCAGCCAAATTTGGTCAAACCAATTTTGTTGGGTTCTAAATAATGTGAACTACTTAGGAAAAATGCAAAACACCCTAAGTATTGCAAAAGATTTTGAAGTTTTGATTTAAATAGTAAACTGGCCAAAAGCTAAATAAAAGAGGGAAAAATAGCTACACTGTTAGACTAGGGTTAAGAAAAATCAAGGAGGTACTAAACCACTACCTAGTCTGTTTAAAAATAGTACACCCCTCAGTACATCAAATTAAGGAAGGGTTTACCATTTAAACTCATTTTGGCTTAAAGTTAAGGAAAATGGAAAAGGTAGCATAAAATAAGAACCAGGGGGCAACCACATTTTTGCTAGCTCATCTATTTAGTATAGTTCACTGGAAAATTTTGTTAGGCCCTTTGTTAGTACAAAAGAAATGAGATACCTTTTATTTCATGAAAATAATAAAAACTTAGAAAAACCTTAGAAAAATAATCCTGAGGAGAAACCACCCCAAACCCTGGGATAACTAATAATATATTATTATGAATCTAGGAAAAATGTAAGTTTTGTTGTTTGATATTTTTCAAATAACAAGTTAGTTATAAGTACCTTTTTGGCTTTAAACTCTAGAAAATCACAACTAAATACCCATTAGGTCTTTTTCTATGATTTTTGGCGCAAAAGCCTATTATCACTTATGGAGCATGGCAAAAATAAAGTTTAGTCCAGAAACCTCACCCAAATTAGAGCTGTAGTGTAAAGTGCCCTTTTACCCTTATTTTTGTCAATTTTGCACAAGGGGCATCTGAATTAATTTCAACTTCAAATTTTTTAGAATAACCCATAGAGCTCAATGTTTACCCACTGTAAATTTTACAACATTTTTGGAAAATGTTAACTTGCCATGACAATGTAAAAGCACTCACTAAGAAGCTTAAGTGAAAGTAAAATAAGGGATGTGGAAAGAATAGTGGAGTGCAACCTTAAATCTTCCAAGTGCGAATACCAACCTCTAAAGGATGACTGAAAATTTAAGTTTAGTCAAAACCCTAAATTAAATATATATAACCCTTAAGGATAACCAAAGGAAACCCTAGTGTACCACAAAAAATTAATACTGTTCACTATGCTTAGTGTTTCCAAATTGCCATATCATTAATATGCATACATCTTATTCATTGCATTCAAGAGACTGTAATCTTGCTGATGGGGAATACATCCTCGTTCCGGAGCAAGGAGTTGCTCAGGAGGTAGCCCAGGAGCCAGCACCAGAGCCTGCCATCGAGGATCTGCCCGCCCCAGCTTCGGAAGGCAAGCCCCGGTTTATGCATAACCGTTATATATGCTATTTTACTTAACTTAATGTTTGTAGGCTTGTACTGTGCACTTAAGTATAGGAGTTGCCTGAAACCATAGTTGCATGAACTCAGGATTCCTGTTGAGATGAATACTAGTATGCTAGGTCGAGTATCTGTTTTGCTAATTAGGGATCTCGGTAGAAGTCGAGTGATTTTTCTAGCACTCGCGCGAGGTCAGGAATTAATTGTATCCATTTTTTATCTCAGAATGATGATGGTCTGTGGACACGGATCCATGGGGTGCGTTGTCTACGAGACGGAAATTGGAATAAGGATTAACATGTGGATACCTATGTCAAGCGTTTGAACGTACTAAACACATGCCGAGAAATATGGTAAATCGGTAAGCCTAGTACCTAAGTGAACCTGCCCGCAGACTTTACCCCTCACGCGACCTGAGACGTGGTCTCCCATTCCGGTTATGGTGGGTACAAGTGCGGTCACTCCACGACGATAGTCGGGGTCAGTAAGGCATTGTACGCCAAGGCGGTGAGCCCTGATCTGTTGCCAGGGAATCGATGGGGACGGTTGATGTGTGTGGGGACGGAGTGCCTCGCCATGTCGTGTGTTTAGGTTTACCTTGCAAGGATGAAAACTCGATTCGAATTGTCAGCTTCTCGCAGCTAATGAGACTGCTTGATCCATTGTACTGCATTAAGTAATAAGTGGAAATGTGTCGTTATGGCAAAAGATGTTGATTGCTAAATGCTTGATACCATGTATGATTAGATAGGTACACATTCAGTCTTAAGAGAGTCACACTAAAACTTGAAAAGCTAAACTTGATTTTAGACTCAGCTAGTGCTTTTTAGCAAACCAAACCCCTCAGCCAAACAGTTGCATGTCTAGAGGTAGAGGAGTAGACTCCTCACATCGGGTAAGTCTAGCTGAGTATTAGTATACTCAGCCTTGCTTGTGGCATAATTTTTGACAGGTTCCTTGGAGGACATGGTTGCTGGAGTGACTTGGCCGTCCATCTTGCCACCGGGTTGGACAGTCGAGTGGGACCCTACCTCGGCAGAGGAGGAGCATGAGGAGTGATGGGCCAGGCTTCCCCATCCCTCCGTTTATTTTACCGTTAGTTATATTCCGTTGCATTCCGAACAATGATCACTACTTTTGAGAAACTCCAATGATGATGTAATAAATTAAGTACTCTTAATGCATGGTTTTATGCTTTATTGTATTTGCTCTGTGCCTCACCTTCGAGTGAGTACGTGGTACTTGATCCTGTTAGTGGCCTCGTCGGACTAGATCCGAGGGATCGACGTTTTATTCCTATTTAAGTGTGGTCTAGCCTTCCAGGTGGGACTTAGGCACTTAAGTTGTAATAATTCGGGCGGTTCCGCCACAGCTGGTATCGGAGCTTGTACCACCACAGAGGTATCAATAAACCGTAACTACCATCCTTTCGGAAAGTAAAACTTGTTAGAAACCAATGTTGGATAGATCGGTAAGGCGATAGGGACGAACATAAAGCGTGAAGCCTTAGGATACTAGAGGGGTAGCTAGGTGGCTATTTGAGTGAGCCCTACAAGCTACTATGAGGGATGGGGACTCCTCTATTCCCTGTAGATTGATGTGAGGTCGTTTAGGACGCGCGTGCATGCATCATTTTATCTAAACTACTTGGTAAGTGGTCAAGAACTTTAAAAGCTATGAGGCATGATAATAAAAGATTAAGTACACTCCAAGACCTCAACTAACCTTAGAAAGGCCAAGCACTGGTTTCTCGTTATTTTTGTAATTCTTTTTCTTTTCTCGTACGCTTGCCCTTGCACAGATGACTTCTCATGAATCCTCGGAAGGAGGGAACGCACATTCCCACATGGACGGGCTTGCACAAGAGGGCTTTCCCCGTATTTTGTGGGAGGTACTGCAGGGAGCCGGTTATACGACGCTTCCCCAATACGCGGTGCAGTTGTTCGAGGAGCACCGGGTACCCTGCTGTAGGGTGAGGATGACCTTGGAGCCTCATCCTTTGCAGCTAGGCTGGCATTCGTTGGACTTCGAGTCTTTCAGATACCGGGCGGAAGACACTATTGAGGCCATTGCTCTCCACGGGCTGACGACCTTTTGTGGCTTTCACCCCTTGGAGCTGTCCACTCATCCCATTGGCTTGTTCCTCGCCGAAAAGGAGGACGACCCAATGTGGAAGGACCAAGTGGAGCATGCCAAGGATATATGGGCTCTTTACCTGGGGCAAACTGCTCACCTGACGGTGCGGTGCATGAATGCCCTGTACCGTCTGCAAGCAGTGCGAGGCGAGGCAATGTCCCAGCTGATGGGCCTGGTGGAGGCTACCAAGATCACCCTGGATAACGGGGAGGACCTTGTGGTAGACCTATCCACTGAGCTGGTAGAGAAGGACCTCCAGGTGGAGCAGATGGCCACCCAGATTCAAGAGCTTGAGGAGCAAGTAGGAGCCAGGGAGAACACCATCGAGGTTCTCGAGGATCAGCTCCTGAACACTCAGCAACAACTTGAGGTAGGTAACCAGCACTTGGATATGCACCATCAGGAGATTCAGGACATGGAGGCCGAAGGGGTTGATGAGGATGTTGACATCGAGGGAGGAGGGGAGCCGGAGCCTGCATCCAGCCTGGACACTGCTGGCTCAAGGAGACCACCTTCCCCCAAGTCTAGTGTTGCCTCGTTTGCCCATTAGGTTTTAGAAAGATTGGGTAGAAGTGTGCGATAGTAGAACTCCTCGAAGCTGGCTTAGCTTTTGCACTTTTGGGGAACTAGGCTAGAGAGAGTCGAGTATTTTGGATACTGTTGTAACTATTAGAAAACTCTTTTAGATTGATGAAGGATGGATGATCTCAAATTAAGTTATGAAGAAAGTTTTATGTCTTGTGGTATCTTTTATGAAAAATGCAAGGAAAAGTTTGGCATTTTTCAAACTTTGTTCTTTCAAATCTTTTACCATGTACGAGCCCTGATGCCAAAAGTATGATATTAAGAACATCCTAAATTTTCAGATGGCAGGAAGAGCGCGCCGTGGACAGAATAAGCGCATTCCTCCACCACCGCTGCCGCCTCCTACCATGCAAGAACTCATGGCTCAGCAGAATGAGATTCTGTGACAGTTGGCTCAGCGTCAGCCACCACCTCAGCATTATGGTGGTGGGGATCACCATCAGCGTCCCCCAGCAGCGGCCACTTATCAGGAGTTCCTCAGCACTCAGCCGCCATTGTTCACTCGGGCAGAGGATCCACTTGATGCCGATGTATGGCTTAGAGTGGTGGAATCCAAATTCCCACTGCTTAATGGAGTTCGTTCAGATGTGGCCAAGGTTCGCTTTGCCACCCAGCAGCTTCGCGGACCAGCATGGACATGGTGGGATCACTTCCTCGCTATGCAGCCAGTTGACCACGTGGTGGAATGGAGAGAGTTCAAGGCAGCATTCAGAGGGCATCACATACCGGCAGGCATTATGGACCACAAACTTAATGAGTTTCTTGCACTTACTCAGGGGAATCGTACTGTGTTGCAGTACGCTCAGGCCTTCAATGACCTGTGTCAGTATGCAGGCTATCATGCTGACACCGATGAGAAGAAGAGGGACAAGTTCAGGAGGGGTCTCAGTACTAAGCTCTGCGACCGTCTCAACACAGTCAGGGCCAACAGCTACAATGAGTTAGTCAACATGGCCATTTCTCAGGAAGACTGCATCATCGCCCGCCAAGCAGAAAAGAAGAGGAAGACCCTTATGGAAGGACCTTCAGCTCAGCCTTAGTGCTTCAGGATTGTGTCTGACACTCAAAACAGGGGACCTCAGCAGCAGCAAGGACGGTGGGTGATCCGACCATAATAGCAGCAGCAGGCACCCAACCGCTCTCAACCCCCAGTTCAGAGGAACAACAACCAGCCACAGCTGCAGTACCGTCAGGCCAATGATAATAGATGTTTCACTTGTGGCAACACTGGACATTACGCAAAGAATTGCCCCAAGAACCAGCAGAGGCAGGGGCAGAATGCCAATCAGAGCCAAGGCAAGAGATGGAAGGTGCAAGTGAGGCAAGGCAGGCTGAACTTCACCACCATGGCTGATATTCCAGAGGGAGCACCCGTCATGACTGGTATCTTTTCCGTTTTGAATTATCCTGCAATCATTCTTTTTGATTCTGGTGCATCGCACAGTTTTATCGGTGCCAAATTTAGTGCCAAATGCCAGTTACCTTTCCATCACACAAATGGGGGCATTACAATTTCGACACCAGGAGGCAGGGTTGCCACCTATCAAATCAACAGGCATGTGCCTATAAAATTTGGTAGTCTTGTAATTAAAACCACCCTCCTTATCTTGGGATTGGATAGTGTGGATATCATATTAGGAACTGACTGGCTATCAAGGCATCAGGCAGTGATTGATATCGTAGCAAGGGCATTTGAGATACACTCACCTACTTGTGGTGAAGTCACGTTATATTTACCTAACCAAGGTTGTACCAGTTCCTGTGCTTTCACCCTGATAGAGTCACATGTCGAAAGGATTCCAGTAGTCTGTGAGTACCCCGATGTTTTCCCAAATGAGTTGCCAGAGATGCCACCCGACAGAGACATAGAGTTTGCAATTGAGCTGCAACCCGGAACTGCACCTATATCCAAGAGACCCTATAGGATGCCTCCAGCAGAATTGGCGGAATTGAAAAAGCAGTTACAAGAGTTGTTGGACAAGGGATTCATTTGCCCAAGTACTTCTCCATGGGGATGTCCAGCCTTGTTTGTGAAGAAGAAAGATGAGAGTCTGAGGTTGTGTGTTGACTACCGCCCTCTCAATGCGGTGACCATCAAAAATAAGTATCCGTTGCCCCGCATTGATGTATTGTTTGATCAGTTGGTGGGAGCCAAGGTATTTTCCAAGATAGACCTTCGCTCTGGCTACCATTAGATCAAGATCAGGGCTAGTGATATTCCGAAGACGGCTTTCTCTACCAGATATGGGCTTTATGAGTACTTGGTGATGTCTTTCGGGCTGACCAATGCCCCGGCATATTTCATGTATTTGATGAACTCAGTTTTCATGCTAGAGCTGGATAAGTTTGTAGTGGTCTTCATTGATGATATCTTGGTATACTCAAAGAATGAAGACGATCACATCAAGCACTTGCATACAGTACTACAGAGACTGTGCAATCATCGTTTATATGCTAAGTTGTCCAAATGTGATTTCTGGCTGACGGAGATAAAATTTTTGGGTCACACCATTTCTCAGGATGGGGTATCAGTTGATCCTGAGAAAGTGCAAGAAGTGATGGATTGGAAGCCTCCTACCACTGTATGGCAGATTCAGAGTTTTCTGGGATTGGCAGGATATTATCGGCGATTCATTCCGGATTTCTCCAGAATTGCCAAACCAATGACTGAATTGTTGAAGAAAGGAGTAAAGTTTGAGTGGAGTCAGAAATGCGAGGATGCCTTTCATACATTAAGGCAGCATCTGACAATAGCACCCGTGCTAGCTCAGCCTGACAACACCAAACCATTTGAGGTTTATTGTGATGCTTCAGGCACTGGTTTGGGATGTGTCTTGATGCAATACAACAGAGTTATTGCCTATGCATCCCAAGCACTTAGGCCTCATGAGCAGAACTACCCCACACACGATCTGGAGTTAGCCGCCATAGTTCATGCTCTGAAGATTTGGAGACATTACTTGATGGGAGCTCATTGTAATATCTATACTGATCACAAGAGTCTCAAGTATATTTTTACTCAGGCAGATCTTAATATGAGGCAAAGAAGATGGTTGGAATTAATCAAGGACTATGATTTGGAAGTGCATTACCATCTGGGCGAAGCCAATGTTGTGGCAGATGCCTTAAGTCGAAAGGCCCAGTGTAACTGTGTAACTATGGATTAAAAAATCACCACCCTGTGTGATGAGTTGTGCAAGTTGAACGTGGAAGTTGTTTCCTCAGGGACTTTGAATTATATCTTAGTAGAGCCCACCTTGCATGAGCAGATAATCATGGCCCAGATTGGAGACAAAGGTGTTCAAGTCATCAAAGAAATGCTCAAGCAGAAGGTGGATAAGTACAAATGCTTCCGTCAGGACAGCAAGGAAATTCTATGGTTTGGAGACCGATTGGTTGTTCCTAAGAATTCCGAACTCAGGAAGAAAATATTGGATGAAGCTCGTCTTTCCAAATTTTCCATGCACCCCGGCAGTAACAAGATGTATCATGATCTCAGATCTTTGTATTGGTGGACCAGGACCAAGAGGGAAATTGCTAAGTATATATCTGAATGCGACACTTGCCAAAGAGTCAAGGCCAGTCATTTGAAGGTAGCAGGTACCTTACAGCCCCTTCCCATACCATCTTGGAAATGGGAGGATATTTGCATGGATTTTATTATGGGGTTGCCCAATACCTCCCGGCACCACGATTCTATTTGGGTCATTGTGGATAGATTAACCAAGATAGCTCATTTCTTGCCTGTACATACCACCCACAAGACAGAGAAGTATGCCGAGATCTATGTTGATCAAATAGTGCGTTTGCATGGAACTCCGAAGACTATTGTATCTGACAGGGAGCACTGTTTGTGGAACGTTTTTGGGAGCAGCTCCAAAAGTCACTTGGAACCACTGTGATTAGAAGCTCAGCGTACCATCCGCAGACAGATGGTCAGACAGAGAGAGTGAATCAAATTCTCGAGGACACGTTGCGAGCCTATGTGCTACACTATGGTAAGAATTGGGACAAGTGCTTTCCTTGGCGGAGTTCTCGTATAACAACAGCTACCAGTCTAGCCTAAAGATGGCACCTTTTGAGGCCTTGTATGGAAGGAGGTGTAGAACACCGCTAAATTGGTCACAGGCTGGAAAGAGGGAAATATTTGGACCTGACCTAGTACTAGAAGCCGAGGATAAAGTCAGAGTCATTAAGAAGAACTTAGAAGCTGCTCAGGCTAGACAAAAGAGCTATCATGATAAGAGAAGGAAGCCTCTAGAATTTGAAGTGGGAGATCATGTTTATCTTAAGGTGTCACCCACGAAAGGTGTTCAGAGATTTGGAATCAAGGGCAAGTTAGCTCCTTGCTACATTGGGCCCTATGAGATCAAAGAGACTTGTGGACCTGTAGCATATAAATTGAAGTTGCCACCTCATATGTCAGCAATCCATGATGTATTCCACGTATCTCAGCTACGAAAGTGTGTCCGCGTGCCCACGGAAGTGCTACCAGAACCAGAAATTGAGATAGAGTCAGACTTGTCTTACCAAGAGCACCCTGTCAAGGTATTGGACCAAAAGGAAAGATCAACTCGAACAAGGTCAATTCGAATGTATAAGGTTCAGTGGAGCGACCACACAGAAGAAGAGGCTACGTGGGAGACTGAGGATTTTCTACGTTCTCGCTTCCCGACTTTCTGCCTAAAGGAGTCGGTACATAATCCAAAGCCCCACCCCCACCTGCCCTTTGAATCTAAATATAAGAAAAACTTAGTTGTTAAGAGTAGAGTAAGTTTTAGAAATAACTCTAAAAGGACTTCCTTCTGAAGTTGCAAAGAGAATGACATTCGAAGAGCAGTTAAATAGAGCAACTTGGTTAAGGGAAACTGCAACACACCAACACACCTTCTTGGTACCCCTCTAAAGGATCCCTACCTAAATCTCAGGACGAGATTCCTTTAAGGGGGGAGGGCTGTAACACCCTAGGTGTGACCCAAGGCCCTGAATCCCTACATGCACTTATGACTTGTTATCACATGTGTATAAGTGGAGGAGAAGGAGCACCAAAACTTTGGAAACCATGGGTTAACTAAGGAATGTTCATGAAAAAAGCATTACCCAAGCATTTTATGCAATTATCACCTTCGGTAAAAGAGGTTCAAACCCTAGACCCCCTCTTAAAGCATTAGACCACCAAGCATGAGATTAGTGGGAAAGCTAATCAAATGACCTTTTCTCGACTTAAACCCTTTACCAAAGTTTAAGTACACTAAAATATCTACAAAACTTAGTAAGTGAAATGTTACAAAAAGGCCTCACAAAGACCCCAAATCAATTCACTAAGTAGAGAGCACACTAGAGCCCTCCATTTTCTCTCTAAGTCTCCAAAACTACCCCAATCCAATGATCAAATGTGTTCACCTTTTTAATGGCGCCAAACCCACTTGGTCTAAATAACAAAAAGGATCTAAATTACCTAAGGAACACCTTGGAAAAATTTGAACCGAAGCCAAGACCTTTGGACATGATTTGACATCCATTTTGTCTCGGGGTGAACAGTGAGATAGACCCAATTTGGCGTCCCCATATCTTGTGAGCTAGGGCATATCTCCCATTGGAACTCACACATAATAGCTAGCCCTAGGTGCCAGGAAGAGATTTGCGCAAGACCCTTGGCAAGATTCGCACGTTTGTGATCTCTGCAAACGCTTGAACAGAGGCAGAAACAAACGCCCACGTGTTCGACGCGTTCGGGCGCGCCAGAGCACGCCCCGACGCTCGACCCAGTGCGCACCGCGCCGCGCCAAGCCAAACCTAGGCCCACGCCCGCGCCCACGCCTATAAAGCTGACCAAGGCCTCGACCGTACGCCCCCGCTCGCTCTCAACCTCGCCGGAGCGCAAGTTCACCGGTGATCGCTCTGCGCTCGGCGTGCCAGCGGCCACACAAGCCATGGCCACCATAGACCGGACAACCTATCCATTCCCCGCCCCGTCCGACCCTCGAGAGAGCCTCTGCGTGTCTCGGTGAAGCTTCCAGAGCTAGGAATCGAGCTCTACCTCGCCGGAGACACTGGATCGACGTCGCCGGACTTCACCCGATCGTCGGCGTACGTAGACCGAGCTCCACGGTGAGTCTTTCTTCGATTCCTTGCACGATAAGACTCCTTAGCACCCCGTGAAGCTCCCTGTGCCCTTGGTTTGAACCCTACCACCGTGAGCAGGCTGGAGCACACGCCGCCAACGAGCCTGCCCGCCTGCGCACGTGGACCGACCGATTCTGGCCATCACCATCGACGAGCCATACCTCGACGTGACCGCAAGGACTCCCCGGAGCTAACCCCACCCTTCGCCGGACCTCCCTCGCCGCCGGTAAGCCGCGCCGCCCGGTTTACTTCTGTGGTTACTATTTAAAAGGGGGGAGGGACCTCGGGGAGAAAGGAGAAGAAGTCAGGGGGGGTTTTGAATGGTCAGAGACTTAGGTGAATAGTTGCGCAAGGGCAGAAGTTAAAGAGTTGGTTTAGGAAAAACCCAGGGTCCTCGGTGTAAACTGGCTTTTTAGAAAAACCTTTTAAACATTATTCATTTAAATACAAACAAAGCTTATAAAATTCATAACTTCAGTTTTATTCAGCCAAATTTGGTCAAACCAATTTTGCTGGGTTCTAAATAATGTGAACTACTTAAGAAAAATGCAAAACACCCTAAGTATTGCAGAAGATTTTGAAGTTTTGATTCAAATAGTAAACTGGCCAAAAGCTAAATAAAAGAGGGAAAAATAGCTACACTGTTAGACTAGGGTTAAGAAAAATCAAGGAGGTACTAAACCACTACCTAGTCTGTTTAAAAATAGTACACCCCTCAGTACTTCAAATTAAGGAAGGGTTTACCATTTAAACTCATTTGGGCTCAAAGTTAAGGAAAATGGAAAAGGTAAATTAAAATAAGAACTAGGGGCAACCACATTTTTGCTAGCTCACCTATTTAGTGTAGTTCACTGGAAAATTTTGTTAGGCCCTTTGTTAGTAGAAAGGAAATGAGATACCTTTTATTTCATGAAAACAATGAAAACTTAGCAAAACCTTAGAAAATAATCCTGAGGAGAAACCACCCCAAACCCTGGGATAACTAATAATATATTATTATGAATCTAGGAAAAACGTAAGTTCTGTTGTTTGATATTTTTCAAATAACAAGTTAGTTATAAGTACCTTTTTGGCTTTAAACTCTAGAAAATCACAACTAAATACCCATTAGGTCTTTTTCTGTGATTTTTGGCGCATAAGCCTATTATCACCTATGGAGCATGGCAAAAATAAAGTTTAGTCCAGAAACCTCACCCAAATTAGAGCTATAGTGTAAAGTGCCCTTTTACCCTTATTTTTGTTAATTTTGCACAAGGAGCATCTGAATTAATTTATACCTCAAATTCTTTAGAATAACCCACAGAGGTCAATGTTTACCCACTGTAATTTTTACAACATTTTTGGATAATGTTAACTTGCCATGACAATGTAAAAGCACTCACTAAGAAGCTTAAGTGAAAGTAAAATAAGGGATGTGGAAAGAATAGTGGAGTGGAACCTTAAATCTTCCAAGAGCCAAAACCAACCTCTAAAGAATGACTAAAAATTTAAGTTTAGTCAAAACCCTAAATTAAATATATATTACCGTTAAGGATAACCAAAGGAAACCCTAGTGTACCACAAAAATTTAATACTGTTCACTATGCTTAGTGTTTCCAAATTGCCATATCATTAATATGCATACATCTTATTCATTGCATTCAATAGACTGTAATCTCGTAGATGGGGAATACATCCTCGTTCTAGAGCAAGGAGTTGCTCAGAAGGTAGCCCAGGAGCCAGCACCAGAGCCTGCCGTTGAGGATCTGCCCACCCCAGCTTTAGAAGGCAAGCCCCGGTTTATGCATAACCGTTATATATGCTATTTTACTACACTTAATGTTTGTAGGCTTGTACTATGCACTTAAGTATAGGAGTTGCCTGAAACCATAGTTGCATGAACTCAGGATTCCTGTTGAGATGAATACTAGTATGCTAGGTCGAGTAGCTGTTTTGCTAATTAGGGATCTCAGTAGAAGTTGAGTGATTTTTCTAGCACTCGTGCGAGGTCAGGAATTGATTGTATCCATTTTTATATCAGAATGATGATGGTCTATGGACACGGATCCATGGGGATGCGTTGTCTACGAGACGGAAATTGGAATAAGGATTAACGTGCGGATACCTGTGTCAATCGTTTGAACGTACTAAACACATGCCGAGAAATATGGTAAATCGGTAAGCCTAGTACCTGAGTGAACCTGCCCGTAGACTTTACCCCTCACACGACCTGAGACGTGGTCTCCCATTCCAGTTATGGTGGGTACAAGTGTGGTCACTGCACGACGGTAGTCGGGGTCAGTGAGGCATTGTACGCCAAGGCAGTGAGCCCTGATCTGTTGCCAGGGAATCGATGGGGACGGTTGATGTGTGTGGGGACGGAGTGCCTTGCCACATCGTGTGTTTAGGTTTACCTTGCAAGGACAAAAACTCGATTCGAATCGTCTGCTTCTCGAAGCTAATGAGACTGCTTGATCCATTGTACTGCATTGAGTAATAAGTGGAAATGTGTCATTATGGCAAAAGATGTTGATTGCTAAATGCTTGATACCATGTATGATTAGATAGGTACACATTCAGTCTTAAGAGAGTCACACTAAAACTTGAAAAGCTAAACTTGATTTTAGACTCAGCTAGTGCTTTTTGGCAAACCAAACCCCTCAGCCAAATAGCTGCATGTCTAGAGGTAGAGGAGTAGACTCCTCACACCGGGTAAGTCTAGCTGAGTATTAGTATACTCAGCCTTGCTTGTGGCATAATTTTTGACAGGTTTCTTAGAGGATATGGTTGCTGGAGTGACTTGGCCGTCCATCTTGCCACCGTGTTGGACAGTCGAGTGGGACCCTACCTCGGCAGAGGAGGAGCATGAGGAGTGATGGGCCAGGCTTCCCCATCCCTCCGTTTATTTTACCGTTAGTTATATTCCGCTGCATTCCGAACAATGATCGCTACTTTTGAGAAACTCCGATGATGATGTAATAAATTAAGTACTCTTAATGCATGGTTTTATGCTTTATTGTATTTGCTCTGTGCCTCACCTTCGAGTGAGTACGTGGTACTTGATCCTGTTAGTGGCCTCGTCAGACTAGATCCGAGGGATCGACGTTTTATTCCTATTTAATTGTGGTCTAGCCTTCCAGGTGGGACTTAGGCACTTCAGTTGGAATAATTCGGGCGGTTCCGCCACAGATAGGGCCACGATCCATATGATTGCGTCGACATTTATGACGGTATAACCCAATTATACGATTTGCATAGACCATGCAACGAATCTGGTGGGGCATTTCCCCTATGATTGCGTCCCCATTTATATCGGAATAAACAGATAGCATAATGTGCATAACCCATGCAAAAACAAATTTGGCGGATGTGCAAATCACGTGGGACAACTTTAAAGTCTGTTTGGTGTTTACGACTGCATACGCACATGAAGAATAAGAGCATAAACCATGCAATATTACGAGGTCAGAACATTTATGCTATTATACATACGTGACTATTGTGTGCATAGATTTGGTTTGGTTTGAGATTTTCAAAGTTATGCTAGAAAATCGCGTTGAATGTGGAAAGAGACAAAGAAATACACTGTAAAAATTTCATTATGTGTGCTTTGTGGGAAACAAATATCATAAATATGTATTGATAATATCATAAACTTGTGAGAAAAGTATCGTAACCATTATACACATATCAACAACTTACACAGCTACACAAAATAACGTAGTTAGCGCATTATGGGTAAAAGATAAGCATAACATGGTGTTGTTTGTAGCATAAACTTGTGACAAAAGTAACCTAACCAATAAAAACGGGTCATAATATACTATACATGTCGTTCTAGGTCCACATAGAGTTCACAATGATATGCAATGTACTGACCAAATCAAAAATAACACACATGACGTTAAAAACATAGAAAACATTGCAATTTATACATTACGGTTCCCAGGTTATCGTTAACTTAACATAAGAAACATCAACAACGACGCATGATTGTTCTACCATCATTACCATAATATACGCACATAACTCTAGGTGAAGTTTATGAAATATTGTAGACATAATATCTAACATATCTAAACTAGACTACATTCATGAGAACTTGTATCTTTGGATGTATGCAAGGAGCGGGATGGCTTTGTTCTTGCGATGGAATGTGACGTAGTACAGTGCAAGAGACCATAAATCCATGGTGTTGTCCTACAAGCCAAGAAAAATGTGTTAGCTACACATTAGTACCATATGCTACCTTATGACAAAATATAAAACAACATGATAAATTTGTACATATTGGTTGTATGTATGACTTGACAGATCCATCGATGGAGCCATAATAGTGAATGTATATCATAACAGTGAAGGTAAACATTTGAGTTACGCTGATATGTAAATATGAGATGCAGGAAAGCAGAATTATAGTTTATGTAACATTTGAGTTACGAGAAGGTTTGCTTCTGGAATCTAGGCATAAAATAAATTTATGTAATGCAAACCATACAGATTGACAGATAGTGTTCTTTAGTTAATGAGCAGCATAACCGCAACAAAAATAACTATATAATGGCTACGCGCAACACATGTTTACAACAAAAGATTCGATTGCTCCTCTAATTACAGCGCATCATAATCGCACTGGAGATATTGACGACTAAAAAATTGACTGTATATGCCAAATCGGTCATGTATTGAAGGCAATCTGAATAACTAGATTCAAACATCAACTATATACTAACCATAAACTGACAAACTAAATGTAGAAAAATATGTGTGTTAATAACGAACCACGAAAAAATCAACGAATCAAATAGAATGTTGGTGATTTAGAACTTACTGATTACCACTGATCCAATGCGACTATTTGGTCAACGGTTGGTGCTTCCTTCAAATGTAGGTGGGCGTACGAACATAGTGTTGGGGGTATGCTTCGTTGCCGAAGATTCTGTAGGAAGAAACACCTTCGGCAGATCTTTTCAAAAGCAGCGCCGAAGCTATCATCCATGAAGCTTCGGCATAATGGCATGTCTTAAGATGAAGGATTGCATCGACTTAAAGATGAAATGACCGATTAGTCCATGAGAGTCTGCGTCACAGTTGTAATCTTTTGTAAAGGGCATGAATGTAATATTTCACAAGCTGCGCCTTGTGCCTATAAATGGATGAATAGTACCCCCATACTGTTCACGCTGATTTGTATTTGCTCGTGCGTCACGCTTGGACCTTTGCCTTCTGTAAAGCCGAAGCATTTGAGAACAAGTCCCCAACATTGGCGCCCACCTCCGGTGAACTCATTTCCACTGAATGAGCTGATGGCTTCCTCCAACAAGCAAGCTAAAGCTGCTCCCGATAACAGGTGGTTCATGCTCAGAGCCGGCCAACAAGAAGCAGAAAAAGGAAGCTCAGAGAAGGGTGCAACATGTTGGGGTGTAGGGACCCTTCATCAAGACAAAATGGTCCCACATCCCAATCATCTTCTCCCAGGAGGACCTTCAGCTCAAAGATTATCCTCATAATGATGCTATGGTCATATCTTGTGTTATCAAAAGATTTCTGGTCCACAATGTTTTGGTTGATACAGGCAGTGCAGCTGACATCATATTTGCTAAGGCCTTCAGACAGATGCAAGAGCCAGAGGACAAGATCCATGATGCTACACACCCTCTTTGTGGCTTCGGAGGAAGGCAGATTGTAGCACTCGGCAAGATCACAATGCCAGTAACCTTCGGATTTGTCCACAACACAAGGACTGAACAGGTTGTGTTTGATATTGTTGACATGGAATATCCTTACAATGCAATCATTGGTCGTGGGACACTTAATGCTTTCGAAGAAATTCTTCATCAGCATACCTATGCATGAAGATACCTTCGAAACAAGGGCCTATTGCAATTCATGGAAGTCACGAAGCCGCTAGAAAGGCTGAGGGAAATTGGACAGACTCGAAAGCCATCCACAATATAGATGGAGCTGAAGCTTGTGAGCAGTACAAGTACAGAAGAGAGAAGGAGGTACTACTGGGGTCTCAATTATCTGAAGAGCAGGAAAAAAAACTTTGATAAGGTTTTTATTCAACAACAAGGATGTTTTTGCATGGTCAGCCAACGATCTCTGTGGTGTCAACAGGGATGTCATTGAACATTCACTCAATGTTGATCCATCCTTCAGGCCCAGAAAGCAAAAGCTTCAGAAAATGTCTAATGATAAAGCCGAAGGTGCTCAGAATGAAGTAAAAGGACTTCTCAGTGCTTGTGTCATCAGAGAAGTAAAATACCCAGAATGGTTAGCCAACACTGTCATGGTGAAGAAGGCCAATGGTAAATGGAGAATGTGCATTGATTTTACTGATCTAAACAAGGCTTGTCCAAACGATGAGTTCCCATTACCGAGAATAGATTCTCTAGTAGATGCAGCAGCTTCGTCAGAGCTCACGGATATCATCAAATTTGGATGAAAAAGGAAGATGAGCCAAAGACCAGCTTCATAACCCCCAGTGGTACATATTGTTATCTTCGGATGCCTGAGGGGCTCAAGAATGCTGGAGGAAGCTTCAGCAGGATGACGGCCAAGGTCCTTCATTCTCAGATAGGTAGAAATGTGCTAACATATGTTGATGATATCATAGTGAAGAGCACGAAGCAAGAAAACCATATTACTGATTTGCAGGAAACATTTGCTAATTTTAGGCAAGCTGGCCTAAAATTAAATCTAGAAAAATGTGTCTTCGAAGTGAAGAAGGGCAAGTTCCTTGGCTGTCTAGTTTCAACGAAGGGGATCGAAGCTAATCCAAGCAAAATCGAAGCTATCCTTTGGATGGAGCCACCAAGCACAAAGAAGGGGGCCCAATGGCTGACAGGAAGACTTGCATCTTTGAATCGATTCATATCTAGATCAGTAGAAAGAAATTTACCATTCTTTGAAGTACTAAAGTCAGCCGAAGTCTTTAAATGGGGTTCAACTCAACAGAAAGCCTTTGAAGAGCTGAAGCAATACCTGATTGATCTAACAACATTAACTCCACCAGTGCTAGGGGCTCCTTCGCTATTGTATGTAGCAGCTTCGCGTTCTGCAGTAAGTGCGGCGCTTGTGCAGGAGAGGCTTGAAGGACAAACTAAGAATCAAGTCCTAGTTTACTTTGTCTCTGAAGTATTAAGTTTATCAAAGAAAAATTACATAGAATTGAAGAAAGTGTTGTATGCCATATTAATGGCCTCTAGAAAGCTTCGGCATTATTTCCAACCTTATCATATAATTGTTCCCTCATCACAGCCTCTAAAGGATATTATGAGGAACAGAGAAGCCACTGGAAGGATTGGAAAATGGGCCGCGGAGCTCAATGAATTCACTATTGATTACGTGCATAGATCTTCAATCCAATCCCAAGCGCTAGCAGATTTCATTGCTGATTGGACGCCAGGGGCTCACGAAGAGGAGACAAGCAAAGATGTCGAAGCTTGGATAGTATTCTGCGATGGTTCTTGGGGAGCCTTCGGTGCAGAAGCAGCTGCGGTCCTAGTGGCACCTTCAAAAGTCAAAACATGTTATGCAGTCAAGCTGGATTTCAGTTGCACAAAAAATATTGCTGAATACGAAGCACTTCTATTGGGGCTTCAGAAGCTAAGGGGAATGGGAATAAGAAGGGCCATCCTAAAGACTGATTCCTAGGTTATTGCGGGCCACATGGACAAAAGTAGCAAGGCACGGGATCCAAAGCTTGAAAGATATCTAGATACAGTTTGAAGGTTGGAGGCTTCTTTCGAAGGTTTTTCTGTCAAGAATATTCCAAGAGGCAAAAATGAGCATGCAGATTTGCTAGCCAAATCAGTGGCTCAGGGGCTCCCTCTACCTTCGGAAGTATTTTTCGAAACAATAAAGGCACCTTCGGTTGAACTTATGTTAAGGGTTGTACTTACCATTTCTCCAGTGCACAGTGAAGACTGGAGAACTGAAATCATATCCTTCCTCCAAGGCAACTGTCTCTCCGATGACGAAGTTTATAACAAGAGAATGGAGGCAAGGACAAAACCGTATGTGATAATAGAAGGGGAATTGTATAAACATGTAGTTTGTTCCCCACTTCTTAAGTGCTTATCAAGAACCGAAGGAATTGAATTAATGAAAGAGATACATATAGGTTTGTGTGAATCTCACATTGGGTCTAGGCCCTTATTGGGAAAAGTTTTTTGACAAGGATTTTATTGGCCGAAGGCAGCTTCGGATGTAGCAGAGTTGGTACAAAAATGTGAAGGCTGTCAAAAATGTGCAAGAGACCAGAAGCAACCTTCATCTCTCACTCAGTTAATACAACCCACTTGGTTGTTGCAAAGGTGGGGCCTCGATTTGCTAGGCCCACTTCCACCAGCACAAGGAAATCTAAAATATGTTGTGCTGGCGGTAGAGTATTTTTCTAAGTGGATTGAGGCGAAGCCCCTGGCCACAATAACTTCAGTCACCGTCCAGAAATTCTTCTGGCAGAATATTGTTTATCGCTTCGGAGTGCCGAAGGCTATTACTGTAGATAACGGAACACAATTTGATGCCGAAGTTTTCAAGGAATTCTGTGAACAGATTGGCACGAAGATTCATTTTGCATCAGTCAGACATCCGGAGTCAAATGGACTTGTCGAAAGAGCTAATGGCATTATAATGTCGGGAATAATGAAGTTAATCTTCAATCAGCCCAGAGGAAAATGGCCAGATGAATTAATCAAAGTGGTCTGGAGCCACAACACAACAATATCAAGGTCAACAGGTTTTACGCCTTTCAAATTATTGTTTGGTGACGAAGCAATAACCCCAGAAGAAGCTAAGGCAGGGTCAATAAGAACAATGGCTTCGGCAGAGGACGAAGCTGATTATTCTGTGGCAAAAGATGTTATAGAAGGGATCAGGCTTTAGGCTGTGGAGAATATCAATAAATACCAAGCCGAAACAATAAAATGGCATGACAGAAAAGTTCGGCTAAAGAATATTAAGCCAGGGCATTTGGTACTTCGGAGAGTAGCAAACCCTGGTACAGTAGGCAAGCTACAGCTGAAGTGGGAAGGACCTTTTCTGGTAATATCTTCGTCAAGACCCGGTTCTTACAGATTGAAGGATATGGACGGCAATGACATTTCTAGATCTTCGAATGCGGATGAGCTTCGGCGATATTATGTATAACTTGATGTAATTTTTTCTATGACACCCTTTTCCTTTCCAAAGGGGGAGAAAGGTTTTTAATGGGGCCATAGGATGTAATTTTTCTTTTCTTATTCAGCTCTACGAGAGAAAAATCCCCCAAAAAATATAAATGTAAAATCTAAGCATGCACCATCGAGTGCAGAGAAAAGAAAAAAACAGGGAGAAGCTCGAAAGTCGTCCCTAAGGGGATGCAGAGCACTACGAAGCTACAAAAAGCCGTTCCTAAGGGAGCGCAGCGTAAGTTTTCTGCTCAAAAGTCGTTCCTAAGGGAATGCAGAGCCAAATACCACCGAAATATAAGGCGAAGCGCGAAAAGTCAACGCGATAACCGCTGAAATTCAAGGCGAAGAAGTTCAAAGACGTTCCTAAGGGGATGCAGAACTTGCAGCGAAAAGTCAGCGCTGATACACTGAAAAATAAGCGGTGAAGCCGAAAAATAAGCGGCAAAGAGACTTCAGTCATTCCTAAGGGAATGAAGGCTATGGTTGTGGCTTCGTATGTTTGGACATTCATTTGCACGTCTCATTACATCATACATTTGCATTCATAAAACATTCATTTAGACATATATAGGATCATCATCATCATACCATACAGACACGGGCACATGCTTCGGCTATAAGGATAAAGCTTCAACAAAAAGAAAAAGAAGCAGTTTCATGCTTCGTTGTGTACGAAAAGAAGGGAAGGTGTTTTTCGCCTTCGGCTCAAAAAAATATACAAGTTTCGTCCACATCAAAGCAGTTCACACATGGACGAAAAGGTAAAAATATATCACAAGGTATGCACAAATTTACAAAGTCGGTATCTGATCCTTAAAATTACAATATTTTTACAACGATATTACAAAATTTTCTCTAGAATTTTTCGCAGCAAGGTCTTCAGCTTCGACATTATCGAGCTTCGGGCCATCTGTCAAGCTTTGGCTCATTGTTCCTCAGCTTCATCATCCTGTACATATTAAAGCGGTATGAGAGAAGTGCAAATTTCAATGAGAAGGTAAAGTAACATGCACAAATTTTTTATCGGCTTAAGGTGGCTTCGAGCTTCGTCGCCAGCCATTTTTCGTCCGCCCTTTACCCAAATTTGAGTTATAAATCTATTTCCTATACTCCGAGCTAGGCTGGGGTTATCAATTAGATCTGTCGGTGATAAATTAAAATTTGGTCTATTGATAATTTTTCCATGTGTGCAGCCAGATTTCATGAAGGCAACAGCCGTGCCCCGAGAAGCTAGCAGAGCGCAGAAATCGGCATGACCAGCTATAACTTCGTCAAGGGCATCAACCTCGCCTTCAATATGTTCGAAGGTTTCCGGCAGGTTCTCAACCGAAGGACTGAATTTCTTAGCATTGGCTCCAACCGAGTTGAAAACCTGCTTTAGCCGCTGCAGGCATTGGGTGCCAAAGCTTAAACATTTTTCTTGAAGCTCTTTTAGTGATTTCTGCAAATTTGAATTTTTCTCAGCTTCGGCTTCAAGTTTGGTCTCAAAATTTTTCTTTTCCATGGAAAGTTCAATATTAAATCTAGCAATTTCAGCCTGGGCCTCTGCCAGTGAACCTTCCATGGTCTGGAGTACGAAGTCCTTTTTCTCCAGGGCAGTTTCGTGGTCTTTAATCTTCTTCTCCAGGCCCTCAATTATTATTTCATTCTTTTTGTCCTCGAGGTCTTGTTGCATCCTCAGGACTTTGCTCAGCAGTAAGCTCTAACAAAATAACCTTCATCAGATAACATCTTCATAATGAAACAATAAAAAGTTGAGAATTTTACCTTAAAATTAGCATAGAATAGACTACCAGCGACATGCTGCCGCCGGTACCTGCTGAGGTCTGCTTCAACCTTCGGAAGGCCAATACTCTTTGATAGAGTGCAGTCCCGAAGGCATCCTAAGCTTTCCTTGTTAACTCCCCTGAAGAGCAGCGCCCCGGGTCTGTACTTGCAAGATATGGCATATTCCTTCAGTTCTTCTTTTTCAGCCTTTGACAATTCTTGCCCAAGTATGTCCTGAAAATTGAAGTCTTCTTCTTCCGAGATATCTTCGGCTTTCTCTTTTCCTTTCCCAGGCGCTGTGGCCAGAGTTTCTTCAGCAACCCTAGCAGCTTCTTCCGCAGGCTCATTCAGAAGCATGTTATCAATATCAGCAAGTGTGGTTTCTAGATTTGTATCTTCGGTGGCCTCATCTTCGGCAGTGTCAGCTTCAGTTTCAGCTTTAATGACTACGGCTTCAGTAGCAGCAGTGCTCTCCATGGCTGGTGTCTTTGATGTTGAGGCCACCGGCGGTGTCTGCTCGATAACTTCAACTACATGAATGATTCTTCGTTTCTTCGGCTCAGCAGGCTTCTTCGCTGCCGAAGGCTCCTTTTCCTTCTGAAAAAGCTTCGTCAGATGTGGCCCTAGTGGACTTAGCTTGACAGGTAAAGATTCAGTCATTACCTTTAAAATTTCTTCCACGTCGGCAGCAGAAGGCGTTGAAGGAGCCTCTTCCTTTATATCAGTCGTTTTTTTCTTCGGACCAGCAGCCTTTCTTTTCTTTGGAGCAGCCATCTTTGGCTCAGGGCTCAATTTTCTTTTCTTTAAAATTTCTTCATCTTTCTTCACCAATTTAGCAGCTTCTCTATTCAGAACACTAACGACTCTTTTTCTTTTTTCCATTCGGCCCCTCTGTCCAAGACCCGGTTTAACCTTCGCTTCGGTCGGGTGCCGAAGGCTGCAGTCATTAGTTGATCTTCTTTTTTAGAATAGTTGCCAAGTATCTCATTGCACATAACTTCAATCATGTCTAACCATTCTTGGCAAGGTTCTTTGAAGTGTTTTTTGAATTTATAATGATAGGGTAGTCGAACAAGTTCTCTCCTTTTCTTCTCCTCTTTGGGCTTTGGCATGTCCCATTCTTTCAAAGTCGGGAATACTCTGAAAGTTAAGAATTCTTGCACCAAATCCCTAGTGCCAATGTGCTCCGAAACAACTCAAAATTCACCCAAGGCAATTTGGCATGGTGATTCCGGCAACATGTTGCACTGGGGCCTAGTTTCTCCAAAGAATAACTCCAATAGGCTCTGAACCAGCTTCTCCTTCTTCTCATCAACCTTAACATAACACCACTCGGTCTTCCAGCCGGTGGGCCATTTGGTACGATAGATAATAACTGGAGACTTCGCATCTTTGCGATAAGCAAAATTGTAGCAACCGAAATTCTCGTGCAGCCCATCTTCTCTAGCTTTTGTCTGATAATGAAGCTCATGTGCCCGGCAGAAGCCTTCAGCAAGCGGTTCCGCCCCCTGGCTTTGGAGAGCCCAAATGTAAACGCTAAGCCTAACGATGGCGATAGGAGTTAGCTGATGAAGATAAATCCCAAACTTCTCCAACACATCCGCAATCATATCATGCAAAGGAAATCTCAATCCTGCTTTAAAGAAGCTTTTAAAGACTACCACCTCATCCTTTTCTGGCTTCGGAGTAATTTCCTCTCCACCAAAACAAACTAGCTTCTTCTTGGCTTCACTGATATAACCTAGCTTTATCAACTTAGGCATATCACCTTCGGTAATCGTGGACTTCCCAAACTCCAGGTGGCTGGGTTTAGATGGCATGGTGTTGTACTCATCTTCAGTTTCACCTTCTTCAACATCAATCTGCTCAGCTTCGGCAGCAGGGGTACCTTCAGAAGCTTCTTCCGGCACTGCCAGCCCTGACCGTTTCATCACTTCGGAAATTGGAGCGGTTTCAGCAGCTTCGGCTTCCTCTCCGTCATGTATAATCCTGGCCATAGAACGTACCCTTGCCATTTGATGATAAATTCGTTACAATTTTTTAAGATTGCTGACTTTTTTGATTTCTCGAAGCTTTTCCTCTTGTGACGAAGCAAAATCAACAGCGGTGCTTCGATTGACTGCGATGAACAAGCTTCGGCTATGGTCAAATTTTTGGCAGCAAAACAGTGCAATAGCAATGAATGCTGTGGTAACTTCACACCTACCCGTCTGTTTATATAGTGCCGCAGGTAAGAAGGTGAATCATCAAGTCTTCCGCACCGGACGAACAGTCGCCCGCACTCACTGAACGGTGGGCCACAGAACCCGAGAAGATGAATCGCTAGGACACGTGTATCCGCTGCATGGTGGAACCATTTTGCGCTCGGAATATTTTAATCGTTTCTCGGCAATGAGCTTAGGGAAGGTGTTTTTCGGATCTTCGGCTTCCTAAAGCCTAGGAGACTCTTTCACGGATCAAGCTCGTTATGAAAAACGATCTAGCACCGTGAAGGGGCTACTGTTGGGGGTATGCTTCGTCACCGAAGATTCTGTAGGAAGAAACACCTTCGGTAGATCCTTTCAAAAGCAGCGCCGAAGCTATCATCCATGAAGCTTCGGCATAATGGCATGTCTCAAGACGAAGGATTGCACCGACTTAAAGATGAAATGACCGATTAGTCCATGAGAGTCCGCGTCACAGTTGTAATCTTTTGTAAAGGGCATGAATGTAATATTTCACAGGCTGCGCCCTGTGCCTATAAATAGATGAATAGTACCCCCGTATTGTTCACGCTGATTTGTATTTGCTCGTGCGTCACGCTTGGACCTTTGCCTTCTGTCAAGTCGAAGCATTTGAGAACAAGTCCCCAACACGTAGTGACTCAGCGACACAAATGCGGTGGAGGGGATGAAGGCGACGGAGGTGGAGGACTGACCGATGTATGGAGGGGAAGGAGGACTGGTCGATTTCGAAATCGCTGAGGTGGAGGAGATGAAGGCGACAGCGGTGGAATTGTCTATGGTTCCGCCGCCGCGTGCGTGCGGGTGAGATAACCTAGGAAGGCTATGAGCGTGTGGGTGAGATCGTGGGCCTGATGCATATATTTGCGGAACCAAATCTTCTTGATGGCCTATAGACCGACACGTGCATTACTGTTGCGTAAACTGAAACATAAAACATCATAACTCCAATATTGTGTGGGGACTAGTACGGATGCCCAGATTGTGGGAGCATAATCTTCTCGTGGGCCTGAAAAGCCGAATGATGCACAAACTATATTTGCATAAACGACAACACACATCATCGTAACTCATATGTTAATTTGGCGTAAGCAGTCGGGGACAGTTAGCCAAAAAGGGTCTCGTGCGGTCTACACACCTGGTCGGCCGATCTAGTCGGTAGGTGGTCAAGGCTTCCTGTAGTTAAAGAGAGCTATATATATATAGATTGTATATTAGGAGCCCTAGGCTTCCAATAACTAAAGGAAGCCCAGGCTAGACAGTGCAATCCGATCGAGCCGGACCAGGTCCAGACGTCTATAAAAGAAAATCCGGAGTGCTAGGGTTCAGTTTTTGACGCCCCATCACGATTCATTAGCGACGGCGCGTGCGACGGCGCGTGCGACGGCGCGTGCGACGACGGCGGTTGCCCGTTAGCGCACGTGGTGGTGGACCCCCGGTTAGTGGCTGCGGTGGCCGCGGCTCCTCGACCTCGACGTGCGGTGGCGGTGGTTCCTCGATCCGGAGTAGAGGCGGCGGTTGCCAGTTCGGCGGCGGCGTCTCCTCGATCTAGAGGGCGAGCGGCGGCAGTGCCCTTGTGCAGGCAAGCAGCGGCATCCTCGGGACTCCGAGGCAGCGGCACTTCCAAGGCTGACGAGCAAGCGGCGCCCTCGATGTGTGAGTAGCGACGGCGACACACGAGGCGCGAGGTTCGAGTGGCATCACAGAAGGTGTGAGGTGTGTGCAGTAACGATCGCGCATGACATCCTCCGATCCGGCGCAGTTTGGGCAGCCGGAATGACGACATACATCTGTGCTTATGTCGTCGTCGACGTCCTCCGGCGACTACCTCCTCTGATTCGTGTTTTCTTTTCGATTATTGAGTTTTATGCCTACCACATGTATTATTTACGCTAAAAACTGTACTATTTTATGCTTGAACACGAAGTTCCTATATCAGTTTGCTGCATGCATATTTTTTGCATACACATTGGAAAGACAATTCCTTGATTTATGTTGTTCGTAATTACCATAAAAAAATCAAATCATTTATGTTCGTAAATGCCAGATTTGTAAGTATTTATGCGACGTTGTATAAGAATTTATGCTCTATGTGACTCATGCCATCCAATTTTTTGCGCGCATAAACTAGAAAGGAAAATATAATCTAAAATTTGTGCGCATGCAATGGAAACTCTCACGATTTGCCATAATTTTTGGATCTGTATAAAAATAGAAATCGCATGCATGCGGCTGCCATATTTTTTGGATCTGCCATTAAAATAGGATCGTAATAACAACCTATTAGAGTTATCAACCTCTCACATTGGCTCGGTATTTACGCTTATAATTGATGGATTTTATACTCAAAACTTAAGGTTTTTACACTCCAACCTGGAGATGCGTCCACCAGTGAACAACATGCTAGATTTTTTACGCAGTGTACCGATTTGCATAAATACCTACACCGTGTAGTATAATTAGTATCAGTATATATCATACACTGGTTCTAATGCGTTTAGTTGCATGGCTGTTGGAGGGATCCTATATTTATGAAGGAAATAAAACAGCCACACGTATCCTTCCTAAATTTACGTGCATGCAAGGGAACGTGTTTCACTTATGCATGCATTTTGCCATAATTTTTGGATCTGTAAAAAAATAGAAACCACATGCATGCGGCCGCCATATTTTTTGGATCTGCCATAAAAATAAGATCGTAATAACAACATACTAGAGCTATCAACCTCTCACATTGACTCGATATTTACGCTTATAATTGAGGGATTTTATGCTCAAAACTTAAGGTTTTTACACTCCAACCTGGAGATGTGTCCACCAGCGAACAACATGCCAGCGAATTGCATAAATACCTACACCGTGTAGTATAATTAGTATCAGTATATATCATAAACTAGTTATAATGTATTTAGTTGCATGGTTGTTGGAGGGATTCTATTTTGTTTCTATGCATGCAATTCATTTCCATTCATTGCATATTTGTTCCATCATAAATTCATGCGCATGCAGCTGGTAACAGATTTTTACGCAGTATACTGAATTGCATAATTATCTACACAGTATAGCATATTTAGTATCAGTATATATCATAAAATGGTCCTTACGAGTCTAGCTGCATGACTGTTGCAGCGATCCTAAATTTATGGAGGAAATAAAGCATTTAAATATAGAAACCGCCACACATATCTTTTCTAAATTTACGCGCATGCAAGGGAACGTGTTTGACTTATGCATGCATTTCTTTTTTGTGTGCACGGACGTGGGGCGGGTGGCACACCCGACAGCCTGGTCGAGTCGGCGCACTAGGTTAAACCAGGTTGTACGAGTGGTCGGCCTGAGCTTCCTTTAACTATTGGAAGTTGGAAGCCCAGGGCTCCCGTTATATATATATATATATATATATATATATATATATATATATATATATATATATATATATATATATATATATATATATATATATATATATATATATATATATATATATATAGGGACGAGGTAATGGAAGCCCAGGGCTTCCATTACTAGAGAGAGCCCCGGCCAGGCTAGGTGTGCGGGCGCGGGACGACGTGGCAGGGGGTGGGATTACCGCACGCATGCACCGAGTCAAAGGTGGGGAGTTTATGCATATGGAATTTGAATCAAACAGATGCGTAAATGGTAACGTGGGGGGGCTCGGGTACGGAGACATGGGTCGCACGTTTATGCTTGCGTATTTTGCCGTTATTGGCTGCGTAAATTGGCATAGTTGGACGTGATTGGGAGGTGGTTCGACTTTTATGCTTGTTTAAATTACTAATAACAAATAAATAATCATCTGACACGACGTGTGTGGTCAAATCGGGTAGTGGGGGTGACGCGCGCGTCATCCGGGAACGTGGGGCGGTCGCACGTTGGGGTGAGCCATGTTTATGGAAATGTAACACAATAGGCAGGTAATCATAACGTGTCGTTCACGTAAATCTCGCGACATGCAGACTGCGCAGAAAATCACAAAGGATATTAGATCATGCCATGAATATAGATCAGAGCGGTTTAGGCGAGTATAGGAGATTAGCTGAAAAAACAGGCTACACACAGCCGCAGATGTTTTTGTTCAGAGCTCTGGGAGAGTTAGGGCATACACAATGGAGACGGCCAGGGGATCGGAGAATTGTGGAGAAGCTACGGCGACGACGACACCCTGTACAACCGATGGCCGGCATACTGTAACTCCCCCGGCTGCGTTACCGGCACTAGGAATTCTTGAAGACACCAACACAGTTCAACCAAGTTTGGTGGGAACAACTCAGCGGATACCGATGAGGACAATTGGTGAACATGAGCAGGACACACCACACATTCTCCAAAGCCATGTAAGTTCAAAGGAACACCCATATATTTGTTATACAGTCCGTGCAAGTTATGATTTAATCGAATACACATGTATTATATATACAGTCCGTGTAATTTATGAATTCCTATAAATTCACCATGCTGCAAGAATAATTTTTATATATGTGCACTGCATGACGACTCCATTAATTGAATAAGATGATAGTATAGATCAACGATTAGTACCCAAGGTCGGTATGACATTTAGTAATGTGGATGAGGCATACCAATTCTATAGCCGATATGCATATGAAGTTGCATTTCCATTGAAGAGATATAGGGAGAGAAAAAATTGCAAATGGTTGAATTGTTCAACGGAAGGCAAGCGTGCCGAAAGAGGATATGGTAATCCAAAAGTGCGAAATACAATTTCCAAGTGAACACAATGCAAAGCTGGAATGAAACTTAAAAAAATCTATGACGATGCCAAAGAGAATATAATTTTAGTGCGGATTGATCTTATTCATTTGGAACATAATCATGAGTTCTTCAGAAAGGATACAGAAAAGAATCAGTTACAGTGCAACAAGACACATGATCCAGAATACATGGAGTTCCTTAGTGCGATGCAAGAAAGCAGGATTCCACAACATTGTATTATGGATTTTGTTTCAGAAATGCATGGTGGACCAAAGAATGTACCGTTAACTACACAAGACATGATTAACCTGTAAGTGATATTGTCATTTACACTGACATAATGACATAATGACGTTGTGTACATATTGACGTATGGCATATTGTTTAATGTTCACAGGAAGAAAGCACGACAAAGAGAAAGAAATGCCAATGATGTGTCTAAGCTCCTTTCTTTTTTTGCATTGTGTAAAAAAGATAACCCACAATTTTTCTCTGACTTCCAACTAGACCAAGAAGGAAAGATTTTGAGCATTTTTTGATCCCATGCTAGCCAGCAAGCAGATTACATTGACTTTGGAGATTGTCACACCCGGTTTTTAGAAGGTAAACCAAATGCGAACCATGTACGTGCTAGGATCAGTTATTCACGTACACAGCAGTTACATAACATGGACATCATCACACAGTGCTCAAATAGTATTAAAAGGGGAAAATAATAGTCGATTACATCATACGTCTGAGACGTCCATATAGTTCTTACAATAAATCAAAGTGCGGAAAAGAAACATAGATAACGCGGCCTTCACAGGCAGCCGACTGGGGGTTGCCGCTAACCCACGCCTAGAACTCGTCGTAGTCTTGGAACTCCTGGAAGTCTCCTTCCACAGCTTCATCTTCTCCTGAGCAGTGGTTGCAATGCTGACAACCTGGGGGGGTTTGGTGTGTAGAGCAAGGGTGAGTACACATCAACATACTCAGCAAGCATCCCGTTTGGCTGTAGTGGACTAGCTTTATGTGGGGATAAGTCAAGCAGTTGCTTTTAGTTGGTCAGGTTATTACTTACTAGTAGAGAGCCAGGTTTTAACATTAACCCAAGTTATTACCCCAATGTATCCTTTCCAAACGGAAAGAATACCACTTACCAGCACCATAATCATAATCAGAACCATCAATCTCATTGTCACTTGTACCAAAATGTCTCTGATCAAGTATCACTAATCTCTGGAGCTCCCTTGGCCGCTCATAACCGCGAGCACGGCTGATATATCAGTTTCATAACACTCTGCAGAGGTTGCGCACTTTACCCACAAGCCGTGATTCCCTCTTGCCTCGGGCCGATCAAACCCTTAAACACTACCAAGGTGAATAGGCAGGGTCTCACTACGTAGCCTTTACAAAGATTCCCCGGGGCTGTAGCCACCCGTTAGGTTTCCTAAATGTACCGCACTCCTCCCCAAGGGACAAATCAACCTTGGCAGAGCGAGCCGCATACACCGAGCCCCATTGACGGCACAACGGCTAAGCGAACTACACCCCGGTTCCTCTAATTATTCAGCTAAGGGCGTCCCATTCCACCCTCATGGTTGCACTGTTTTCCCGGGCGGTCATCCATTGAACAGGTCCTTACGGAGAGGCACTCGAGATACCGCTCGAGTCCCCTTGAAGGTCACAAATATAATCATGAATAAGAAGGGAAAACAGCGTATCATAGATAATCACATCATGTTCATTGATTAGAGTTGAGCAATAGCATCAGACTAAGCAGTAATAATCCGACCCAAATAGGTAAACAAGGACATGAATAACAAAAGCTAGTCAATCCTTAAGTATAAATGTGTAATGCGGGAGGTGAATTAAAGAATGAATAGGACAGAAATAGGTCAAAGGACACTTGCCTCCACCAACCGACTGCTGCTCAGGGGCTTCTCCTGCGAATTCCTCGGGCTCTTCGACCGGATCGTTCTCTATGCGAGCGCAAACATACATACATCCACATATTTAATACAAAAGAACAGTACACCATACAAGGGAACAAGTAAAGCGAATATGCATCAAGTATGACATTCGATATCGCATTTGTTATGGTTAGAAAGAAACGGGGAAAGGTCTCGCAGGGGGGTTAAAGTTTATGCACTAATGATCAGTTACAATTGGTTCTTAACAAAAGAATTCTGTTATACGCACTAATGGAAACCTAGTCATTTCTAGTTGATCAACATTGAATGAGATAAACAATTAATTACGTGAATCAACTAGCGTAACGGAATTTTAAATTGAGCTTCCTATTTCAATAGCATGAACAATGATTAGCCTACCTAAAATAACATAACTATGATCACAGAAAGTAAAACAAAATAAATAAATAATATATATAAAAAATAAAAAAAATAAAAAAAGGGGGGGCGGTTGAACTGGCCCGGGGGGCGGTTGAACCGGCCGGGGGCAGGGCGGCTGGGCTGGGCGCGGGCGCGGGCGCGGGCGGCCGAGCTGGGCGGCTGGGGCGGCCGAACCGGCGGCCAGGGCGGCCGAACTGGCGGCCAGGGCCGGCCGAGGCGGGGGCGCGGCCAGGGGCGGCCAGGCGGTCAGGCGCGGCCAGGGGGCGCGCGGCCAGGGGCGGCCAGGCGGCCAGGCGCGGCCAGGGGGCGCGCGGCCAGGGACGGCTGGGCGGCCAGGCGGCCAGGCGGCTGGGGGGCGGCCAGGCGGCCAGGGGGCTGGGCTGGCTGGGGGCGGCCAGGCGGCTGGGGGCGGCCAGGCGGCTGGGCCGGCCAAGGAGAGAGGAGGGGAGAGGGGAGAGGGAGGGAGGAGGGAGGAGGGGGAGGGAGGGCTCACCGGGGACGGGCGAGCGACGGCGAGGGGCGGCGGTTGGGCCGGCAGGGGGCGGCCGAGCAGGGGGTAGGGGGCGGCGGCGGCTAGGGTGGGGAGAGGGAGAATGGGAGGGAGAGAGAGGGAGTTGGGGGAAAAGGGGAAGGGGGGCGGCTGGGCCGACTAAGGCCCAAGAGGGGGGCGCGGGGGGCGGCTGGGCCGGCCAGGGGGGCCCACGGCGCGGGAGAGAGAAAAGGGAAGAGGGAGAGAGAAAGAAAGAAAAAGAAAAAGAAAAAGGTTATCTCCTTTTCGAAATTCGTTTTTCCTAGATGAATGCATCCACGTTCTCAATCAATCCAAAAGAATGCACGGTTCGGCATGGTGCATCAAACAACATAAAGTATTTAGGGTTTTCTTTACACGGGAATTCCAAACCGAATCCCGCTAGCTTTGGAAAAGGTCAAGGTCTAGCGAGGGGAAAAAGAAAAAGAAAAGGTAACGCCCGAATTTGGCGAGTGAAGAAAAGAAAAAATTCAACTGCAAAATTCGGGGCGTTACAAACCTATCCCCCTTAAAAGAATCTCGCCCTCGAGATTCAGGGTTGGCTAGCAAAGAGCTCTGGGTACTTGGCCATCAAATCATCTTCACGCTCCCAGGTTGCTTCTTCCTCAGAGTGGTGATGCCATCTAACTTTGCACATTCTGATGGTCTTCCTTCGGGTGACTCTATCTGCAACCTCAAGGATCTGAGCTGGCTTCTCGACATAGGTCAAGTCCTCCTGGACTTCCAGACCTTCCACTGGCAACTGCTCTTCTGGCACACGCAAGCACTTCTTCAACTGAGACACATGAAAGACATCATGCACAGCTGACAAATTCTCTGGCAGACTGAGCTGATAGGCCACTTCTCCACGTCTTGCAAGAATCTGATATGGACCAATGTAGCGGGGTGCTAGCTTGCCTTTGATTCCGAACCTTCTGACTCCTCTGATCGGTGACACTTTCAGATAGACAAAATCTCCGACTTCAAAACTCAGCTCTCTTCTTCTTGTGTCTGCATAGCTTCGCTGCCTCGATTGCGCTATCTTCAGATTCTCTCGAACCATCTTGATGTTCTCTTCGGCTTCAAGCAGAATGTCTGGCCCAAACACTTGCTTCTCTCCAGGCTGATCCCATTGCAACGGAGTTCTGCAACTCCTTCTATAAAGCGCTTGAAATGGTGACATCTTCAAACTGGCCTGGTAACTGTTGTTATAGGAAAACTCTGCATAAGGCAATCTCTTATCCCATCCGGACTGATCTTGCAACGCACAGGCTCTCAACATGTCTTCAAGAATTTGATTGGTTCTTTCGGTCTAGCCATCTGTCTGCGGATGATAAGCTGAACTGAAATTCAGATGTGTGCCCAAGGCTTCATGCAACTGCTGCCAGAAATGAGAGGTGAACTGCGTTCCTCTGTCTGACACTATCTTCTTTGGCACACCATGAAGACAAACGATCCGAGACATATACAGCTCTGCCAATACTGCACTGCTGTAGTTGGTCCTGACAGGTATGAAGTGGGCTGACTTGGTTAAACGGTCCACTACTACCCAAATAGAATCGTAGCCGGCTCGAGTGCGAGGCAATCCGACTATGAAATCCATACCGATTTCATCCCATTTCCACTGAGGGATCCGCAACGGTTGCAACAATCCAGCAGGTCTCTGGTGCTCTGCCTTAATTCTTCGACAACTATCGCACATAGCCACATGCTCTGCGATTTCCCTCTTCATTCCGTACCACCAGAATTTCTTCTTCAGATCCTGATACATCTTCTCACTGCCAGGGTGAATCGAATAAGCTGTCTCATGAGCTTCCTTGAGAATCAACTCCCGAATGGACTGGACATTGGGAACACACAAACGGTCTTTGAACCATATCACGCCTTCTGCATCTTCTCGAAAATCTTTGCCTCTGCCATCTAGAATCAGTCGCCGAATCTCACTGATCTTTTCATCGTTCTTCTGCGCTTCTTTGATTTCTCGCTCCAGGGTAGGTTCCAATTCAACTGTGACTCCTCGCGAATTGTTCAGAAATCCGAGACTCAACCTGTCAAATTCCTTGGCCAACTCATAAGGCATCGGACGAGCGACCATCAGATTGACTTGACTCTTTCTGCTCAAAGCATCTGCCACTACGTTCGCTTTGCCTGGATGGTAATGAATCTCCAACTCATAGTCTTTGATCAACTCTAACCATCTTCTTTGCCTCATATTCAGCTCTGTCTGAGTGAATATGTACTTCAGACTCTTATGGTCTGTGTAAACATCGCATTTCTGTCCATACAGATAGTGCCTCCATGTCTTCAGTGCGTGAACCACTGCTGCCAACTCTAGATCATGGATTGGGTAGTTCTTCTCATGAACCTTCAGCTGTCGGGACGAGTAAGCCACAACTCTTCCCTCTTGCATCAACACGCATCCCAAACCTGTGTAACAAGCATCACAATACACAGAGAAGGGCTTGTGCACATCAGGCAAGACTAGGACAGGCGCTGTTGTCAACTTCTCTTTCAGCGCTTCGAAGGCCTCTTGACATTTCTGGGACCACTTGAACTCAACCTTGTTGCCTAGCAACACTGTCATTGGTTTCGCAATCTTCGAAAACCCTTCAATGAATCGCCGATAATATCCGGCCATTCCAATGAAGCTCTTGATTCCTCGAGCATCCGTTGGCGCTTTCCAGTTCAGAATGTCTGCCACTTTCTTCGGATCCACAGCCAATCCTTCTTTGTTGATTATGTGACCCAAGAACAGGACTTCACTGATCCAGAACTCACACTTGCTCAACTTTGCATACAACTGGTGCTCTCGCAATCTCTGCAATACCATCCTCAAATGATCTGCATGTTCTTCTTCGCTTTGGGAATAAACCAGAATGTCATCAATGAATACCACCACAAACTTATCGAGATAATCCATGAACACACTGTTCATCAAGTTCATAAAGAACGCTGGTGCATTGGTCAAACCAAAAGACATCACTGTGAACTCATACAAACCATACTTGGTAATGAATGCCGTCTTCGGAATGTCCGAAGGTCGGATCCTGAGCTGATGATAACCTGACCTCAGATCTATCTTGGAGAACACACTGGCTCCTCTCAACTGGTCGAACAGATCTTGTATTCTGGGCAAGGGATACTTGTTCTTGATCGTGACTTCATTCAAAGCTCGATAATCGATACACATCCTCTTTGTGCCATCTTTCTTCTCCACAAACAAGACAGGGGCGGCCCAAGGCGAGGTGCTTGGCCAGATGTAACCTTTCTCTGACAGCTCATCAATCTGCTTCTTAAGCTCAACCAACTCTGGTCCGGATATTCTGTAAGCTCTCTTAAAGATAGGGGCGGTTCCAGGAAGAAGCTCTATGGCAAACTCAACTTTCCGCTCTGGTGGCATACCCGGTAAATCCTTTGGAAACACGTCTGGGAATTCAGACACAACCTTGATACTCTCAATTGGGTCTGCTTCACTGCTATTGTAGCACCTCAAAATTGTGTTGGTGGCATCCGTAAAAAAAATCAAAGAGTTTGAATTTGGAATACCTTCTAACAAAGGTTTTCTTTTGTGAAAGCATTTCTTAATAGGATAATAGATAAATAAATAGATGAATAATAATGTTAGAATCTTGGTAGCTCAACGTTTTGATTTAAACTTTGAGAAGTAGAATTTAACCTAAATATATAAATATAAATGTTCTCAACTAATTAATTGATGAGATTATTATTTTATAAATTAAGTGTTTGCAAACCTTCAAAAAAATAGTAAAAGTATTTTGTATTGATACAAATTAACAATAAGTACAGAGTTCCTAAATGAACTAATTAAATTTAACTATATAATAATAGTTTAAAAACGAGTAATGTATGTGTGTGAATTACGTACTTAAAGCAATTGTCTAAGAATAAATAGTAAATATAATATGAATATATTTCATCACATGATGGATTTTTTTATTAACGTTTAAATCTAAACTAAGGACTCGGAAACGGAGATAAGAAAAAAAACAAGAAAATAAAAAAAATAGAGCCGATCTCTACCTGATACACACCTATGTGAGCCCACGTTTGTTTTGTTTTTCTTTTGATTTTTTTCTTCAGTCGTAGCCTATGTCATGAGGCAATCAATGACATCATCCAATTTTTTTCCTACGTCGCTGCGCTATGGGCCTAAGCCGGTGAGTTTCATCTCTCGTAACAAACTACCTACGGTATAGTAACAACTCCACCCGCAATGACCGCCGGCCAGCTGGTGGTTATCATCATGTCTCCAGTATATAATCTCTCTAGACGCATCACCATCTATTCGTACAACCGTCTCGAGGGAGAATCCCATCCATGCTAGTAACCCGTTGCCGAGCAAGCAGCGTCGAGCAAGAAGAGAGAGAGAGACGCTGGGCGGGTGGCCTATGTTCGCCGTCGTTCGGACCCAGCGTGAGTTCACGGTGCTCGCTGGAGGCCTACATACCGAGGCTGTCTTTTCAAGCGCCAAGTCTGCATCGTCATCTAACCACCGTCACAGCTATTATAGGTAGAAGATGGACACATCTAGATCGTGTATATTACATTTATTTAATCCACAATTTTTTTATGTGATCTTGATCTAACCTATTAGATCGTGTCATGTCACCTATTTTTGTGCAGCCCTACTAATTTATTAAAAATGCGATATCTTTGAGGTCAAATAATTTGTTTCAATCTGTTCAAGTTATGTTAGGATCATATTAATTTCTATGTAGGTAGTAATAACATTATTTTAATTATGCCACATCATTTTTTTTAATTAATGATTAATTAATAACTTATTTAATTAATGTTTATTAACTAGATAATATGTCAATCTAATTTATAGTTCTAACCTATGTATTTTATAAATAATTGTTAAAGTGATTAATACCAACTGAAATATTTGAATTTAATATCTGCTTAGTTAAAATGCAATATCTGTTAGGTCTCATCTATTAGATTTATTATGCCTAAAATATCGTTTTATTCATAAATTGTTCGTTTTAACTCCGATTTGATCCATTCAAATTGCGTTAGCTTCGTATTAATGTTGCCTGTGTCTCGGTAACAATACTTTATCAAATAACATGGTTTCAAAAATAAATTCATAAACTTGTATAATTCATATTTAATTCATTTTAGCTCTAAATTGATTCATTTCAGTTGCAATAATTTGTGTTTTAATATTATCTATCACCTAGTAACTCTGTTTAGTCATGAAACCTAGATCAAAATTATCCACTTGATTGATTCTATACTAGGTATTTAATAACTTCAGAAATTCATAACTTAATAACCGTAGCTTCGAATTTAGCGATTCTCGAACCCATGATATCATAGAAGCGCGTAGAATATTATTATATAGTTTATTCTTATGTTTGGTGTAATGTTAAATTTCCCTATACCATGTTTGTCTGTATTGCTACGACTAGCGCAAGGTTACGAGTCACCGAAGAGCAAGTTGGTACCTTCTCAAGTCCCAGGCAAGTTGTGCCCTTGATCACTTCTTTTTACCCAGCCATGTTCTAATTAATCATAATGATCTGCATAGGTTAATTTTGATGGGACCCAATAGGTTACCCTAGTTTGTCTATCTTTATACCTTGTTTACCACTGAACTTTCTGGGTAGTACTTGCTAGTGCTATATGTGGTTTTGGGTATAAAGATTACACTATTCATGATTATACTTTTGTTGTCAGTTGTTATTTATGGTTCATGTTAAGATCATTATGTTAATTGGAACATGGAGAACCACCCGGGAAAACAGTGCTACCACAAGGGTGGAATGGGACGCCCTTGGCTGATTAATTAGGAAAGCTAGTGGAAGACTACCTTACCCGAAAGGGGCAAGGGCAGTAGGGGAGAGGTCAGTGTAGGGAGGCCCTCGGGAGGATTTTGCTGCGATGGCGGTCCTGCAAGGGATTCCTGCACTGGATCTTCCTATAAACTGTAGCGGGTTTTCGGAAGCTAGTGGAACTTTGTAAAGGCCTCGTAGTGTTACCCTGCCTCGCCTCCTCGGTAGAGGTGTATGGGAAGTCGCGATCCCTTGGCAGATGGGTAACATGACTTGTGGGTAAAGGGTACAACCTCTGCAGAGTGTAAAACTGGTATACTAGCCGTGCTCACGGTCATGAGCAGCTCGGACACTCACATGATTAAATTATGGAACTAAATTCAATTTGTCATATGCATTGCATCGCAGGTGATGTTGTTACTACTTTTGTTCTACTACTTAATTGGGTTTGGTATTTACTTATACTTAGTAATTGCTAATAAAATTTTGACCAACTTTAAAAGCAATGCTCAGCCTCAACCATCTTCTTTGGTAAGCCTTACACTTTATGAGCTCCCACCTTTGGTGAGTTCATGCACATTATTCCCCACAACTTGTTGAGCTATGAACGTATGTGAGCTCACTCTTGCTGTCTCACACCCCCCCACAGGTCAAGAGCTGGTACCACAGGATGAGGCGCATGGAGGATGCTGTGATGAGTTCGTGAGTGGTCTAGGCCGTCGTCCCCCAGTCAACTTTGGGTTGCTGGACCGTTGTCTCTTTATGATGTTATTTATTTTGTATAGAACTCCTGTTATATAGTAAAGATGTGACATTCGATCCTGTGCCATGATTCATCATATGTGTGAGACTTGGTCCCAGCACACCTGGTGATTACGTTCGCGCCCGGGTCTTGGTGCCCCGAAACCCGGGTGTGACAGAAGTGGTATCAGAGGAATGTTGACTGTAGGACGAAACCTAGATAGAACTGGACAACCAATACTTACTTACCTTTGCTACTCTGATTCTTTTCTAAACTTCTCTTAATCTTTTCTCATCTAATTCCGCTTTACTCTGATTATTCTTACCTTTTTCTTTCTAAAGACAAATGTGGATTTCAAACTTGAAATCTTGTACCTAAAGTGACTTTTAGGAATAGGAGACCTGATCTTAGGAATAAAAACAAAACTATTTTTTATATCTATGCACTTGAATGTTTGTTCTTAGGATACTTGCCTGATTTGGATCTTTGATTGAGTGTGATAAGTTGTGGAGTAATGTCCACAATTACATCTGCATATACATATAGGCATAAATATAAATAAATAAAATTCATAAGATAACTAAACAACCTAGATTATCCTTCATTAAAGTGTATCTATTTTTAAATAGATCCATCTTGGCTTAAAAGATTCTCTCTTATCTCAATAAATTCATCTCACCTTGACATATTCGTCTTATCCTAACAACTTTGCTTATCTCGTCCTAAAGTAACAACCATGATCTAATCCAAATTAATGAGATCTTATCTAGTCATAACAATCTAACTCAGATCTGATCAAATGTGATGGATTAATCTAACCTAACAAAGTCTAACCTTAAGTTGAGCTAACCTAAGGTCAATCACTTAACCAGTTGATAGTGGTAAAATAAATGAGACTCTACCCCTATAAAACATATTTTAACTTATTGCACTCTGCACTAAATTAAGAACGATAGACCAACTCGTCCGTGAACAAATAACATGACCTACCTCACAGGCTACTTAGTACATTTGCCCTAAAAGCAAAGTAAAACTTTGTTCAAACCTACCTACCTCGTGTACCCCAGCTATCCTAACTATATGTCCTTAACTCGGATGGCAACTCCAAGAAGAAAGGCCAAAGAAGACCAACCACATCAAAGAAGGATAAGCATCAACTCAAGTCTTCAAAGATCAAGTTGAATCGCCAGCGGAATCAAGATCCACAGTTCTGGATGAAGTCTTTCCTTATTATACTCTTCCTTGCCACAACCTATACTTGCCATAACCGTGCCTCATCTGACATAATAAATGGCTAGACATACATATCCATATAAAAAAATTAAACAAAACTTTGATTCCTAAAACCAAATGAGAAACTAAACTTTTAGACCAAACTTATTGTATCCCTTTTCTTACAAATCTCGAGGACGAGATTTCTGTTAAGGGGGGTAGGATTTGTAGCACCTCAAAATTGTGTTGGTGGCATCCGTAAAAAAAATCAAAGAGTTTGAATTTGGAATACCTTCTAACAAAGGTTTTCTTTTGTGAAAGCATTTCTTAATAGGATAATAGATAAATAAATAGATGAATAATAATGTTAGAATCTTGGTAGCTCAACGTTTTGATTTAAACTTTGAGAAGTAGAATTTAACCTAAATATATAAATATAAATGTTCTCAACTAATTAATTGATGAGATTATTATTTTATAAATTAAGTGTTTGCAAACCTTCAAAAAAATAGTAAAAGTATTTTGTATTGATACAAATTAACAATAAGTACAGAGTTCCTAAATGAACTAATTAAATTTAACTATATAATAATAGTTTAAAAACGAGTAATGTATGTGTGTGAATTACGTACTTAAAGCAATTGTCTAAGAATAAATAGTAAATATAATATGAATATATTTCATCACATGATGGATTTTTTTTATTAACGTTTAAATCTAAACTAAGGACTCGGAAACGGAGATAAGAAAAAAAACAAGAAAATAAAAAAAATAGAGCCGATCTCTACCTGATACACACCTATGTGAGCCCACGTTTGTTTTGTTTTTCTTTTGATTTTTTTTCTTCAGTCGTAGCCTATGTCATGAGGCAATCAATGACATCATCCAATTTTTTTCCTACGTCGCTGCGCTATGGGCCTAAGCCGGTGAGTTTCATCTCTCGTAACAAACTACCTACGGTATAGTAACAACTCCACCCGCAATGACCGCCGGCCAGCTGGTGGTTATCATCATGTCTCCAGTATATAATCTCTCTAGACGCATCACCATCTATTCGTACAACCGTCTCGAGGGAGAATCCCATCCATGCTAGTAACCCGTTGCCGAGCAAGCAGCGTCGAGCAAGAAGAGAGAGAGAGACGCTGGGCGGGTGGCCTATGTTCGCCGTCGTTCGGACCCAGCGTGAGTTCACGGTGCTCGCTGGAGGCCTACATACCGAGGCTGTCTTTTCAAGCGCCAAGTCTGCATCGTCATCTAACCACCGTCACAGCTATTATAGGTAGAAGATGGACACATCTAGATCGTGTATATTACATTTATTTAATCCACAATTTTTTTATGTGATCTTGATCTAACCTATTAGATCGTGTCATGTCACCTATTTTTGTGCAGCCCTACTAATTTATTAAAAATGCGATATCTTTGAGGTCAAATAATTTGTTTCAATCTGTTCAAGTTATGTTAGGATCATATTAATTTCTATGTAGGTAGTAATAACATTATTTTAATTATGCCACATCATTTTTTTTAATTAATGATTAATTAATAACTTATTTAATTAATGTTTATTAACTAGATAATATGTCAATCTAATTTATAGTTCTAACCTATGTATTTTATAAATAATTGTTAAAGTGATTAATACCAACTGAAATATTTGAATTTAATATCTTCTTAGTTAAAATGCAATATCTGTTAGGTCTCATCTATTAGATTTATTATGCCTAAAATATCGTTTTATTCATAAATTGTTCGTTTTAACTCCGATTTGATCCATTCAAATTGCGTTAGCTTCGTATTAATGTTGCCTGTGTCTCGGTAACAATACTTTATCAAATAACATGGTTTCAAAAATAAATTCATAAACTTGTATAATTCATATTTAATTCATTTTAGCTCTAAATTGATTCATTTCAGTTGCAATAATTTGTGTTTTAATATTATCTATCACCTAGTAACTCTGTTTAGTCATGAAACCTAGATCAAAATTATCCACTTGATTGATTCTATACTAGGTATTTAATAACTTCAGAAATTCATAACTTAATAACCGTAGCTTCGAATTTAGCGATTCTCGAACCCATGATATCATAGAAGCGCGTAGAATATTATTATATAGTTTATTCTTATGTTTGGTGTAATGTTAAATTTCCCTATACCATGTTTGTCTGTATTGCTACGACTAGCGCAAGGTTACGAGTCACCGAAGAGCAAGTTGGTACCTTCTCAAGTCCCAGGCAAGTTGTGCCCTTGATCACTTCTTTTTACCCAGCCATGTTCTAATTAATCATAATGATCTGCATAGGTTAATTTTGATGGGACCCAATAGGTTACCCTAGTTTGTCTATCTTTATACCTTGTTTACCACTGAACTTTCTGGGTAGTACTTGCTAGTGCTATATGTGGTTTTGGGTATAAAGATTACACTATTCATGATTATACTTTTGTTGTCAGTTGTTATTTATGGTTCATGTTAAGATCATTATGTTAATTGGAACATGGAGAACCACCCGGGAAAACAGTGCTACCACAAGGGTGGAATGGGACGCCCTTGGCTGATTAATTAGGAAAGCTAGTGGAAGACTACCTTACCCGAAAGGGGCAAGGGCAGTAGGGGAGAGGTCAGTGTAGGGAGGCCCTCGGGAGGATTTTGCTGCGATGGCGGTCCTGCAAGGGATTCCTGCACTGGATCTTCCTATAAACTGTAGCGGGTTTTCGGAAGCTAGTGGAACTTTGTAAAGGCCTCGTAGTGTTACCCTGCCTCGCCTCCTCGGTAGAGGTGTATGGGAAGTCGCGATCCCTTGGCAGATGGGTAACATGACTTGTGGGTAAAGGGTACAACCTCTGCAGAGTGTAAAACTGGTATACTAGCCGTGCTCACGGTCATGAGCAGCTCGGACACTCACATGATTAAATTATGGAACTAAATTCAATTTGTCATATGCATTGCATCGCAGGTGATGTTGTTACTACTTTTGTTCTACTACTTAATTGGGTTTGGTATTTACTTATACTTAGTAATTGCTAATAAAATTTTGACCAACTTTAAAAGCAATGCTCAGCCTCAACCATCTTCTTTGGTAAGCCTTACACTTTATGAGCTCCCACCTTTGGTGAGTTCATGCACATTATTCCCCACAACTTGTTGAGCTATGAACGTATGTGAGCTCACTCTTGCTGTCTCACACCCCCCCACAGGTCAAGAGCTGGTACCACAGGATGAGGCGCATGGAGGATGCTGTGATGAGTTCGTGAGTGGTCTAGGCCGTCGTCCCCCAGTCAACTTTGGGTTGCTGGACCGTTGTCTCTTTATGATGTTATTTATTTTGTATAGAACTCCTGTTATATAGTAAAGATGTGACATTCGATCCTGTGCCATGATTCATCATATGTGTGAGACTTGGTCCCAGCACACCTGGTGATTACGTTCGCGCTCGGGTCTTGGTGCCCCGAAACCCGGGTGTGACAGCTATCGACAGCCATCTGATAACAACTTCCTTTCTTTGGCTCAAGCGGGACTAACTCGGTCACCACTTCCTCTCCTAGTGGGGACACCAACTTGATTGTCCTTTTATCACAACTGATAACTGCCTGATACTTATCTAGCCAATTCATCCCTAGGATGACATCTATTCCCTGAGTACCCATTACTATAAGGTTAGCGGGAAACGCTATCCCCCTTATTTCCACACTTATATTCAAACATATGCTATCAGCTCGAATTCTACCACCGGCTGAGTCAATTTGAATGGGGGTTGACATGGCAGTAATTGGAAGATTATGTGCTTTCACCCATGATGCAGTAATGAAAGAATGCGTTGCTCCAGTATCAAATAACACTTCTGCAATATGGGAGTCGACTGGGAACATACCTACTGTCATGCCGGGGGTCTCCTGTACTGCTTCAGCTTCCAAGTGATTCAATCTTCCGTGATTATAGCGCTGCTGAGGGCGGTTGCCTGCTCCAGGCTGGGACACATTCTGCTTTGCTGGGGCATTGGGGCCTGACTGCTGCTGGGCTGCCTTCTTCGGACATTGCATCACCCAATGGCCTTGCTCTCCACAGTGGAACATGCTCTGTTTCCAACCTGAGCTGGTGCTGCCTGATTGTTCTGCTGGTTTGCTGGGGCAGGAAGACGAGGTGTCTGCTGATTCTGCCTCTGAAACTGACCTCCTCCTGACTGATTGCTCTGGCGATTCTGGTACTGGTGCTGAGGATACTGCCTTTGGAACTGCTGATACTGCTGACGCTGCTGATGTTGCTGAGGTGGACGCTGGTTCTGCCTGAACTGCTGAGGTTGATTGCCTGAAAAACGAGGACGGCTGCTGCTTCCAGGCTGGGGTCCACTGATCTTGCGCTTACGATCCTCCATCTCCTTACGCTTCCTTTCTGTCATGATTGCTCTGTCAATCAGGTGCTGGAATGTCGGGAAGGTATGATTCATCAGTTGGTACTGAAGAGGGTCGACCAAGCCTCTCAGAAAACGGTACTGTCGCTTGGCGTCGGTGTTGACATCTTCAGGAGCATAGCGAGACAGCTGCAGAAACCTGTCTCGATACTCACTGACAGATGATGACCCTTGCTTAAGGGCCAGGAACTCCTCCTTCTTCACTGTCATCAGACCTGCAGGAACATGGTACTGACGAAAGCTACCTCTGAACTCTTCCCAGGTGATGGCATCGGGGTTGGCATGGGTGGCGAGGTAAGACTCCCACCATGACTGGGCTGCTCCTCTCAACAGACGGGGACCATACAAGACTTTCTCCCTGTCATCACACTGAGCGGTATGCAACTCCTGCTCCACAGTGCGCAGCCAATCTTCAGCATCCATGGGGTCAGAAGAGTGAGCGAACGTTGGTGGATGACCTCTCATGAATTCAGCACGCTTGTCTCTGGGCATCTGAGGCATCTGAGGTTGAGGTGGAGCCTGCTGCTGTTGCTGCTGCTGCTGCTGCTGAATGGCGGCCAGAGTCTGACCGATGGCCTGAACTGCCTGAGTCTGCATCAGAAACATCTGCTCGATCGACATCGGGGGCGGGGGTGGCAGGTGCTGCTGCTGAGGCACCTCATCCTGCGGAGCGGCTTGCTCCTGCTGAGCACGCCTTCCTCCTCTGCGCCTGTTCTCTGACATCTGCAGAACGCAACCACACATCAGAACTGATCTGGCAAATCTTGCAGCATAAGAAAAGAGTATAGAATTCTCCAACAGCACTGAACAGATGAGCATCTTCACTGATCTCCATCGCAGACCACACAGCTTCTCAGATAAAGAGGAAAGTAGAATAAAGGGTTTCCCAACTATATAACTAACTCCATTAACATAATAGGTAAGCCAAAATGCAGGGGATACCCACACTCTGGTGACAATCATTACAAAGATCCAAACCAAACATAGTTCATCATGACAAACATAAATGCACAGGATATAGCAAACTACCCTGTCTAACTAAGACTAACTAAGACCGAGATTAACGCTAAGACTGAAGCTTCTATGTATATATATTTCGTATTAATTACAAGATCCAACTCTAACGAGCTATGGTTCTAGATTTATCTTGGTCTTGCAGTCGGGATTGCCATAAGACTGGTGTCCACGCCGAGGTGAGCGGTACGGGTGCTGAGTCCCGACGGGAGCGGGGGAACCATCATCCAAGTGGCGACGTTCCGCGCGCTCAGCCCGTAGCAGGGCGATCTCAGCACGAGCCCTACTCAGCTCGTCTAATGCATGGTCCAGCTCCGTGTTTAGCACGGCGGCTAGGTTGACTGTGCTGCTCAACCTAGGATTGTCCTCACCAGCAGGTGAAACAATCGCGCCTCCTGTGCTGCCAGATGGACGGCGGGGGTAATACTTCAGGTCGAGACCGTCAGCTACCCCACCGAGAACCGAGCAGTAGTGCGAAAGCGCACGCCGTGCAGCATCCTGCATGGCTGCCTCAGCTGAGTCCCGCTCAGAGATAGAATAGTGCTCTGAGCAAGCCTCCGCGCCCTGGAGACTGTTCTCCGGACGGCGCACCAAGCAGGTTGCCTCCCAGCGGTCCGGGTAGACCCCGCGACTATGCTGGTAGACCACACAGCGATACTCGATGGACCAAGTACGCCGGTCAAGTGCCCGACGTAGCAGGGTGTCGAGCGCGTCGTGGAAGTGACACCCGCGAGCAGCGTCGCGAGTGATGGGTCGAGCAACCCATCCTTCCGGCTCATGGTCAGCAGAGAAGTCGATGTCGTGGCTCAAGCTGTCGTCGCCACCTCCGTCGTCTGGGTCTCCTCCAGCAGCTACTCCAGAAGCTGGGGCGCCTAGTGGTGGTGCAGGGGGCGCCTCTAGGGGAAGCACAGGAGAGCAGCTCCTCACAGACTCTATCTCCTGCTGGAGCGAGAAGGAAGAGCCCCGCTGCTCCTGTCGTCGACGTTCCTGCTCCTCATGCAGGCGGTGGTGCAGTCTCTCCAAGTGGCTGGACTGTCCGGCCATGGGACGGCGAAGCGGACGCTCAGCAAGGCGGGAGGGTAAGAAGGGGATGACGGACTTTCGTGCAGTGTGTCTAAGTCGAGCCATCTACAAAAGACATCGCAAGCAAAAGGGTGAGAACAGGATCAATATGACCAGCAAGTAATGAATCATAAATAAATGAAGGATTAGAATAAAACATAATTTTCAGCAAGGTACAATATATAGTAGAACATAGGTTTGGTCAGTAGGACCAACTTTTGAAGGGGTACCAAAGTCAAGGCAGGGACAGAGGTCTATAGTCCTTAGAACGACCATTCTACTCTAGGTTAGCGGTCCTACAGTCAGCACGGCTTTGATACCACTTATGTCACACCCGGTTTTTAGAAGGTAAACCGAATGCGAACCATGTACGTGCCAGGATCAGTTATTCACGTACACAGCAGTTACATAACATGGACATCATCACACAGTGCTCAAATAGTATTAAAAGGGGAAAATAATAGTCGATTACATCATACGTCTGAGACGTCCATATAGTTCTTACAATAAATCAAAGTGCGGAAAAGAAATGTAGATAACGCGGCCTTCACAGGCAGCCGACTGGGGGTTGCCGCTAACCCACGCCTAGAACTCGTCGTAGTCTTGGAACTCCTGGAAGTCTCCTTCCACAGCTTCATCTTCTCCTGAGCAGTGGTTGCAATGCTGACAACCTGGGGGGGGGGGGTTTGGTGTGTAGAGCAAGGGTGAGTACACATCAACATACTCAGCAAGCATCCCGTTTGGCTGTAGTGGACTAGCTTTATGTGGGGATAAGTCAAGCAGTTGCTTTTAGTTGGTCAGGTTATTACTTACTAGTAGAGAGCCAGGTTTTAACATTAACCCAAGTTATTACCCCAATGTATCCTTTCCAAACAGAAAGAATACCACTTACCAGCACCATAATCATAATCAGAACCATCAATCTCATTGTCACCTGTACCAAAATGTCTCTGATCAAGTATCACTAATCTCTGGAGCTCCCTTGGCCGCTCATAACCGCGAGCACGGCTGATATATCAGTTTCATAACACTCTGCAGAGGTTGCGCACTTTACCCACAAGCCGTGATTCCCTCTTGCCTCGGGCCGATCAAACCCTTAAACACTACCAAGGTGAATAGGCAGGGTCTCACTACGTAGCCTTTACAAAGATTCCCCGGGGCTGTAGCCACCCGTTAGGTTTCCTAAATGTACCGCACTCCTCCCTAAGGGACAAATCAACCTTGGCAGAGCGAGCCGCATACACCGAGCCCCATTGACGGCACAACGGCTAAGCGAACTACACCCCGGTTCCTCTAATTATTCAGCTAAGGGCGTCCCATTCCACCCTCATGGTTGCACTGTTTTCCCGGGCGGTCATCCATTGAACAGGTCCTTACGGAGAGGCACTCGAGAAACCGCTCGAGTCCCCTTGAAGGTCACAAATATAATCATGAATAAGAAGGGAAAACAGCGTATCATAGATAATCACATCATGTTCATTGATTAGAGTTGAGCAATAGCATCAGACTAAGCAGTAATAATCCGACCCAAATAGGTAAACAAGGACATGAATAACAAAAGCTAGTCAATCCTTAAGTATAAATGTGTAATGCGGGAGGTGAATTAAAGAATGAATAGGATAGAAATAGGTCAAAGGACACTTGCCTCCACCAACCGACTGCTGCTCAGGGGCTTCTCCTGCGAATTCCTCGGGCTCTTCGACCGGATCGTTCTCTATGCGAGCGCAAACATACATACATCCACATATTTAATACAAAAGAACAGTACACCATACAAGGGAACAAGTAAAGCGAATATGCATCAAGTATGACATTCGATATCGCATTTGTTATGGTTAGAAAGAAACGGGGAAAGGTCTCGCAGGGGGGTTAAAGTTTATGCACTAATGATCAGTTACAATTGGTTCTTAACAAAAGAATTCTGTTATACGCACTAATGGAAACCTAGTCATTTCTAGTTGATCAACATTGAATGAGATAAACAATTAATTACGTGAATCAACTAGCGTAACGGAATTTTAAATTGAGCTTCCTATTTCAATAGCATGAACAATGATTAGCCTACCTAAAATAACATAACTATGATCACAGAAAGTAAAACAAAATAAATAAATAATATATATAAAAAAATAAAAAAAATAAAAAAAGGGGGGGCGGTTGAACCGGCCCGGGGGGCGGTTGAACCGGCCGGGGGCAGGGCGGCTGGGCTGGGCGCGGGCGCGGGCGCGGGCGGCCGAGCTGGGCGGCTGGGGCGGCCGAACCGGCGGCCAGGGCGGCCGAACTGGCGGCCAGGGCCGGCCGAGGCGGGGGCGCGGCCAGGGGCGGCCAGGCGGCCAGGCGCGGCCAGGCGGCCAGGCGCGGCCAGGGGGCGCGCGGCCAGGGGCGGCCAGGCGGCCAGGCGCGGCCAGGGGGCGCGCGGCCAGGGACGGCTGGGCGGCCAGGCGGCCAGGCGGCTGGGGGGCGGCCAGGCGGCCAGGGGGCTGGGCTGGCTGGGGGGCGGCCAGGCGGCTGGGGGGCGGCCAGGCGGCTGGGCCGGCCAAGGAGAGAGGAGGGGAGAGGGGAGAGGGAGGGAGGAGGGAGGAGGGGGAGGGAGGGCTCACCGGGGACGGGCGAGCGACGGCGAGGGGCGGCGGTTGGGCCGGCAGGGGGCGGCCGAGCAGGGGGTAGGGGGCGGCGGCGGCTAGGGTGGGGAGAGGGAGAATGGGAGGGAGAGAGAGGGAGTTGGGGGAAAAGGGGAAGGGGGGGGCGGCTGGGCCGACTAAGGCCCAAGAGGGGGGCGCGGGGGGCGGCTGGGCCGGCCAGGGGGGCCCATGGCGTGGGAGAGAGAAAAGGGAAGAGGGAGAGAGAAAGAAAGAAAAAGAAAAAGAAAAAGAAAAAGAAAAAGAAAAAGGTTATCTCCTTTTCGAAATTCGTTTTTCCTAGATGAATGCATCCACGTTCTCAATCAATCCAAAAGAATGCACGGTTCGGCATGGTGCATCAAACAACATAAAGTATTTAGGGTTTTCTTTACACGGGAATTCCAAACCGAATCCCGCTAGCTTTGGAAAAGGTCAAGGTCTAGCGAGGGGAAAAAGAAAAAGAAAAGGTAACGCCCGAATTTGGCGAGTGAAGAAAAGAAAAAATTCAACTGCAAAATTCGGGGCGTTACAGAGATGCAGTTACCTTTGATACAACTCATAAGACAAATCTATATGACAAACACCTGGGAATGTTTGTTGGTTGTAACCACCATCTGCAGTGCACCGTATTTGGTTTCACATTGTTGGGTGACGAAACTTTAGACACATTCGAGTGGGTTTTCAATGCATTCAAAACGTGCATGGGAGCTAAAGGACCACGAGTAATGCTTACAGGTATGATTAATAAGCTTAACAATTATTACGTTCTACTATGATTGTATTGAATGCAATTATAGTTGGTAATGTGTTGCATAATGTTGTGAAAATTTATGATTTCAGATCAAGATCTAGCAATGCCAGTTGCACTAGGCAGGGTATTTCCAAACACAATCCATCGTTTGTGTTTGTGGCATGTTCAGAACAGGTATATGCCGTATTTAAACGAGTTGTACGCTAGATTTTAGGAAGATGATTTCAAAACAAGGTTCCAATCTATAATACATCATCCTTTAACTGTAACTGAGTTTGAGACTGCCTGGGCAATGCTGATTGATGATTTCCATCTACATGATAACATCAGTCTTTCCAGAATGTATGAAATTCGTAATGATTGGATACCAGCTTTTTTCAAACATGATTATTGTGGATTGATGGTCTCTACATAGCGTAGCGAGAGCATGAACAAACTCGTAAAAAGTGCTCATGTCGATGCAAACACGCCACTACATCAATTCGCCAAGCAAATGTTGAAGCTTCTACACAGTAGGAAGATGAAAGAGGCAAAAGAGGCAGTAGGATGCATGGTGAGTACGTAGAATATTATTGTGTCATAATATTTAAAGTACCGTATTATAACGTCTATATCTGTCTACTGTAGGGGCAAAAGGAAACAAATACATTGTATATGTTTGAGATACGTGTAGCGAGGACATACACAAGGGCTGTAATGAATAAGTTTCATGAGTCTTTAAAATATGCTACTGCATACAAGATAACACATGATCCAGATGGGGGTGTGGATGATTGGGTGGTTCAGCATACTTCAAGGTCGAATAAGATTGTGTGGGGGCAACACCAATTCAAAGTAATGGCTGATGTAGAAGCTGGAAAGTATGAATGTGAATGCAAGCATTGGGAGCATACAGGTATGTCATATTGGGTAATTGTTGTATAAAAATGTTTAATTATAATGAGTGAAAATAAACGAACACAATTTTTACATGTTTTGCTGTAGGTCTGCTTTGTGTGCATCTGTTACGAACATTTATGCATCTTCAAATTGATCGAATACCTTCGGAATACATCCTTCAGAGATACACCTACTCTGCTATACAAGATGTGACTTTTTCAAGGGATGATAAGAATTCGAAGGGTAAAGACGGTGAGACTAGATCATATAGGCAAAAGATGTTGCTTAAAAAGTCAATGAAAGTAGTACATCATGCAAGTCTTTCAAAGGCTAGACATGATAGAGCCCTAGAGATGATGGATGAATTGCTTTTGCTACTTTCACGGTTGGAGCCAGATATAGACGGTGATGATAGTACTAGTGATGGCGAAGGAATGCAGGTATTTAATATATTAATTGATATAGCCGTGTATTTTAATTGATATACTAAGTTTTTAGTTTTGGTAAATGGGAAATATGAGAAACTTGCCTGATACAGGGCGACAGGGATGATGTAAGAGACATGACAGGAGATAATCTAACGACAAGAAGGGCACAGGCTGGTGTATGTATACATATTTTATATGATGTTTACTATGTATAATGGTGTGTATTGTTTGTTATAAACACAACTATTTATTGCCAATTGTATGATTTGTCAGGAAATTTAATTGGTGCCTACTTTACAAGAAGGTGATGTGTGTGATACCCAATGTGCTATGCCACAACAAATATTGGAACAGGTAATACATGATTATAAAATAGGAAAAGTTGTTACAATACAAAATAGTAACGATTGGACCTTGATGTTGATTATGAATTTAACATCAATGGTATATGTGTGCAGCACGATGCTGGACAATTGGACACTGGCATACCAATGAGAGATGAGTGTGCAACAGATATGACGATTAAAAAGGTAATGGAATTATTACAAACACATGTGCATGGGTATTATTTAAAATTACGTACAAATAAGTGGATTTATGTACTAATATTTAAATGATATCATATTGTTTTCATAATTGTAGAAGCTAGATTTTAATGTGAGTGGAGTAAGCTTGAGAAGACCAGATAACGCGAAGCCAAAGGGCAGAACAATCAATGATAACGAAAAAAGAGTTATTAAGTTGGGGGCAAAAGGAGACAAGAAAAAGAACAGAAAGTGTCAAAGGTGTGGCATTGCTGATGGTCACAATAGTCGCACTTGTCTATCTGTGGAGGAGAATAGGCTTCGGTTGGCCAGCCTTACTGGTCGAAAGAGAGGGCGGCCCATAGGTTCTAGGAACAAGGGTTCATCTAATGCTCCAAATTGGAATGAGACATGCACTTCAAAAAAACATCGCGGTGGTGTCACAGACAATGATTCATCTAGTGGGGAGTAGATGATTTCTTATTTTATGACAAATGTAATGTAGTGCCATACTTGTTATTAGAAATATGGATGAATTTATAAATGCTGGAACCAGTCGATATTCACTAAGTATAAGTAATAATGATGTACTGCATGAAATGGAAGGTCTTGTAAACTGTATACGAAATATGCGTAATTGTGTTGTGAAAACAGCGTAAATCGACGCTGGACAAATCTTGGTGGCAAAAACTGGCTAAAAATGTCTTTGTGAAGAAAACACACGTCAAAATAACTTGTGATTAATGTAGTAACATAATTGTTATTACACATGTGAGCGAGTTTATAAATCTGATACCAGTTGTTATTGACAAATTATAAGTTAAAATGATGCAGTGTCTATAATTAAAGTTATTGTAAACTGGATGCAAATTTGCGTAATTGTGCTAAAAAAAACAGCGTAATTACAGAAGAATTCGTGACACATACTGGTGGATAATATATTTGTGAAGAAAACAGAGAATAACAATAACTAGTGAGTAAATCACTGATAGAAATATGAGCGAATAGTCGAAGTTTGAACTGAACAGTGCATTATACAAGAGAGGTTCCATAACTTGTTTAATACACATAGGTCGAAGTTTTATCTAAGAACTGCATTAAACATGAGTGGCTTGATAGCTTGGTTGAAAAACATAGAAAGTTTCAATACAGTTACATAGACATGCAACAGATAGTTGGGCTTCACAAAATGCTATTCCGTAACAAGGAAGCCACAAAAGGTTGTTCCATATCAAACAGTTGCGATTCACAAAAGGTTGATCCATCGACACTACTAGCGTGCAAACTTGAATCTTTGAATTTCTGGAGGCAACGGGAGGCACTTGTTCTTGCCATGGAAGGTGAGGTAATATAGAGCCAGAGATCGTAGGTCGCCAGAGTTTTCCTGCATAATACACATTATCCCGAAGTGAATAGGTTATATCAGAAATGTTGAATGTATAAATACAAACTGCATAACCATAAAATGACTTACTCGTTGTATATATTGCTTGATAGAACCATCCATATAGTCATAGTACTGGATGTATCTCATGACAAAGAAGCCACAGTCATTAGATCCAGCTATCATGGTGGGACACATAGGTGGCATGTCAATTGGGAAATTTCCAAAATTAGGGATGCGTGAATTGGGCCGGACTTGTTGCAAAGATTTGTTCAATCTGTTCATTATAACCCTAGCCCATGGTAATTTCCTAGAGCCTATGTCCTTTTGGGAGTAATGAAACATCTTCCATGTAGTACCACCCAACTCCGGACCATATGGATTTGAATCTAAAATGTGAATGCATCGAAACTGGATATTGATGACATACAATGTCCAATGTCCCATATGAAGTATAGGGACCATGATCTGTCAAATATCAGGAGTTAGAGATACAAAATGATAACATTAGTATGTAGGTGAGCGATGAATATAATTGCATAACAAAAAAAACGTTGATAAATAGATAAATATTTATACCGTTTTGTAGTCAACAAAGTTGTCCAGCTGGGGCAGTGTCTTGTCCAGATAAGCATCAAGGATAGTTTGATCAAAAATCTGAGGAGACTTGCTGTAGCGTTCATGCTCCTCAAAATTGAGGAGAGTCTGCATAATCATAATTATTGTGTCATATAAAACTGTATGTAAACAATTGCAAACATAGGTAGGTATTAATCAATTGTACATACACCAACATTGACATCCAGTACAAGTCTGTTTTTGTTGATGGACGAGCAATTATTTATTTCTTCATCGCGAAAACACAGGATGAAACACTGCATGAACACATTATCCAGACACATCCCGTCTGCAAATGATTGTTGAATATCTAGACAATTTCCAATACATTCACCGAATTCTATGATCTTCCTATATAATAATGTAAAAATAGACATGTTATTCATTATATATGTAAGCAACAACCTATAAGTTATTTTGACTTAATAGTTAAAGACAAACCTGTTTGGGTCGGGTTTTGAGGAGCACAAAAAATCACGGAGCGACCGAGCACAGTCCAATTCTGTTAAACGTGGCAGAGAGTGGTCATGTGTAGTGTGCAAGCTATGTGTTTCCTCACCATATGCAACCTGAAACACAATGCAGGTAGAGAGTATAGTAATTTATGAATGAGTTATGAGAAGCAAGCATGCAATAAATGTATAACTGGAGTACTTACATGACCACTAGGTGTCTGATCAAAATGGGGGCCCGTGTAAGTTGGAGTGTCATGAGATGCATCAATGTCACCTCCCTGACCCAAAAAAACAATGATACTATGTTTAAAGCCTCATTCATGTGTCAATTAAATTTAATCGATAATTGAGATTACAATGGAGAAAACAAAGATGAAACATATACATGATTTTGCGGTGTGGCGTCAAACATCGGCAAGTGGGAAGACGGATATGAGCTCATAGGGTTGCAGTCTGGTACATGTCGATGAGACATGTTTATGTCACTCGGCATATTATTGCCAACATTAAAATGGAAATCCTGTATACATTATTATGGTTTTGTCTAATATTTTAGATGCAAATTGGAGATTAACATATAATGTAACCATGATGAGACTGCATAAAATACCTGCTTTTCCGCGTTTGAGTTTGTGTTCGTCTCCAAATCGTCAGGGTAGCCCTCAAATGCACGACGCATTTGTTGTTGCTTTTCGTGTATTTCCTCAAACTGGGTACCTGTCAACTCCGTATTAGGTTGTGAATATGGCATAGTCAGGTCCTGAGTATTCTGGGTACCCTTATGGATGTGTGCTTCTGTAATTAAAAAGTTGTAGTATTTAAACAGCAAGAACTGATAAATGCATAGAGTTAAGTACATAAATTGAAAAAATGACAATGAGGGAAGGTAACCTGACGACATATGCTGAGATATATCTGGAGGTTTAGCTGTTTGAGGCGCTTCCGCAACATTGTCTGGGTCGCTAGACTCCTCGCGAAGGACATCATCAATTAACTCAGCAAATGTGTCCGCTAGTTCATACTGCTTCACAACCATCTTGGTAAGAGTACTTTTTATGATGGAACACGCTTTGCCAACTTCAGAATCATACTCAACAAACTTTTCAATGAATTTCGGCCGGTCACGTGGTTGGAGCTGCTTGATCTTACTTGAAAGCATATCCTTGATCAATGGGAGCTGGATATGAATAGTATGATGACCACAAGGATCGGGACGAGGGACATCAAAAATGTTTGTCCTGTCCCTATGCTGTGATGTAATGAATGATAATGCATATGTCATAATTAAATCTTAGAAACATATGGATATAATAGTACATAAAACATCTGTAATGTACATAAGGTATTTATGCACACATATGCCATGTATGTTTTGTCATAAACTGACCTGTGATTAAAACTGGACACTAGGGACAGCAGAATAGCAAGTTTCAGAAGTGCTTCAGAACTGAAAAAAACATTTGTAATATAAATAAATACATGAAAGATAACCATAAATAAATTGTGGGAACCACTGAAAAAATGAAGTATATGGTGTATATTAAGAGTTTATTCGGAATGGTACGAAAACTAATAGAGATGCTACATGCATAAAACATTCACATAATAAGAGAAAATGCATATTTATGCAGGGTAATGCATTCCTATTGTTTTATGTACATATGACATACCTCACAATGGCCAAAAGGTTCACCGCTTTGGCGTGGCTTCCTCTTATCAGCTTTTGTCAGAGCTTGGATAATGTTTTTATCAAAGAATTTTATGCGGGGTGTGCCACGTTTATTGGGGGGCTGCAGCATCATGCAAGTGGTCCAAATAGTACAACTACAAAAAAACAATAATTAATTTATACTATCAGGGATGGTAACTGCGCAAGTAAAATAGATTCCATTCGATATGCCAAAAATGAACAGTCCAATGTTATTTACTTACTAGTATGACAACTAAGCATCCATATATCGTCGTGGACACATTAGAAGTGCTTCTTGTATGCCACTTTTGTGCAGCTTCGCAGAGGTCGTTAAAAATTAAGTGGCACCAGTCTATCTCATGGAAACGGTCCATTTCTTCCGTCAATAACACCTCATGGTTAGATATGCCCCACCTGGAAGTGGGGAACAACAATCTATTAAACAATATCAAAAAGAAGCATCTGATAGAGAGGTCATCATCGTTTCCTTTTCTCAATCGGTCCTGAAGAGATGCAACAACGAACTCATCCTTAGACAATCCAAGTTCAACCCTCAAGTTATTGCCCGCCACTACTTCATCGATTCCTAGTGGCCTACCACCGCCAGCATTCGGAAGGCCTAGTATAAGGTGGACAGTTTCTTTCGTAATCTTTAGTTCCTTGCCTTGACCGGGGCGAATAGTCATATCCTTGTGGTCCAACTTATCCATCAACCAACGAAGATGAGAACGGCTACCCAGTGCATCAAGTGTCATGTCAAAAATATTGGAAAATCCTTTTCTAGCAACGGCTTGTCGTTGCCTCTCATTCAATATCTTAATGGTTATAATAACATCCTGAGGGTTGCATCTAACATTGAGTTTCTGAAATAATGTATGTTAAATGGTATGAAAACAATGAAATAAAGCATGAGCCATAAAATTAGCACTCGTAATGTACGGGGTGCAACTAAAATAACATAATACCTAGTTAAATAATACCTGCATTGTCTGTACACAATAAAAAAGGTGGCCAAAGGTTGTAAACTATATATGATATTGTAAATGCAATTCAGACCTTGTAACCTAACGTGAGATTTCGACTAGATTCATCCTTACTGTATACTACTAAATAATATCTAATATGTTGTATCAGCTCATGACTATTGTATACTAATTAGTATTTAATATATATGAAAACATAAGTATAACATATAACCTGTCGTGGAGTTTCTACTACTTTCGGTCTCTTTGTGCATGTCTTCTGTAAGATATTCATAGGACTTCCAGCAGCATTACGCTTCTTTGTAGATGTCATAAAGTCATCGTCGTCATCGCCAGATCTAGTTTGTTCATTAGCTTCATGAATAACAGATGGTTTCTCGACAGGTGCAGGACGATGATCAGAATGCTTTGTGTTTGGAGGAACTCCAATAGAGGCCGGACGTGGTATCTCAACACTAAAGGATTCTTGGCTTGACTCGATGGTTATACGTTTAGGATTAGCCGGAGGATGATCCACGGACTTCATTTTTTGGGGTAGAACACCCTTCGTAAATGAAAAAGAACATCAGGTAAGAATACTATAGCATACATAATAATTGAATAAATATAACATTATGAAACCGTTGGGGTATGTATAGTGTGTATATTGTGCATAACAACAGATGTAGACAACATAAATGAGAAGAAGGAATGCATAACAACAGATATGTGAAAAATCACATTTAAATAAAACAGTACATAGTGTGCATAAACAAATTATGCAAATATAATTCATAAAATTATATGTAGTATAACTATTAGAAACAACAATAAAAACAGAGTAAAATAACATCACTAATCTATTGATTGCTATTGTAAAAAATATATATATTTTGTTTATAAACAACATTTAGTACCTATATAAAAATGAACAGTATGTAACAAATATGCAATTGAAAAAATTGGAAGCCATTATCGGATACTACATATAATGAGGCGATTCAATTAATTTCGAATCAACTGAAGAGATGTAGAAGGGGTGTGGCGAACCTGATGGACATTAGCGACTGAACTATGTAAAAGAATGTGGGGAACTCGAAAGAATGAGAGGGGAAACGAACCAGGGGAGGAGAACGACGGCGGTGAATCGATGAAACGTGGAGATTACGGCGGGTGGAAGCGGTGGGGGCGGTCGTCGATGGCGATCGCAGGAGCGAATGACGGCGATGGGGAGGAGCTGATTTTTTTAGGGTTTGGGTGGACCCGAGCTAAATTAATTGAAAGGGGTCTGATGGGTCTGGCTCGTTGACCATATTGGCTCGATCGGCCCGCGGGGGAGCGGCGAGGGACTGTGGGTCCACTAGTCAGCGCATAGTCAGTTGGAAGGTTTGGTTACTGCGTGTTCATATTAAGCATAAATAGCTGTGCAAAGTATCGTAAACAGTTTACAAAAAAGAATTAATCAAGACCCACGCCAAAGTACGTAATATAATAAATCTCAATTGATACGCAGTTGTTAACATCGAATTATACAAACATAAATCCCAAATACTACACCACACCGACCAGGCCGCATCGCTGTGTCAATTTATGTAACCGTTGGAGTCATAATATGCAAGTATAAACGCGGTCAAATCCCACGCGGGACGACACCACGACTCCGGAGAACCCGCGCGGAACGAGCGGACTCACCATGGCAGTTACGCGTTTATGCATACGGAATTCGAATCAAACGGATGCATAAATGGTAATAGTGGGTGCGCACGTACGACCCACCTTGACTCGGTGCATGCGCGCGGTACTCCGACCACCTGCCACGTCGACCCGCGCCCCGCACACCTAGCCTGGTCGGGGCTCCCTGCATTGATGGAAGCCCATGGCTTCTGAGCAACTCCAACAGGCTAGATAAAATCCTATCTAAATTTAGAGTTTAGATGGCTATGAAAAAAATAGACAAGTTAATAATGAATGGGTGTATCCAACAAACTCTTTAAATATAGATGATAGGTGATACAAATTTGAACAACCCAACGTTGTACTGGTGCGCGTACCCTCTAGACGCTGGGATCGCTGGGCTATCTTCACGCCGCCATCGCAGTACGGCAGACCATTCCCTGCCGCCGTCATATGCGAGTCCCTACGCCGCCGTCGCAGACGAGTCCCCACGCGTTGATGAATTTATGTCATAGTGAACCTCATTGAACTCATCACACTTAAACTGACCATTACGAATAGTCTGAAAATTGCAGCACAAGTCTGTTTCAGTTTGCACTTACAGATTACAATATTACTGATCTGTTTCAGTTTATTGATAATTACATTAACACAAAAGAGTAACACATGCATTCTTCGACTGATGTTTTAACTCCTACAGAAAAATCATGTGCTACTATCCACGCAGAAGTGTATACACAAATAGGCCGGCAAGAAACAAAACAAATCCAACTAGGAGTGTCGTGTGCAGACTTTTGTCAGTATCGGGTTTGGTTCCAGTCCTTTGCTTTCAAACCTTTGATTTCAGTCACACACAAAAAGTAGGCACAAATTCACCTTTGGTTTAAGAAACACACAAAAAAGTAGGCACAAATGCCACCGTTTTGCCTTATGAAACTAGAGAAAGCATAGACAGACAACAAAGATGAATCCAATAATTTATTGATGAACTTTCGAAGTGCATTCATGAGCAATATACTGACCTTGCAACCGCTACAAGATGTATCAAAGAATTATTGCTTAACTAAAAACAATTCAAAAGGTAGCATTGAATACATGGTCATCGATCTGACACCTCAGTCTTCCATCTCCCCCAGCAGGCGACCTGGATCCGGATCCATTCTTCCTGGAGCCATCTGGAAAACGGGAGCCCACTCTGCGACGCCGGTTTCCACAGTAGCTGTTGGGCGAGCTCGCGGCGGCCTGAATATGGGTAAATGCGGGCGCGATGGCAGCGACTATGCACAGGCCCCTAGCATGAGCAGACGAACGCGCGAGGACTGGAGGGCGCCGAAGCGGCGGGAGGCCAGGAGAGCGAGCGGGGAAGCGCGGGAATGGAAGGCGGCGGGAGGGCGAGAGGGGGATATGGCGAGTCCTACAGCCTCGGCAAATGTACCGAGTGAAGGGCAGGCGATGGCGAGCGGGATGAAGAGGCGAGGAAGAAGGCGAGTCTGTTGGAACGGGTTTCTAAGAGTTTTTTTTTTCTTTTTTAGCTAGTACGTTGTTTTAAATAGGCTGTTGGAGTTGCTCTAATACTATATATATATATATATATATATATAGTTATAGTATTAGGAGCCCTGGGCTTCCATTAATACAGGGAGCCCCTGCCGGTCTAGTTGTGCCGGGCGCGGGTCGACGTGGCAGGTGGTCCGAGTACCGCGCACATGCACCGATTGAAGGTGGATCGTACGTGCGCACCCTCTATTACCATTTATGCATCTGTTTCATTCAACTTACGTATGCATAAACACGTAACTGACACGGTGAGTGCGTATGCTCCGCGCGGTTTTTCCGGCTTCGTGGTCACGACCCGCGTTGTAGTTGACCGCGTTTATACTTGCATATTATGACTCCAACCGTTTCATAAATTGACACGTCGATGCGGCTTGGTCGGTGTGGTGTAGTATTTGGGATTTATGATTGTATAATTCGATGTTAACAACTACATATCATTTTGGGATTTATTATATTACGCACTTTGGCGTGGGTCTTGATTAATTATTTTTTGTAAACTGTTTACGATACTTTGCACAGCTATTTATGCTTCTTATGATCACGCAGTTACCAAACCTTCACCCTGACTGTGCGCTGACTAGTGGACCCACAGTCCCTCGCCGCTCCCCCGCGGGCCGATCGAGCTAATAATTCAGCTCGGGTCCACCCACAACAGACAACAGACACAAACCCTAAAAAAATCAGTTCCTCCCTGTCGGCGTTCCGAGACCGGGGGGTCCCCGAGCCGACGAGTGAGAGTGCCGCGTGCCCCAGCCCAGATGGGTCGAGCGCGTGGGCGAGCGCGAAGGGGGGAACAGAGAGAGCGGTCGGTGGCCGGAGCCGGGTCGAGAGGGAGTCGGAGAATTCCCGCGGCCTTCGTGTTCGTCCCGCGCCCAGGTCGGGTGCGCTTGCAGTAGGGGGTTACAAGCGTCCGCGCGAGGTGAGGGGAAGCGAGCGGCCCCAAGAGAGAGAGCGCCTGCCCCTGCCCTTCGTCCCCGCGAGGCCAACCTTCTCTAAGAAGGCCCTGGTCCTTCCTTTTATAGTCGCAAGGAGAGGATCCAGGTGTACAAGATGGGGGTGTAGCAAGGTGCTACGTGTCTAGCGAGAGAGAGCTAGCGCCCTATGTACATGCCAAGGTGGCAGCCGGAGAGATCTTGGCACCCTGTTGGTGTGGCGTCGTGGCTGTTGGAGGAGTAACGGAGCCGGACGGGGAGACAGCTGTCGGAGTGGCTGGGCCCTTGCTGACGTCCTCCTGCTTTCGTAAGGGAGCTGAGAGTCGCCGTCGTCATGGTCTAGCGGGGCGCCATCATTTGCCTATCTGGCGTGGCTGGCCAGATGGGACGCCGGTCTTGTCCTCTGCGACCCAAGTCGGCTCAGGGCAGGGTGATGATGACGCTTCCTGTTGACGTGGCGGTCTCGTGTCCTAGGTCGGGCGTCGTGGAGGCTCCTCCGAAGCCGAGGTCGAGTCCGTCCTGCAAGACAGAGGCAGAGTCCGAGCCCTAGGTCGGGCGAGGCGGAGATCGTTCGGTCAGAGGCCGAGGCGGAGTCCGAGCCCTGGGTCGGGCGAGGCGGAGTTCGTCGTCTTCCGGGGCCTTAGCCCGAGTCCGAGCCCTGGGGTCGGGCGGAGCGGAGTTCGCCGTCTTCCGGGGCCTTAGCCCGAGTCCGAGCCCTGGGTCGGGCGGAGCGGAGTTCGCCGTCTTCCGGGGCCTTAGCCCGAGTCCGAGCCCTTGGGCGGAGCGGAGTTCGCCGTCTTCCGGGGCCTTAGCCCGAGTCCGAGCCCTGGGTCGGGCGAAGCCTCCTATGGCGCCTCTGGCGAAGTCTGGTCGCCCGTTGGTCTTACCTTTTGCGTTAAACGCCCTGGTGACTCGGTCGGTTGGCGCGGTGATTTAGTCAGGGTTTCTTCTTATCGAAGGCGGGGCCTAGGGCGAGCCGGAGATGCGTCTGCCGTGAAAGAGGAGGCCTTAGGCGAGACGGAGTCATCTTAGGGTCGGCTGCCCTCGCCCGAGGCTAGGCCCGGGCGTGGCGTGGTCAAGTCACTCGTATGGACTGATCCCTGACTTAATCAAACCCATCAGGCCTCTGCAGCTTTATGCTGATGGGGGTTACCAGCTGAGAATTAGGCGTCTTGAGGGTACCCCTAATTATGGTCCCCGACAGTAGCCCCCGAGCCTCGAAGAGAGTGTTAACACTCGCTTGGAGGCTTGCGTCGCACTTTTTTGCAAGGGGACCAGCCTTTCTCGGAGGTACTTTGTTCCGGTGGGTGCGCGCGAGCGCACCCGCCGGGTGTAGCCCCCGAGGCCTCGGAGGAGTGGTTTCACTCCTTCGAGGTCTTAATGCCTTGCGCAATGCTTCGGCTGGACTAGCGGTTCCCTCATGCGAGCAGGGCGTAACCCAGGTGCACTGTCGGGGCCCAAGTTCTCGGGCTGGTATGTTGACGCTGTCAACGGTTCGGCCGGAGCCGGGTTTGCGAGAGCAGCCCCCGAGCCTTCGCACGGAGCGAGAGGACGATCAGGGACAGACTCGACTTTTTATATACGCCCCTACGTCGCCTTTCCGCAAGGAGGAGGGGGGGAGTGCGCCATGTTACCCTCGATGGGCACCGAACATGGTGTCTCCGGTGAGCTGCAATCGGGTAATCCGAGTGGACGTCCGTGCCTCGTTCGTTGGGGGTCGGCTAGGGGCCCGGAGGCACGCCCAAAAGTACCTGCGGGTGATCTGCCGGACCCGGTCCCCTAGCGACGGGGTCCGAGGGCTCGTTGCCTCCCTCCGATGGGATTCCGTTACAGAGTCGTTCCCGCTGGTCTCGGAAATGTCCTAGGGTACCTCGGGAGCGCAGCCCGAGCCTTGGTTATGTATCGAACGTACCCCTGGTCATCCCTCGCTCGGCGTCTGAGGCGACTGTGAACCCTTCGACAGGCCAGCCTTCGAACCCCTGATCAGTAGGGGGCACGGAGCCCGAATAGCCTGAGGCGGTCGCGAGTCCTTTCGGGGGCCGACCTTCGAACCCCTGACCAGTAGTGGGTGTCGGGCCCACGCGATCTGAGGCGGCTGTTTGAACCCCTCGGGGGGCCAGCCTTCGGACCCCTGATCAGTAGGGAGGCTCGGAGCCTAGTTCCTTCGCAGGGAAGGATCCCTTTGGGGTTATCCCCCTTCTCGGTCCCTGTTGCAAGAGATAGAGAAAGAAGGAAAAGGGAAAAGGATTCGAAATTGAACGTCGTGGCGTACCTTTTTCGGCGTGGTCGTTTTGGCGGAGGCGAAGCGTCGCCAGCTGCCCCTGCCAGAAACGTCACCTGTTTCGCCGCGAAGTTAATGCGCCCGCGTAAGCGGTCGGCGAAGCTGCCGTTGCGCGTGCGCGAGCCGTTCGAGGTACGGGTCCCGGGCGCGTCGTCTTCACGCCGTGAGAGGGGGCTCTCTTGCTGCCTCCGGATGGGACATGAGCTTGGCAGATGGCGTGACCGCTGCCCTCGCGCGCCTGCCACCGTCATTACTGCCGGCCCATTTTTGACCGCTTTTGACCTGCTGCGCCAGGCTGGCGCTGCTGGGTCGCGGGCTGGGTCGCCTCGAATCGCGGTATCGGTTCCGCAATCGAGGAGGCGCAGTGGTGGAGCGAGTGGCATAGCGGTTCGCATGCAGCGCCCGGCGCGCCAACTGCACGACGCGTGGGCTTGAGCCGTCGCGCTGGCCTGTCAGGAGTCGGAGAGGCGCGTCCACTTGGCGCGGTTGCATGCTGCCTGCATGGCCGCTCGCCCCCTTTGCCCGCTGGTTTGTAACCGCTGGGTGGTTGCGTGCGTCGTGCGCGGCGGTTCGGCTTCTTCTGCTTAGAGCCGGTCTGCATGACAGGTGGGTCCCAGCCCCCGCGCCACAGGGAAGGGCTTTGGAGGCGTGTTGGAGAAGACTCAGCCCGTGACGGTTGAGGGCACAAGCAGGGGGAGTTGCCTTTAAAAGGAGGGCGACCCCCTTCGTGAGGTAACCATGTCTCCTTCCTCCCCAATGCATTGTGTCTCTCCATCTTCCGAGCCCCCGGATGGGGGGAAACCGCCGTCTTTTCGCTCCATCGCTAGAGGGACGCAACTCCGTGGGAGTTGGTACCTTTCAGCCATCGTTCGGCTTCAAGGATTTTCATCATGCAGCCCGGCTGCACCCCTCCACCGGTGGTCACCCAAGAGGGCGACCTCCGGCTTGATGGTGGGGGAAAGCGAGCCAGGCCGCGGCCCCCGCCCCTCCCTCAGCCTCAAGGATTTTCATCACCTGGCCAAGAGGGAGGACGAGGCGAGTCAGGGAGCTGTCTCCGTGTGGGTCGGTTGCCCTTTTCTTCCCCGTGCGCCTGGGGGAGAACGGCATCCTCCAGCATCACGGAGACTTCCTCCAGCCATGTCGGAAGTAGCGGGTCCTGGGGCGTCGGCGGACGGAAGTGGCTTCTCTACCGACGAGATTGCCAACTCCGTCCGTAGCCCTGGGTCTCCGTCTCCCGGCCTGAATGGCTGGCTCTCGTCCTCGGGGGGTGAGAGTTTTTCCGCTGCCCCGCAGGCCCGCCCCTATCGAGTGGGGTTGTTCGTACCTGCGGGGGGGGAACCGGAGTTCCGTCTGTAGTGGCACTTCGAGTGCCGGGTTTTTTGTTCATTTCGGCTTTCGGGGCCTGAACATGTATGTAACTTACGGCACAGAGCCGTGTTTTTTCCTCATTTCCGAGCGCTAAGACTCGCCCGTTGTTTGCCTGAACCGCTTCATCAAGCATGAGTCGCCCCGTGTCAAGGTGACGAGTGAGGTATCCGTATCCCGGAGGCGTAGGAATCCCTCGGCTCGGTCGGACCTGTTGTCCGAGGCTCCTCTAGCTTAGTTAAAGAGACCCCTCGGCCGCTCTTCGACGAGCCGAGGCCAGGGGTAGCGATATCAGCACGAGCAGAGGCGGAGTTGGCTTGGAAACGAAACCTGGTTGGCCGGAGCCTAGCCGGGTTGTTTGTTGGCAGGATCGACGTTGGAGCTGTTCAGCCGAGGCTTCGAACCGAGCTGGCGCCCTCGGAAGGTGGTCGGCCGAGGCCCCGGAGGTGGCCGACCGAGCCGTCCGCTCGGGCCGGGTTCTCGGAGAAGTCCCTGGCAGAGATTGCTCGAGCGTGGTGATGACGTCGCCCTTCGGAGCGGAGGCCCTCGGACCGCGTCGCCGTCCGAGGCTAGGTCGGGCCTTACCGAAGGTGCTGTCGATGCCGAGGGTGTCGTCGCCCTCTTCCAGCGTCAAGATCCGAGCCTGCAGGGTCAAATCGTCTTGTAGCGTGGGCCTTGCGCGGCTGTTGAGGCCAGAACACATACCCTTGTTGCGTTATAAAGCTGCGTCTCTTTTCCTCTCGTTTCGAGTATCTGGACTTTTTGTCGGTAGCAGGGATGTTAGTGCGAGCAAGAGTTGCTTCTCGCGGAAGGTGATGAGTGAGGTATCCGTATCCCGGAGGCGTGGGAGTCCCTCGGCTCGGTCGGCCTTGCCGCTTACGCGTACTTTTACCCGCCCATGAAGCCCTGTCACCGACTTGGTCGAGAAGGCTCGAAGAATCGCTTCGACAGAAGAGCTCCCGTACGTAAAGACTCGTTCGATCCACGGATTCGCCTTATCCGAGCGCGAGTTACTTATCGCAGAAGGTGATGAGTGAGGTATCCGTATCCCGGAGGCGTAGGAGTCCCTCGGCTCGGTCAGCCTTGACTGCTTACGTGTACCCCGTCGTTTCCAGGACCCGCTTTTCGAAGTAGTCAAAAAGCACGAAAGATGTTCTGGTAAAAGAGATTTTTTGTTCGAGGAAAATTTTGACACAGAGGGGGTTTCCCCCCTTTTAGCCCCCGAGGGAGGGTCGGGCTCTGCCGAGGCGAGGCTGACCCTTCCTTGTTGACTAAACTTTTGCGTGGGTGCGAGGCATATAAATAAGTTGGAAGCATCTTAAGGGTAGAAGCGACGTAGCTGTTGGATGTTCCAAGCGTTGCCGTAGACCTCGCCTTGACTGTTGGCCAGCTTGTACGTTCCGGGCTTCAGAACTTTGGCGATGACGAACGGCCCCTCCCAGGGGGGCGTGAGCTTGTGCCTCCCTCGGGCGTCTTGCCGCAGCCGAAGCACCAGGTCGCCCACCTGGAGATCTCGGGGTCGGACCCCTCGGGCGTGGTAGCGTCGTAGGGACTGCTGATACCGCGCCGAGTGTAGTAAGGCCCTGTCCCGAGCCTCGTCCAGCTGGTCCAGCGAGTCTTCTCGGCTAGCTTGGTTGCTTTCTTCGTTGTAGGCCCTCGTCCTCGGGGAGCCGTATTCCAGGTCCGTGGGCAGGATGGCCTCGGCCCCGTAGACCAGGAAGAACGGCGTGAAACCTGTGGCTCGGCTTGGCGTCGTCCTCAGGCTCCAGACCACCGAGGGGAGTTCCTTCATCCACCGCTTGCCGAACTTATTGAGATCGTTGTAAATCCGAGGCTTGAGCCCTTGTAGAATCATGCCGTTGGCACGTTCCACTTGCCCATTCGACATGGGGTGAGCTACGGCGGCCCAGTCCACCCGGATGTTGTGATCATCGCAAAAACCCAAGAATTTTTTGCCGGTGAACTGGGTGCCATTGTCGGTGATGATGGAGTTCGGGACCCCGAAGCGATGGATGATGTTGGTGAAGAACGCCACCGCCTGCTCGGACCTGATGCTGTTCAGGGGTCGGACCTCGATCCACTTGGAGAATTTGTCGATGGCGACCAGCAGGTGCGTGTAGCCCCCGGGCGCCTTCTGCAGAGGGCCGACGAGGTCCAGACCCCACACAGCGAAGGGCTAGGTGATGGGTATCGTCTGCAGAGCCTGAGCGGGCAGGTGGGTCTGCTTCGCATAGAATTGGCACCCTTCGCAGGCGCGGACAATTCTAGTGGCGTCAGCCACCGCCGTTGGCCAGTAGAAGCCTTGGCGGAAAGCGTTCCCGACGAGGGTTCGAGGTGCTGCATGGTGACCGCAAGCCCCCGAGTGTATTTCCCGCAGGAGTTCCTGACCTTCGGTGATGGAGATGCATCGCTGAAGGATGCCCGAGGGGCTGCGGTGGTAGAGCTCCTTCTCATCGCCCAGCAAGACGAACGACTTCGCGCGTCGCGCTACCCGCCGAGCCTCGGCTCGGTCGAGGGGCAGTTCCCCTAGGCGGAGATATTGCAGGTACGGGGTCCGCCAATCTTGATCTGGCACGACCCCGTTCTGCTCCTCCTCGATGCGCAGCGCTTCGCCCTCGGGCTCCGAGGGTTCCTCGGGTTGAGCCGAGGATGGCTCGGGCTGGGCCGAGGTCACCTCGGACGAAGCCGAGGGTGCCTCGGGCTCGGGCGCGTCATCTATCTTGACGGAGGGTTGGTGCAGATCCCGGGAGAAGACGTCCGGGGGAACCGTCGTTCGCCCCGAGGCTATCTTCGCCAGCTCGTCCGCAGTCTCGTTGTAGCGCCGAGCGATGTGGTTAAGCTCGAGCCCGTAGAACTTGTCTTCCAGGCGTCGAACCTCGTCGCAGTAAGCCTCCATCTTTGGGTCGCGGCAGAGAGAGTTCTTCATGACTTGGTCGATGACGAGCTGCGAGTCGCCACGTGCATCGAGGCGTCGGACCCCTAGCTCGATGGCGATTCGCAATCCGTTGATCAGAGCCTCGTACTCAGCCACATTGTTGGACGCCGGGAAATGGAGGCGAAGTACGTAGCGCAGGTGTTTTCCGAGGGGCGAGACGAAAAGCAGGCCCGCGCCAGCTCCCGTCTTCATCAGCGATCCGTCGAAAAACATGGTCCAGAGCTCTGGTTGGATCGGAGCCGTTGGCAACTGGGTATCGACCCATTCGGCTACGAAATCCGCCAGTACCTGGGACTTGATGGCCTTCCGAGGGGCAAACGAGATTGCCTCGCCCATGATTTCCACCGCCCACTTTGCGATCCGCCCGGAGGCTTCCCGGCACTGGATGATCTCCCCCAGGGGGAAGGATGACACCACAGTCACCGGATGGGACTCGAAGTAATGTCGCAGCTTTCGCCTCATCAGGATCACTGCATATAGCAGCTTCTGGACTTGTGGGTAGCGGATCTTGGTTTCGGACAGCACTTCGCTGACGAAGTAGACTGGCCTCTGAATGGGCAAAGCATGCCCCTCTTCCTGCCTTTCGACTACGATCGCGGCGCTGACCACCTGAGTGGTTGCGGCGACGTAGACCAGGAGGGTTTCTCCATCAGCTGGGGGTACCAAGATGGGCGCCTGGGTGAGGAGCGCCTTCAGGTTCCCGAGGGCTTCCTCGGCCTCGGGAGTCCAAGTGAAGCACTCGGCCTTCCTTAAGAGGCGGTACAGAGGCAGGCCTCTTTCGCCGAGGCGCGAGATGAAACGGCTCAAGGCCGCGAGGCATCCCATGACCCTCTGTACGCCTTTTAAGTCCCTGATGGGCCCCATGTTTGTGATCGCTGCGATCTTCTCCGGGTTGGCTTCGATGCCCCGCTCGGAGACGATGAACCCCAAGAGCATGCCTCGGGGCACCCCGAAGACGCACTTCTCGGGATTGAGCTTGACGCCCTTCGCCTTGAGACACCGGAATGTCAGTTCGAGGTCGGAGAGAAGGTCGGAGGCTTTCCTCGTCTTGACTACGATGTCATCGACGTAGGCCTCGACCGTGCGACCAATGTGTTCGCCGAACACATGGTTCATGCACCGCTGGTACGTTGCACCCGCGTTTCTCAACCCGAACGGCATTGTGACATAACAGTACATGCCGAAGGGCGTGATGAAAGAAGTCGCGAGCTGGTCGGACTCTTTCATCTTGATTTGATGATACCCTGAGTAGGCATCGAGGAAAGACAGGGTTTCGCACCCTGCAGTGGAGTCCACAATTTGGTCGATGCGAGGTAGAGGGTAGGGGACCTTCGGACATGCTTTGTTGAGACCAGTGTAGTCTACACACATCCGCCACTTCCCCCCTTTTTTCCTCACAAGTACAGGGTTGGCAAGCCATTCGGGATGGAATACCTCTTTAATGAACCCTGCTGCCATCAGCTTGTGGACCTCCTCGCCTATCACTCTGCGCCTTTCCTCATCGAATCGGCGCAGAGGCTGTCTGACCGGCCGGGCTCCGGCCCGAATATCCAGCGAGTGCTCGGCGACATCCCTCGGTATGCCGGGCATGTCCGAGGGACTCCACGCAAAAACGTCGGCGTTTGCGCGGAGAAAGTCGACGAGCACTGCTTCCTATTTGGGGTCGAGCCCGGAACCGATCCGGATCTGCTTGGAGGTGTCGCCACTGGGGTCGAGAGGGACGGCCTTAACCGTCTCCGCTGGCTCGAAGTTGCCGGCATGCCGCTTCACATCCGGCACCTCTCGGGAGAGGCTTTCCAGGTCGGCTATGAGGGCCTCGGACTCGGCGAGGGCCTCGGCGTACTCCACGCACTCCACATCGCATTCAAATGCGTGTTTGTACGTGGGGCCGACGGTGATGACCCCGTTGGGGCCCGGCATCTTGAGCTTTAGGTGAGTGTAGTTGGGGATGGCCATGAACTTCGCGTAGCATGGCCTTCCCAACACTGCGTGGTAGGTTCCTCGGAACCCGACCACCTCGAACGTCAAAGTCTCCCTTCGGAAGTTGGAGGGTGTTCCGAAGCAGACAGGGAGGTCGAGCTGTCCGAGGGGTTGGACACGCTTCCCGGGAATGATCCCGTGGAAGGGCGCAGCGCCTGCTCGGACGGACGACAAGTCGACACGCAGGAGCCTGAGGGTCTCGGCGTAGATGATGTTGAGGCAGCTGCCTCCATTCATCAGGACCTTGGTGAGCCTGACGTCGCCGATGACGGGGTCGACGACGAGCGGGTACTTCCCCGGGCTCGGCACGTGGTCGGGGTGGTCGTCCCGGTCGAAGGTGATGGGCTTGTCGGACCAGTCTAGGTAGACTGGCGCCGCCACCTTGACCGAGCAGACCTCCCGACGCTCTTGCTTACGATGCCGAGCCGAGGCGTTTGCCGCATGCCCTCCATAGATCATGAAGCAATCGCGGACCTCCGGGAACTCTCCTGCTTGGCGATCCTCCCTTTTGTCGTCGTCGTGAGCCCTGCCACCCTCTGCGGGCAGCCCGGCCCTGTGGAAGTGGCGCCGAAGCATAACGCACTCTTCGAGGGTGTGCTTGACGGGCCCCTGATGGTAGGGGCACGTCTCCTTGAGTGCCTTGTCGAAAAGGTTAGCACCTCCGGGGGGCTTCCGAGGGTTCTTGCGCTCGGCGGCGGCGACAAGGTCTGCATTGGGAACGTCGTGTTTCGCTTGCGACTTCCTCCTGCCTTTCTTCTTGGCGCCGCGCGGAGTAGACGCCTCGGGAGCATCTTCCGACGGGCGGCCCTGGGGCTGCTTGTTCTTTCGGAAGATGGCCTCAACCGCCTCCTGGCCGGAGGCAAACTTGGTGGCGATGTCCATCAGCTCGCTCGCCCTGGTGGGGGTCTTGCGACCCAGCTTGCTCACCAGGTCGCGGCAGGTGGTGCCGGCGAGGAACGCGCCAATGACATCGGAGTCGGTGATGTTGGGCAGCTCAGTGCGCTGCTTCGAGAACCGCCGGATATAGTCTCGGAGAGACTCTCCCGGCAGTTGCCGACAGCTTCGGAGGTCCCAGGAATTCCCGGGGCGCACGTACGTGCCCTGGAAGTTCCCGGCGAAAGCCTGGACCAAATCTTCCCAGTTGGAAATCTGCCCCGGAGGCAGGTGCTCCAACCAGGCACGAGCGGTGTCGGAGAGAAACAGGGGGAGGTTTCGGATGATGAGGTTGTCATCGTCCGTCCCACCCAGTTGACAGGCCAGGCGGTAGTCCGCAAGCCACAATTCCGGTCTCGTCTCCCCCGAGTACTTCGTGATAGTAGTCGGGGGTCGGAATCGGGGCGGAAACGGCGCCCGCCGAATGGCTCGGCTAAAGACCTGCGGACCGGGTGGTTCGGGCGAGGGACTCCGATCCTCCCCGCTGTCGTAGCGTCCCCCACGCCTGGGGTGGTAGCCTCGGCGCACCCTTTCGTCGAGGCGTGCCCGACGGTCGCGGTGAGGGTGCTCGTCACCGAGGTGGCCCGGGGCCGCAGGCGCGGTGTTGCGCGTGCGCCCGGTGAAGACCGAGGCTTCCCGCGTGAGTCGGGAAGTCGCGGCACGAGGTTCCGAGGGGTATCCCTGCCTTCGAGAGGCAGAGCTCTCGGCCCGCCGGGCCGCAGCGCCTTCCAGGAGATGCTTGAGTTCTCCCTGGATTCGCCGACCCTCGGTGGTTGATGACTCCGGCATCGCGCGGAGGAGCATCGCCGCAGCGGCCAGGTCCTGACCGGTTCCGCCGGATGCGGGAGGCGGTCTGTCCCTGGCATCGTTGGCGATGCGGTGCTGGAGACCTTGGGGCAGGTGACGTATTCCTCCGGCCGGGGGCTGGCTCGCCCGCACCTGCCCGATGTTCTGGCGGATTGCCTCGAGTGCTCCTGCTCCCTCATCGAGCCCGGCCTGCGCCCCGCGGACTTGCTCGAGCTGTGGGTCGTCACCCCCCGCCGGAACGGGGACCACAGCTAGCTCCCGCGGGATGTCGGCGCGAGGCGCTGGCCTAGGGGGATCACCATCCTCCGGCGTGCCGAGACAGCCGCCTCCGGAGGGATCCCCTAGCTCGATGTGGAAACATTCGCGACTCGGGCCGCAGTCCTTGTCGCCAAGGCTGCGGCTGCCGTCGGAACAGTCGGAGAGGCAGTAGTCACATGCGGTCATGAAGTCCCGCATGGCACTAGGGTTGCCAGATCCGGAGAAATCCCAGCTGATGCTGGGGTCGTCATCTTCCTCGGACCCAGAGGGTCCGTAGGTCGAGACACCCGTCAATCGGTCCCAAGGCGACCGCACATGAAACCCCAGAGGGGTTGCACTCGCCTCAATGTGAGCGCCCGCCAAAGCGAGATCGCCAGGCGGGCTGAGGCCGAGTCGAAATGACGAAAGATGGGTAGCAGTCGGTACCTTTTTGTCGACGAGGGGCGATGAAGTCACGTCGGGGGCTGACCGCGCCGTCGTCTTGGGTACGAGGGCGACGTCCTGCAGGCCCTCCGTGAGCGTGCTGGCGTCGTCCACTTGCTCGGAGTCGACGTGTTGCGGGGGGATGGCGCTCGCGTTTGCCTTGAACGCGAGGGCGTCGCTTGGCGTGTCCTCCGTTGAGGCGCCGGGGATGTCGATTTGCTCGACAGCCGTCGGAGCGCGATCTTCCGCTCGGCCCCGGTTGCCCCGCCTCCTCCTCCTCCGATGGCGAGGGAGAGGATGGGGCGAGCTCGAAAGTTGTCCTTCCCCCACGCGGGAATGACGTCGTCGATTCCGCCGCCGGCGGGCGGGCTGTCCGCCACCATTGTCGCTGCCGCGCGGCGGTGGAAGGAGTATCATGTCGTAGTTGCCGTCGAGAGACATGAACTCGAGGTTCCCGAAACGGAGCACCGTCCCGGGTTGAAGAGGTTGTTGGAGACTGCCCATCTGGAGCTTGACGGGAAATCGAACGTCAACACGCAGCAGGCCCCTACCTGGCGCGCCAACTGTCGGCGTTCCGAGACCGGGGGGTCCCCGAGCCGACGAGTGAGAGTGCCGCGTGCCCCAGCCCAGATGGGTCGAGCGCGTGGGCGAGCGCGAAGGGGGGAACAGAGAGAGCGGTCGGTGGCCGGAGCCGGGTCGAGAGGGAGTCGGAGAATTCCCGCGGCCTTCGTGTTCGTCCCGCGCCCAGGTCGGGTGCGCTTGCAGTAGGGGGTTACAAGCGTCCGCGCGAGGTGAGGGGAAGCGAGCGGCCCCAAGAGAGAGAGCGCCTGCCCCTGCCCTTCGTCCCCGCGAGGCCAACCTTCTCTAAGAAGGCCCTGGTCCTTCCTTTTATAGTCGCAAGGAGAGGATCCAGGTGTACAAGATGGGGGTGTAGCAAGGTGCTACGTGTCTAGCGAGAGAGAGCTAGCGCCCTATGTACATGCCAAGGTGGCAGCCGGAGAGATCTTGGCACCCTGTTGGTGTGGCGTCGTGGCTGTTGGAGGAGTAACGGAGCCGGACGGGGAGACAGCTGTCGGAGTGGCTGGGCCCTTGCTGACGTCCTCCTGCTTTCGTAAGGGAGCTGAGAGTCGCCGTCGTCATGGTCTAGCGGGGCGCCATCATTTGCCTATCTGGCGTGGCTGGCCAGATGGGACGCCGGTCTTGTCCTCTGCGACCCAAGTCGGCTCAGGGCAGGGTGATGATGACGCTTCCTGTTGACGTGGCGGTCTCGTGTCCTAGGTCGGGCGTCGTGGAGGCTCCTCCGAAGCCGAGGTCGAGTCCGTCCTGCAAGACAGAGGCAGAGTCCGAGCCCTAGGTCGGGCGAGGCGGAGATCGTTCGGTCAGAGGCCGAGGCGGAGTCCGAGCCCTGGGTCGGGCGAGGCGGAGTTCGTCGTCTTCCGGGGCCTTAGCCCGAGTCCGAGCCCTGGGGTCGGGCGGAGCGGAGTTCGCCGTCTTCCGGGGCCTTAGCCCGAGTCCGAGCCCTGGGTCGGGCGGAGCGGAGTTCGCCGTCTTCCGGGGCCTTAGCCCGAGTCCGAGCCCTTGGGCGGAGCGGAGTTCGCCGTCTTCCGGGGCCTTAGCCCGAGTCCGAGCCCTGGGTCGGGCGAAGCCTCCTATGGCGCCTCTGGCGAAGTCTGGTCGCCCGTTGGTCTTACCTTTTGCGTTAAACGCCCTGGTGACTCGGTCGGTTGGCGCGGTGATTTAGTCAGGGTTTCTTCTTATCGAAGGCGGGGCCTAGGGCGAGCCGGAGATGCGTCTGCCGTGAAAGAGGAGGCCTCAGGCGAGACGGAGTCATCTTAGGGTCGGCTGCCCTCGCCCGAGGCTAGGCCCGGGCGTGGCGTGGTCAAGTCACTCGTATGGACTGATCCCTGACTTAATCAAACCCATCAGGCCTCTGCAGCTTTATGCTGATGGGGGTTACCAGCTGAGAATTAGGCGTCTTGAGGGTACCCCTAATTATGGTCCCCGACACTCCCCGTCGCCGTCATTCGCTCCTGCGATCGCCATCGACGACCGCCCCCACCTCTTCCACCGCCGTAATCTCCGCTGTTCATCGATTCACCGCCGTCGTTCTCCTTCCCTGGTTCGTTTCCCCTCTCATTCTTTCGAGTTCCCCCCATTCTTTTTTACATAGTTCAGTCGCTAATGTCCATCCGGTTCGCCCCGCCCCTTCTACATCCCTTCAATTGATTCGAAATTAATTGAATCGCCTCATTATATGTAGTATCCGATAATGCATTCCAATTTTTTCAATTGCATATTTGTTGCATTATGTTCATTTTTATATAGGTACTGAGTGTTGTTTATAAACACAATATATTTTGTTTACAATAGCAATCAATAGTTTAGTGATGTTATTGTACTGTGTTATTATTGTTGTTTCTGATAGTTATACTACATATACTTTTATGAATTACATTGCATAATTTATTTATGCACACTATGTACTGTTTTATTTAAATGTGAGTTTTCACATATCTGTTGTTATGCATTCCTTCTTCTCATTTACGTTGTCTACATCTGTTGTTATGCACAATACACACACTATGTACTGTTTTATTTAAATGTGAGTTTTCACATATCTGTTGTTATGCATTCCTTCTTCTCATTTACGTTGTCTACATCTGTTGTTATGCACAATACACACACTATACATACCCGAACAGTTTCATAATGTTATATTTATTCAATTATTATGTATGGTATAGTATTATTTTCTGATGTTATTTTTCATTTACTTAGTTTGTTCTACCCCAAAAAATGAAGTCAGTTGATCGTCCTCCCGCTAATCCCAAACGCATAACAATTGAGTCAAGCCAAGAATTCTTTAGTGTTGACATACCACGGCCGGCCTCTATTGGAGTTCCTCCAAACACAAAGCATTCTGATAAGGGTACTGCACCTGTCGAGAAACCATCTGTTATTTATGAAGCCAATGAACAAACTGGATCTGGCAATGATGACGATGACTTCATGACACCTACAAAGAAGCGTAATGCTGCTGGAAGTCATATGAATATCTTACGGAAGACATGCACAAAGAGGCCGAAAGTAGTAGAAACTCCACGGCAGGTTATATGTTATACTTATGTTTTCATATATATTAAATACTAATTAGTATTCAATAATCATGACCTGATACAACATATTAGATATTATTTAGCAGTATACAGTAAGGATACTATTCGAAACTAGTCGAATTTTTCACGTTAGATTCCAAGTTCTGAAATGCATTTACAATATCATATTTATTTTACAACCCTTGGACACTTTTTTATTGTATACAGATAATGCAGTTTAGTTTATTTAAATAGGTATTATGTTATTTTAGTTGCATCCCTTACATTATGAGTGCTAATTTTATGGCTCATGCCACATTTATTTCATTGTTTTCATAACATTTAACATACATTATTTCAGAAACTCAATGTTAGATGCAACCCTCAGGATGTGATTATAACTATTAAGATATTGAATGAGAGGCAACGACAAGCCGTTGCTAGAAAAGGATTTTCCAATATTCTTGACATGACACTTGATGCACTGGGTAGCCGTTCTCATCTTCGTTGGTTGATGGATAAGTTGGACCACAAGGATATGACTATTCGCCCTGGAGTTGGCAAGGAACTAAAGATTACGAAAGAAACTGTCCACCTTATACTAGGCCTTCCGAATTCTGGCGGTGGTAAGCCACTTGGAATCGATGAAGCAGTGGCGGGCAATAATTTGAGGGCTGAACTTGGATTGTCCAAGGATGAGTTCGTTGTTGCATCTCTTCAGGACCGATTGAGAAAAGGAAATGATGATGACCTCTCTATCAGATGCTTCTTTTTGATATTGTTCAATAGATTGTTGTTCCCCACTTCCAGCTGGGGCATATCTAACCATGAAGTGTTATTGACGGAAGAAATGGACCGTTTCCATGAAATAGACTGGTGCCACTTAATTTTTAACGACCTATGTGAAGCTGCACAAAAGTGGCATACAAGAAGCACTTCTAATGTGTCCACGACGATATATGGATGCTCAGTTGTCCTACTAGTAAGTAAATAACATTGGACTGTTCTTTTTTTCATATCGAATGGAATCTATTTTCCATGATAGTATAAATTAGTTATTGTTTTTTTGTAGTTGTACTATTTGGACCACCTGCATGATGCTGCAGCCCCCCCTAATAAACGTGGCACACCCCGCATAAAATTCTTTGATAAAAACATTATCCAAGCTCTGACAAAAGCTGATAAGAGGAAGCCACGCCAAAGCGGTGAACCTTTTGGCCATTGTGAGGTATGTCATCTGTACATAAAACAATAGGAATGCATTACCCTGCATAAATATGCATTTGCTGTTATTAGGTGAATGTTTATGCATGTAGTATCTCTATTAGTTTTCGCACCATTCTGAATAAACTCGTAATAGACACCATATACTTCATTTCTCAGTGGGTAACACAATTTATTTATGGTTATCTTTCATGTATTTAATTATATTACAAATGTTTTTTTCAGTTCCGAAGCTTTTCCGAAACTTGCTATTCTGCTGTGCCTAGTGTGCAGTTTCAATCAGAGGTCAGTCTATGGCAAAACATACATCCCATATGTGTCCATAAATACCATATGTACATTACAGATGTTTTATGTAATATTATATCCTTATGTTTCTAAGAATTAATTATGATGCATTATCATTCATTACATCACAGCATAGGGACAGGACAAACATTTTTGATGTCCCTCGTCCCGATCCTTGTGGTCATCATACTATTCATATCCAGCTCCCATTGATCAAGGATATGCTTTCAAGTAAGATAAAGCAGCTCCAACCACGTGACCGACCAAAATTCATTGAAAAGTTTGTTGAGTATGATTCTGAAGTTGGCAAAGCGTGTTCCACCATAAAAAGTACTCTTACCAAGATGGTTGTGAAGCAGTATGAACTAGCGGACACATTTGCTGAGTTAATTGATAATGTCCTTCGCGCGGAGTCTGACGACCCAGACAATGTTGCGGAAGCGCCTCAAACAGATAAACCTCCAGATATATCTCAGCATATGTCGTCAGGTTACCTTCCCTCATTGTCATTTATTCAATTCATGTACTTAACTTTATGCATTTATCAGTTCTTGCTGTTTGAGTACTACAACTTTTTAATTACAGAGGAACAGATCCATGAGGGTACTCAGAATACCCAGGACCTGTCTATGCCATATTCACAACCGAATACGGAGTTGACAGGTACCCAGTTTGAAGAAATACACGAAAAGCAACAACAAATGCGTCGTGCATTTGAGGGCTGCCCTGACGATTTGGAGACGAACATAACCCCAAATGTGGAAAACCAGGTATTTTATGCAGTCTGATTATGGTTACATTACATGTTAATTTCCAATTTTCATCCAAAATATTAGAGAAAACCATAATAATGTATACAGGATTTCTGTTTTAATGTTGGCAATAATATGCCGAGCGACATAAACATGTCTCATCGACATGTACCAGACTGCAATCCTATGAGCTCATATCCGTCTTCCCACTTGCCGATGTTTGACGCCACACCGCAAAAAGATGTATATGTTTCAGCTTTGTTTTCTCCATTGTAATCTCAATTATGGATTAAATTTTATTGACACATGATCGAGGTTTAAAACATAGTATCATTGTTTCTTTGGGTCAGGGAGGAGACATTGGTGCATCTCATGACACTCCAACTTACACGGGCCCCCTTTTTGATCAGACACCTAGTGCTCATGTAAGTAATCCAGTTATACTTTTATTGCATGCTTGCATCTCAGGTATAATGTGATATTCAGTTCAAACTTCGTCTGTTTACTCATATTTCTATCAGTGATTTACTCACTAGTTATTGTTATTCTCTGATTTCTTCACAAATCTATTATTTACCAGTATGTGTCACGAATTCTTATGTCTAATACGAATTACGCTGTTTTGTTAGTTCACTTACGCAAATTTGTACCCAGTTTACAATAATTTTAATTACAGACGAAATACGCTGTTTTGTTAGCTCAATTACGCAAATCTGTACAGCCTTATTCTTTTCTCAATAACTACTGGTATCAGATTTGTCTTCTCATAACTCATTCATAATTTACTATACTCTCTACCTGCATTGTGTTTCAGGTTGCAGATGGTGAGGAAACACATAGCTTGCACACTACACATGACCACTCTGTGCCACGTTTAACAGAATTGGACTGTGCTCGGTCGCTTCGTGTTTTTTTGTGCTCCTCAAAAACTGACCCAAACAGGTTTTTCTTTAACTATTAAGTCAAAATAACATGTAGGTTGTTGCTTTCATATATAATGAATAACATATCCTTTTTCATTATTATATAGGAAGATCATAGAATTCGATGAATGTATTGGAAATTGTCTCGATATACAACAATCATTTGCAGATGGGATGTGTCTGGAAAATGTTTTCATGCAGTGTTTCATCATGGGTTTTCGCCATGACAAAAACAATAATTCCTCGTCCATCAACAAAGACAGACTTGTACTGGATGTCAATGTTGGTGTATGTACAATTCACTAATACCTATTTATTTTTGCAATTGTTTACATACAGTTTTATATGACTCAGTAATTATGATTATGCAGATTCTCCTCAACTTTGAGGAGCATGAACGGTACAGTAAGACTCCTCAGATTTTTGATCAAACTGTCCTTGATGCTTATCTGGACAAGACCCTGCCACAACTGGACAATTTTGGTGACTACAAAACGGTATACTTATTTATCTTTGTATCAACGCTCTCCTGTTATGCAATTATATTCATAGCTCAGCTACTCACTAATGTTATCATTCTGTTTATATAACTCCTGATATTTGACAGATTATGGTCCCTATTCTTCATATGGGACATTGGACATTGTATGTCATAAATATCCAGTTACGATGTATTCACATTTTAGATTCAAATCCATATGGTCCGGAGTTGGGTGGTACTTCATGGAAGATGTATCATTACTCCCAAAAGGACTTAGGGACCAGGAAACTACCATGGGCTAGGGTTATAATGAACAGATTAAACAAATCTTTGCAACAAGTCCGGCCCAATTCACGCATCCCAAAATTTGGTCATTTCCCAATTGACATGCCACCTATGTGTCCCACCATGATAGCTGGATCTAATGACTGTGGCTTTTTTGTCATGAGATATATCCAGTACTATGACCATACAGATGGTTCTATCAAGCAATTTATAAACCGAGTGAGTCATTTTATGATTATGCTGTTTGTAGTTATACATTCAACATTTCAGATATAACTTATTCACCTCGGGATAATGTGTATTATGCAGGAAAACTCTGGTGACCTACGATCTCTGGCTCTACATTACCTGACCTTCCATAGCAAGAACAAGTGCCTCCCGTTGCCTCCAGAAATTCAAAAATTCAAGTTTGGATGCTAGCTGTGTCGCTGGATCAACATTTTGTGAATCGGCAACTGTTTGATATGGAACAAACATTTTGTGGCTTCCTTGTTATGGAACAAGATGTTGTGAAGCCAAACCTCCTTGTTGCATGTCTATGTAACCGTATTGAAACTTTCTATGTTTTTCACCCAACCTATCAAGACACTCATGTCTAATGCAGTTTTTAGATAAAAATTTGGCCTATGTGTGTTAAACAAGTTATGAAACATCTTCAGTTCAAACTTCGACTGTTTGGTCATATTTATATCAGTGATGTACTCACTAGTTATTGCTATTCTCTGATTTCTTCACAAATCTATTATTTACCAGTACGTGTCACAAATTCTTATGCCTAATAAGAATTACGCTGTTTTGTTAGTTCATTTACGCAAATGTGTACCCAGTTTACAGTAATTTTAATTACATACGAATTACGCTGTTTTGTTAGCTCAATTATGCAAATCTGTACAGCCTTATTGTTTTGTCAATAACTACTGATATCATTTGTCTACTCGCACACATGTGTAATAAAAATTATGTTACTACATTAAATCACAATTTATTGTGTCGTTTGTTTTCTTCATAAAGACATTTTTGCCAGTTTTTGCCACCAAAATTTGTATAGCGTCGAATTACGCTGTTTTCATAACACATTTACGCATATTTAGTACACAGTTTACACTACATTTCAATACATGCAGTAAATCATTATTACTTATACTTTGTGAATATCGACTGGATCCAGCATTTATAAATTCACCCATAGTTGCAATAACAAGTATGGCACTACATTACATTTGTCATAAAATACGAAATGATCTACTACCCACTAGATGAATCATTGTCTGTGACACCTCCTTGATGTTTTTTTGAAGTGCATGCCTCATTCCAGTTTGGAGCGCTAGATGAACCCTTGTTCCTAGAACCTATGGGCCGCCCTCTCTTTCGACCAGTAAGGCTGGCCAAACGAAGCCTATTCTCCTCCACAGATAGACAAGTGCGACTATTGTGACCATCCGCAATTCCACACCTTTGACACTTTCTGTTCTTTTTTTTGTCTCCTTTTGCCCCCAACTTAATAACTGGCCAAAAAGAGTTATTAAGTTGGGGGCAAAAGGAGACAAAAAAAAGAACAGAAAGTGTCAAAGGTGTGGAATTGCGGATGGTCACAATAGTCGCACTTGTCTATCTGTGGAGGAGAATAGGCTTCGTTTGGCCAGCCTTACTGGTCGAAAGAGAGGGCGGCCCATAGGTTCTAGGAACAAGGGTTCATCTAGCGCTCCAAACTGGAATGAGGCATGCACTTCAAAAAAACATCAAGGAGGTGTCACAGACAATGATTCATCTAGTGGGTAGTAGATCATTTCGTATTTTATGACAAATGTAATGTAGTGCCATACTTGTTATTGCAACTATGGGTGAATTTATAAATGCTGGATCCAGTCGATATTCACAAAGTATAAGTAATAATGATTTACTGCATGTATTGAAATGTAGTGTAAACTGTGTACTAAATATGCGTAAATGTGTTATGAAAACAGCGTAATTCGACGCTATACAAATTTTGGTGGCAAAAACTGGCAAAAATGTCTTTATGAAGAAAACAAACGACACAATAAATTGTGATTTAATGTAGTAACATAATTTTTATTACACATGTGTGCGAGTAGACAAATGATATCAGTAGTTATTGACAAAACAATAAGGCTGTACAGATTTGCATAATTGAGCTAACAAAACAGCGTAATTCGTATGTAATTAAAATTACTGTAAACTGGGTACACATTTGCGTAAATGAACTAACAAAACAGCGTAATTCTTATTAGGCATAAGAATTTGTGACACGTACTGGTAAATAATAGATTTGTGAAGAAATCAGAGAATAGCAATAACTAGTGAGTACATCACTGATATAAATATGACCAAACAGTCGAAGTTTGAACTGAAGATGTTTCATAACTTGTTTAACACACATAGGCCAAATTTTTATCTAAAAACTGCATTAGACATGAGTGTCTTGATAGGTTGGGTGAAAAACATAGAAAGTTTCAATACGGTTACATAGACATGCAACAAGGAGGTTTGGCTTCACAACATCTTGTTCCATAACAAGGAAGCCACAAAATGTTTGTTCCATATCAAACAGTTGCCGATTCACAAAATGTTGATCCAGCGACACAGCTAGCATCCAAACTTGAATTTTTGAATTTCTGGAGGCAACGGGAGGCACTTGTTCTTGCTATGGAAGGTCAGGTAATGTAGAGCCAGAGATCGTAGGTCACCAGAGTTTTCCTGCATAATACACATTATCCCGAGGTGAATAAGTTATATCTGAAATGTTGAATGTATAACTACAAACAGCATAATCATAAAATGACTCACTCGGTTTATAAATTGCTTGATAGAACCATCCGTATGGTCATAGTACTGGATATATCTCATGACAAAAAAGCCACAGTCATTAGATCCAGCTATCATGGTGGGACACATAGGTGGCATGTCAATTGGGAAATGACCAAATTTTGGGATGCGTGAATTGGGCCGGACTTGTTGCAAAGATTTGTTCAATCTGTTCATTATAACCCTAGCCCATGGTAGTTTCCTGGTCCCTAAGTCCTTTTGGGAGTAATGATACATCTTCCATGAAGTACCACCCAACTCCGGACCATATGGATTTGAATCTAAAATGTGAATACATCGTAACTGGATATTTATGACATACAATGTCCAATGTCCCATATGAAGAATAGGGACCATAATCTGTCAAATATCAGGAGTTATATAAACAGAATGATAACATTAGTGAGTAGCTGAGCTATGAATATAATTGCATAACAGGAGAGCGTTGATACAAAGATAAATAAGTATACCGTTTTGTAGTCACCAAAATTGTCCAGTTGTGGCAGGGTCTTGTCCAGATAAGCATCAAGGACAGTTTGATCAAAAATCTGAGGAGTCTTACTGTACCGTTCATGCTCCTCAAAGTTGAGGAGAATCTGCATAATCATAATTACTGAGTCATATAAAACTGTATGTAAACAATTGCAAAAATAAATAGGTATTAGTGAATTGTACATACACCAACATTGACATCCAGTACAAGTCTGTCTTTGTTGATGGACGAGGAATTATTGTTTTTGTCATGGCGAAAACCCATGATGAAACACTGCATGAAAACATTTTCCAGACACATCCCATCTGCAAATGATTGTTGTATATCGAGACAATTTCCAATACATTCATCGAATTCTATGATCTTCCTATATAATAATGAAAAAGGATATGTTATTCATTATATATGAAAGCAACAACCTACATGTTATTTTGACTTAATAGTTAAAGAAAAACCTGTTTGGGTCAGTTTTTGAGGAGCACAAAAAAACACGAAGCGACCGAGCACAGTCCAATTCTGTTAAACGTGGCACAGAGTGGTCATGTGTAGTGTGCAAGCTATGTGTTTCCTCACCATCTGCAACCTGAAACACAATGCAGGTAGAGAGTATAGTAAATTATGAATGAGTTATGAGAAGACAAATCTGATACCAGTAGTTATTGAGAAAAGAATAAGGCTGTACAGATTTGCGTAATTGAGCTAACAAAACAGCGTATTTCGTCTGTAATTAAAATTATTGTAAACTGGGTACAAATTTGCGTAAGTGAACTAACAAAACAGCGTAATTCGTATTAGACATAAGAATTCGTGACACATACTGGTAAATAATAGATTTGTGAAGAAATCAGAGAATAACAATAACTAGTGAGTAAATCACTGATAGAAATATGAGTAAACAGACGAAGTTTGAACTGAATATCACATTATACCTGAGATGCAAGCATGCAATAAAAGTATAACTGGATTACTTACATGAGCACTAGGTGTCTGATCAAAAAGGGGGCCCGTGTAAGTTGGAGTGTCATGAGATGCACCAATGTCTCCTCCCTGACCCAAAGAAACAATGATACTATGTTTTAAACCTCGATCATGTGTCAATAAAATTTAATCCATAATTGAGATTACAATGGAGAAAACAAAGCTGAAACATATACATCTTTTTGCGGTGTGGCGTCAAACATCGGCAAGTGGGAAGACGGATATGAGCTCATAGGATTGCAGTCTGGTACATGTCGATGAGACATGTTTATGTCGCTCGGCATATTATTGCCAACATTAAAACAGAAATCCTGTATACATTATTATGGTTTTCTCTAATATTTTGGATGAAAATTGGAAATTAACATGTAATGTAACCATAATCAGACTGCATAAAATACCTGGTTTTCCACATTTGGGGTTATGTTCGTCTCCAAATCGTCAGGGCAGCCCTCAAATGCACGACGCATTTGTTGTTGCTTTTCGTGTATTTCTTCAAACTGGGTACCTGTCAACTCCGTATTCGGTTGTGAATATGGCATAGACAGGTCCTGGGTATTCTGAGTACCCTCATGGATCTGTTCCTCTGTAATTAAAAAGTTGTAGTACTCAAACAGCAAGAACTGATAAATGCATAAAGTTAAGTACATGAATTGAATAAATGACAATGAGGGAAGGTAACCTGACGACATATGCTGAGATATATCTGGAGGTTTATCTGTTTGAGGCGCTTCCGCAACATTGTCTGGGTCGTCAGACTCCGCGCGAAGGACATTATCAATTAACTCAGCAAATGTGTCCGCTAGTTCATACTGCTTCACAACCATCTTGGTAAGAGTACTTTTTATGGTGGAACACGCTTTGCCAACTTCAGAATCATACTCAACAAACTTTTCAATGAATTTTGGTCGGTCACGTGGTTGGAGCTGCTTTATCTTACTTGAAAGCATATCCTTGATCAATGGGAGCTGGATATGAATAGTATGATGACCACAAGGATCGGGACGAGGGACATCAAAAATGTTTGTCCTGTCCCTATGCTGTGATGTAATGAATGATAATGCATCATAATTAATTCTTAGAAACATAAGGATATAATATTACATAAAACATCTGTAATGTACATATGGTATTTATGGACACATATGGGATGTATGTTTTGCCATAAGACTGACCTCTGATTGAAACTGCACACTAGGCACAGCAGAATAGCAAGTTTCGGAAAAGCTTCGGAACTGAAAAAAACATTTGTAATATAATTAAATACATGAAAGATAACCATAAATAAATTGTGTTACCCACTGAGAAATGAAGTATATGGTGTCTATTACGAGTTTATTCAGAATGGTGCGAAAACTAATAGAGATACTACATGCATAAACATTCACCTAATAACAGCAAATGCATATTTATGCAGGGTAATGCATTCCTATTGTTTTATGTACAGATGACATACCTCACAATGGCCAAAAGGTTCACCGCTTTGGCGTGGCTTCCTCTTATCAGCTTTTGTCAGAGCTTGGATAATGTTTTTATCAAAGAATTTTATGCGGGGTGTGCCACGTTTATTAGGGGGGGCTGCAGCATCATGCAGGTGGTCCAAATAGTACAACTACAAAAAAACAATAACTAATTTATACTATCATGGAAAATAGATTCCATTCGATATGAAAAAAAGAACAGTCCAATGTTATTTACTTACTAGTAGGACAACTGAGCATCCATATATCGTCGTGGACACATTAGAAGTGCTTCTTGTATGCCACTTTTGTGCAGCTTCACATAGGTCGTTAAAAATTAAGTGGCACCAGTCTATTTCATGGAAACGGTCCATTTCTTCCGTCAATAACACTTCATGGTTAGATATGCCCCAGCTGGAAGTGGGGAACAACAATCTATTGAACAATATCAAAAAGAAGCATCTGATAGAGAGGTCATCATCATTTCCTTTTCTCAATCGGTCCTGAAGAGATGCAACAACGAACTCATCCTTGGACAATCCAAGTTCAGCCCTCAAATTATTGCCCGCCACTGCTTCATCGATTCCAAGTGGCTTACCACCGCCAGAATTCGGAAGGCCTAGTATAAGGTGGACAGTTTCTTTCGTAATCTTTAGTTCCTTGCCAACTCCAGGGCGAATAGTCATATCCTTGTGGTCCAACTTATCCATCAACCAACGAAGATGAGAACGGCTACCCAGTGCATCAAGTGTCATGTCAAGAATATTGGAAAATCCTTTTCTAGCAACGGCTTGTCGTTGCCTCTCATTCAATATCTTAATAGTTATAATCACATCCTGAGGGTTGCATCTAACATTGAGTTTCTGAAATAATGTATGTTAAATGTTATGAAAACAATGAAATAAATGTGGCATGAGCCATAAAATTAGCACTCATAATGTAAGGGATGCAACTAAAATAACATAATACCTATTTAAATAAACTAAACTGCATTATCTGTATACAATAAAAAAGTGTCCAAGGGTTGTAAAATAAATATGATATTGTAAATGCATTTCAGAACTTGGAATCTAACGTGAAAAATTCGACTAGTTTCGAATAGTATCCTTACTGTATACTGCTAAATAATATCTAATATGTTGTATCAGGTCATGATTATTGAATACTAATTAGTATTTAATATATATGAAAACATAAGTATAACATATAACCTGCCGTGGAGTTTCTACTACTTTCGGCCTCTTTGTGCATGTCTTCCGTAAGATATTCATATGACTTCCAGCAGCATTACGCTTCTTTGTAGGTGTCATGAAGTCATCGTCATCATTGCCAGATCCAGTTTGTTCATTGGCTTCATAAATAACAGATGGTTTCTCGACAGGTGCAGTACCCTTATCAGAATGCTTTGTGTTTGGAGGAACTCCAATAGAGGCCGGCCGTGGTATGTCAACACTAAAGAATTCTTGGCTTGACTCAATTGTTATGCGTTTGGGATTAGCGGGAGGACGATCAACTGACTTCATTTTTTGGGGTAGAACAAACTAAGTAAATGAAAAATAACATCAGAAAATAATACTATACCATACATAATAATTGAATAAATATAACATTATGAAACTGTTCGGGTATGTATAGTGTGTGTATTGTGCATAACAACAGATGTAGACAACGTAAATGAGAAGAAGGAATGCATAACAACAGATATGTGAAAACTCACATTTAAATAAAACAGTACATAGTGTGTGTATTGTGCATAACAACAGATGTAGACAACGTAAATGAGAAGAAGGAATGCATAACAACAGATATGTGAAAACTCACATTTAAATAAAACAGTACATAGTGTGCATAAATAAATTATGCAATGTAATTCATAAAAGTATATGTAGTATAACTATCAGAAACAACAATAATAACACAGTACAATAACATCACTAAACTATTGATTGCTATTGTAAACAAAATATATTGTGTTTATAAACAACACTCAGTACCTATATAAAAATGAACATAATGCAACAAATATGCAATTGAAAAAATTGGAATGCATTATCGGATACTACATATAATGAGGCGATTCAATTAATTTCGAATCAATTGAAGGGATGTAGAAGGGGCGGGGCGAACCGGATGGACATTAGCGACTGAACTATGTAAAAAAGAATGGGGGGAACTCGAAAGAATGAGAGGGGAAACGAACCAGGGAAGGAGAACGACGGCGGTGAATCGATGAACAGCGGAGATTACGGCGGTGGAAGAGGTGGGGGCGGTCGTCGATGGCGATCGCAGGAGCGAATGACGGCGACGGGGAGGAACTGATTTTTTTAGGGTTTGTGTCTGTTGTCTGTTGTGGGTGGACCCGAGCTGAATTATTAGCTCGATCGGCCCGCGGGGGAGCGGCGAGGGACTGTGGGTCCACTAGTCAGCGCACAGTCAGGGTGAAGGTTTGGTAACTGCGTGATCATAAGAAGCATAAATAGCTGTGCAAAGTATCGTAAACAGTTTACAAAAAATAATTAATCAAGACCCACGCCAAAGTGCGTAATATAATAAATCCCAAAATGATATGTAGTTGTTAACATCGAATTATACAATCATAAATCCCAAATACTACACCACACCGACCAAGCCGCATCGACGTGTCAATTTATGAAACGGTTGGAGTCATAATATGCAAGTATAAACGCGGTCAACTACAACGCGGGTCGTGACCACGAAGCCGGAAAAACCGCGCGGAGCATACGCACTCACCGTGTCAGTTACGTGTTTATGCATACGTAAGTTGAATGAAACAGATGCATAAATGGTAATAGAGGGTGCGCACGTACGATCCACCTTCAATCGGTGCATGTGCGCGGTACTCGGACCACCTGCCACGTCGACCCACGCCCGGCACAACTAAACTGGCAGGGGCTCCCTGTATTAATGGAAGCCCAGGGCTCCTAATACTATAACTATATATATATATATATATATATATATACACACACACGATCCGAATTCGAGTAAATTAACTAGGGTAATAACCTATTATCTATCTGTATTTTCGCCCTTATTCTCCACGACGTGCACAGCAGAAAAAAAGACAGCCCGGCCTGTCTATATAAATAATGACTGGAGCTAATGAGTTGGTCATGAGGTGAGTATTTCGGCATCTTTTGGGTCTGTAAGTGTTGCTTGTGACTGTGTCAAAACAGTCAAAGCTATATATATTATTTATTTTTTGCAAACCTAGTAGCAACTTTAGCACGAAAGTAATAGAACACTGTCGACATGTGAGACAGATAAGAGAAATCTTGCCGTACCGCAGTGCATGTGTGGCCGGTGGCCGCCCGCATACCAAGCTGATATAGAAAACTAAGTCCCACTGCACCTCCTGCTCTCGCTCCGCCCAAGGGCACTACACTATCTTCCTCCCTCCCAAACCACAGGTGCATATTTGGATTGGTGGCCAAGGCAGTTCATGCATCTTGGGGAGCAAATTAAATCGTCTATGCGCTTGCCCGTGAAAAGTGACTCCAAGGTACAAACTTAAAAACCTGATCGAGCATCGTCATTCGTCGGTTTGATAGTTTTATTTATTTATTTATTTTGTACTGGTGTTCACAAGAAGTATATCAAGTTGTGCACACTCTCTGTTGTCTTTAGGAAATGAAAATCATTCATGTTAGTATATATTTAATTTGTGGATTTATTTCTCTTATTGGTTGTAGGTCTGCTGCTGGTAGCTAGCTAGCTAGATGGAGCTGGTGGTAGGTGCTTCGGAATCCACCATGAACACTCTCCTGGGCAAGCTGGGCAACCTTCTCGCCCAGGAGTATGCTATGCTCAGGGGCGTCCGCGGTGACATCCAGTACATCAACGACGAGCTCGCCAGCATGAAGGCTTTCCTTCTCGACCTTGCTCGGGACAACCAAGACAACCGGAGGAAGGACTGGATGAAGCAGATCCGTGAGATGGCCTACGACTGCGAGGACTGCATAGATGACTTTGCCCACCGCCTCCCCAAGGATTCATCCAACTTGCTGAACACCAAATGCTGGCCCAGGTGGATGGCTACACTGATCTATGACCTCACGACGTGCTGGCCTCGCCGTGAGATCGCTTGCAACATTGCTGAGCTCAAGGTCCGGGCGCAACTGATTGCCGAACGACGCGTAAGATATGGAGTGAAGGAACCGGACAGCAGCGGAAGCATGCCTGCTGACGCCCCCCCGGAGAACATTGCTGAGGACCAGCTCGCAAGGCGTGATCTCACCATCAAGGAACCCGTAGGGATGGGGCACGTCATGGCGGATCTTGAGAGGTGGGTGAGGCACGACGAGCAGGGCGCAGGCGGCCAGCGAGCTGTCGCGTCCATTGTAGGATTTGGGGGCGTGGGGAAGACCACCGTTGCCATGGCACTGTACAAGAAAGTCATGAAGGATTTTGACTGCCGGGCGTGGGTCACTGTGTCCCAGAACTACGACATAGAAGCCGTCCTCCGTGAGATCCTCAAGCAAATCAACCCAGATTACATGCATCAAGACGGCGGCACTGCTGCAACCATCTCTGAGAAGACCAAGACCAACAGGACAGCATCAGCATCCATTGCTTGCAAATTATTGAAGCGAGCTTTGAACCACCGCACAGGCCACACGCATGGAGGAGGCACTGCTGGAAGCTCTAAGAAAAATGACACCAGCAAAGCTGTAATGGAGCACCTCAAAGGGAAGAGGTACTACATACTACTTTGTTTTCCTACTATTCATTGGTTTCCATGCATTTCTTTATTACTAGCTAATACTAGTATCATACTACGCGTGCCGTGTGCCGACGACCACCACGTTATTTGTGCTGCCCATGGACAACACACGCAAGCTTTAACAGAGTCGGCTAGCTACTTTTTCATCCTATAGGAATTAAGGATCATGTCATCAACGAACATGTCCTTGCACTTGCACCACATGATCGTCGGAGGGATTTCATTGAAGATCCACCCATTTCGGCACTTCCAAATGCACCACATCATGGTTATGACGATCTCCATAGACCACGACATTCGTAGCTCTGCAGTTAGGGATGAAAACGGTAGGGAACGGTCGGTAAAATACCTCTACCGTTTTCATTTTCATATTTACCTTACGGGACGAAAACGAAAACGGGATATATCGGTAACGAAAACGAACGGGATAAATACGTGAATCAAAAACCGATACGATCTGGTCGAATTAAAGCCGAAATCGGACGGGAACCAATATTTTTGTTCGGTAAAATCACACCATGAAACTATATATTCAAAACTTAACAACAAATATAAAAAATTGTAAGCACAAGTCTTAATTAAACATAGATAAAAGCCATATAAATCTGGAGCACACATAGTTTAATGTAGCACATAAGTGATAAGTCTTGGACTCTTGGCTAACATAAGAAGCCATATAAGTCTACTAGCACACATGACACAATATAAAGTTTAAAACACATATTCATAATCACTTGCTCACATCTGGATCACTTAGCATGCATATGAATACCGAATTTGTTTTGCGTGTAGAAGGCGCTCTTGTGGTAGACATCAACTTGGCTAATCTCATGGCTGAGCTTGAGGGAGTATTATTTCCAACCGGAGGCGTCATCTCAGGAATGGAGCCGTAGCCGCTAGAGAGAGTTCCTGTCGGCTGCCGTGTCGTGCTGGTGCTGCGACTGCGAGGGACAGAGGGAGCCGTGGCCTGTGGAGCAGTCAGCAGTGGTGGGACGGCGCGTCACGGCGGCGTGTGGTGGAGGAGCTGTTGAGGCTGGGCGGCTGGCACGGCGTCACGACGCGTCACCGGTGCCGGCGTGCCACGGCGAGGCCAATCCGCGGTGGAGCCGTGGCTTCTGGCGAGCAGGCGGCTGGCGCTGGGAGCTTGGGGCTGGGAGAGAGACCGAGAGAGCACAGAGCAGGACGCGCGAGCTAGCCGCCAGCCAGGGCCTAGGGACGGGCGGTGGCGTTACGGCTGGGAGCTTGGGCTAGGGACGGGCGGCGGCGTTGCGTTACAGCTGGGAGCCTGGCGGCCTGGGGCTGGGAGAGACAGTGCTAGGTTAGGTTTTTCTTAGATGGGCTGGGCCTCAAAGTGCTGTCTGCATTGAAGATTTGGAGCAGGCTATACTCAAGTGATCACGAATTACAAAATACGGTAATAAAACGGGATCATCCCGATTAAAAACGAGATCCCGGCTAAACGGTCGGGAAACCCACTCTACCATTTCCGTTTCCGTTTACTGTTTTCTATATCCCATTTTCGTTCCATTTTTGTTTTTTACGTCGGGATCGAAATCGATCGGGACAAAACTAATCAAATCGGTTATACAATAACGGTCGGTACGGGATTTTCCCATCCTACTTTCATCCCTATCTGCAGTGATTTTGGTTACTACCAGATGTGGGTTATTCAAACTTGGGGAGTAATTCCAACGATCTGCCAACATCTCCGTGCAAAGTTGCATCATATCTCAGGAACAAGTGAGACCAGGTTTCAAGTCTTTGTAGAATGCAATTTTCGCATGTGTACGATTCCAACTCCATGTTCCGTCTTTTGAGCACATCCATCGTGTTGAGCCTGTCATGAAGGAATAACTAGAAAAACAGTTTTTGCTTCGGTTGAAATTGTGATATCCTAGCCCCGGTGGATGGTGATATCCTGGCCCAAGGCTTAATATAATTAATAGTGTACTCATACTAACAAGGTGCATTGTCACACCCGGATTTAAGGGCAAATCCAGGTACGTCTCAAATGTGTGCTAGGATCAAGTCTCACACATATGATGACTCATGGTACAGAAACGAATGTCATATCTTTAGTATATAATTACAGTTCTGTACAAAATAGCTAAATAATTACATCATACAAAGACAACGATCCTCCGCAACCATAGTTGACTGGTGGACGACAACCTAGACCTGTCATGAACTCATCGCGACCTCCTTCATGCTCCTCATCTTGCGGTACTTGTCCTTGACCTGGGGGATGTGAGTACAGCAAGGGTGAGCTCACATACGTTCATCGCTCAATAAGTTGTGGGGAATAATGTGCATGAGCTCACTTACGGTGGGGGCTCATGTGAAGTGTAAGGCTTACCAAATAAGATGGTTAAAGCTGAGCATTGCTTTTAAAGTTGGTCAAAGTTTTATTAGCAGTTACTAAGTATAAGTAGATACCAACCCTATTAAATAAGATATCACAATTAATAATAATCCCACAATGCAATGCAAATGACAGATTAAGTTTAATTCCATAAGTTAATCATGTGAAGGTCTGAGCCGCTCATAACCGTGAGCAGGCTGATATACTAGTTTTACACTCTGAAGAGGTTACGCATCTTTACCTACAAGATGTGTTTCCCATTTAGTTAGGGTTAGCTAGACCCTAAGACACTTCCAAGACGAATGACTAGGGATCCACTGCGAGGCCTTTATAAAGTTTCACTAGAGGAGAGAACCCGCTACGAATTTCAAGCTGAAGGCGAAGTAGGAATCCCTCGTTTGGAAAGCTAAAAAGATAGTCTGACCCGAGGACCTCTCTACACCTGCATAACTCCACCCCGCTTGCCCCTTTCCGGAACGGATTAACTCACACTAGCTTTCCTAATTATTCAGCCAAGGGCATCCCATTCCACCCTTGTGGTAGCACTATTTTCTCGGGTGGTCGCTCCATGTTCCATTTAATATAATAATCTTAACATGAACAATAATTAAAACAGCAATATTAATGGAACATGATCATAATTCAATATAACATTAATTCCAAAACTAGGTAGAGCAATAGTGAGTCTATCCAATAGTTCATTTGTTTGCAAGGTGTGGGTAAACAAAACTAGGAAAACCTATTATGTCCCATCAAATTAACCTAAGAATGTCACAGTGATTAACAGAGAACATTATTAGGTAAAGAAGAGTGATCAAGGGCACAACATATCTTTTTGGCGCAACTCCAGGTAATTCACCAAGTTGGTCTTCAAGTGTCTCGCAACCTCTCTTCTATCGTAGCAATACATATAAATAGACAAGGGGTACAAAAAATAACATTACACCAAACAGGTAATCAAACAGTGTAAGAATTTCTATGCGTCGCTACGAGATCATCGGTTCAAGAATCGCTAAAATCGAAATTACGGTTAAGAAGATATGGTTTTCAGAAGAATTTCGTGATTAGATAATAAAAATCATATTCTATGTTGATTAATGTAAATCATATGAGAAAAGATATTGAAGAAATAACTAATTCAAATTTAATCCAAGTTATGACTTGATTATAGATTATATTTCAGTTAGATTATAATCATAGATGGATTAACTGATTAGCAAGATTTAATCTATTAAACATTGGGTAAATAAATTTCTAATTATAAAAATGTATGATATGATAAAGACATGTTGTTACTGAGTGAGAAATTTTATTACGGAGCTAATGCAACTTGAACAGATTAAAACAGAGTTAAAACCAAGAAGTTATGGATTTACTAGGTTACTAGGATTATTTTTACACTAGAAATTCAATTTCAAAGTTTAAACAATAGGTCAACTGGACTGCAGGTACTATTCCTAGGAAGAACAGGGTTCAATCTAAAAAGTCCGGGACCAATCTGCAACACTCTTCACACAGTCTTGGACGGTGGGTTGGCTTCTTAGAAAGTCGGGGTCTCTTTTGCAAAATTATTCGGCCTAAGAGGTATGAGCTATTCTGTGCTGCAGGATATGAAGTGGACGACCCAGATTAAATCCTACAACTTTATGAATCGGTACGCACTCTAGGCCCTCGGATCCTAAATTTACGGCTGAGACTTAAACGTGAACCAATATCTTCCTTCAACAGCTAAATGATTGATTAACGACCGAGATTAAATAATCTAAGATTGACTCGGATCCGCCCGATCGCGATCCGACGGTTCGGATCGAATCACGCGAAGGGGTACGCATGCTCTAATCTAGATCATTCATCGAGAAAACGACGGCTCCCACACTTTCCCTTTCCTAGCGACACCCAGGCCACGGTGGCGCGAGTGCCCCACGACGGAGCATCACCGGCGCACGTGCAACCAAGCCCGCCGGAGCGCCATCGCGAACATATTTGGGCCTAAAACAAATAGGAGAAGGAGGCAAACGCTCAAGTAGGGTACTCACCGGTGACAAAGGCGAAGACTAGGCTGCCCATGCATTGAGAAGGATCTACGGCGGTGATATGTGATGGTGAGCAATTTCTTTGTCATCTGCCATTGCAGTGCGCGATTAACCTACACGCACACTCCACTGTCACTAGCGATTCCCCCAAGCGCCTTGCCAAGGCGAAGGAGCTGCGTAGATGCACGTTGATTGTGGCATCGATCTCTCTCTGTGATTCCCTCTACTCGACCATGGCGGCGACTTCAAGCACTACCTCCCACCTCTCTCTCTATATGATTTGTTCATGGCTCCGGGTAGGGGTGGCCGAGGGGCCTCTTTTATATGCACCAGCACGGGAACCCCATGTCCACGGTCTCATCCGGTACCAAACTGCACAACCTTGCCACTAGTAACCTTATTCTGCCAGTGAAGGCAATAGTTCTTGGTGAAGACCTCAACTGAAGGCTCACCAATGAATGTGGGTCCGCCGACATAAACTTAGCCAATGCCACCATAGCATTTGGCGTGAGCTAGTGGAGCTGGACTTCGAAATGCTGTAGGACTTTGACAAGAAATCAGTGTCCAGACAGTCAAAGACCAGCAGTGAAAAATGCTTCAAAGACCACCAACTCCCCCTCCAGTTCTGGGACCTCCTCGGCCCCTAGAGCACACCCCATGCCATCTCTAAAATACCCTAAACGTTGCATTTCCTGCATGTGGCCCTAGTAGATCCTAGATGTACCAAACTCCACCGTATGCCCTGGCAAGAGCTCCGCAACCGACGCCGGATCGCTAACCGTCTTCTCCAAAGATGGTGCATTCGACATAGCGGTTGAGGCGAATGACGATGAGGAAGAAGATGGCATTATGTACCATCTGCGGCGATGAGTAGTCTACTTCACATGGGCCAGTTCATCGACAGCAAGCGATTTCGCGGTGTGAGCGGCGCTGGAAAATGTGCGGCGACGTCGGCAACAGTATAAGGGAGCACGTCGGCAAGCGCAAGAAAGTCCTATGCCGCGGGTGGCACCGGCTTTTATAAGCCCGAAAAAACGCCTCGGGAAACCAAAAGTGCACAGTAAAACGCCACATCCCCCAACAATCATTTTACAAAAACCCCTCCCGCCACTTCAACCTGTGATCGAGGGTAGCGTTCGACCATGTCCCGAGAAAATACTTCGGGACCAGCTCACCAAATTGAATTGGTCCCTCGGGGGGCTAGTGTAGGAGCGAAGGCCGAACACAGTATCGATCAGTCTAACTCGACTATAATCAAACATGTTTTGGCACAGGCACATCAGGTGAAGGGTACTTCGGCTCGCGCAAGCAGCGAAGTCTTCGGCTACTCCCTTCAGAGGGGCGAGGCAAAGGCCCACGCCAAGCAACGGTGTTTGTTAGCAACCCCATACACGTGTCCCAAAGGCTCTGACAGTGAAGTCAGAGTCCCGACGAAGTCAAGGGAGCGACCTCGCGAAGTCAAGGAAGTAACCACTAACGAAAGCCACACCAGGTTACAGTGGAACCAGACGCCGCCCTGCACATCATTTGGGCCCATTTGTAAGCTCCTTTATGGGGTAGATTCCGGAGTGTAACTGAACAACTATACTTCCCCACACTATAATGACCCCGTTGAGGGGAATATTCTGAGAATATAGTAGGTAACCGAGGGCATAATGATACTTGTGGACCCACCTACCTGCCCGGTTACCTATAAATACCTCCACAATGTACACGGATGGGACACACATAACAAAGCGCTACAGTTCCCTACCTACTGTCTCATTGTGCACCTGAGCTCTCCCGTTCTCTAAGTGTTCGGACCCACCTGTCCACGTGTTAGCTGGTCCCAACAAGTACCAAAAGTAATAAAATGTGGGTAGAGATGTCACTAAAATAGGCCTCTCTGAAGGGTACCTGTTAAAGGGAAAAGTACCTAGATAAATAGAGTTACCATGGGATAATCCAATCTATGTAATCTCGATGATCATCAGACAATCCTATGCATACATTAATCAAAAATTAAAACAAGCCATAAACAATTGGCAACCTTTTGATTTGAAGTCATCTTATCAACGAAAACTACGTCTGAATTTTAAAATTTTAAATTCGAATTTTCAAAATGACCTTAAATGGAAAAACCACCAAAATAAAAGTTGTAGGTCTTGAAATGTTATAAAAACTTTATATTTGACAATTTTTTATTTGAAATCATCTTGTCATAGATTTTTTTTGAAGTTTTCAAACTTGAAATTCAAATTTTGTAAACGATCTTGGATGAAGAAACTATCAATATGAAAGTTGTAGATCTTGAAATGTTATGCAACTTTACAGTTTGCAACATTTTTATTTGAATTAATTTAGTACCTCAAATAATCAATTGACTCTTGGTTTGTTATAATATATGAGGAAGAAAAATGTAATACAAACATAAGTGATATAGTGGTGTAGTGGTAGAGGAGGTCACGCGAGAGAGAGGTTGTGTGAGTTTGAATCTCACAGGGCACAAACACGTGAATTCCATTTAAAAAATGGTGAAAATGATAGGACGATAGGTAGAGTAATGATGATGATCGGGGGCTTGTTTTCCTAATTTAAAAAATGTTTTACTGTTTTTTTGGATTTTTTTGCGATTCTTAATTTGCTGAGTGTTTTTTTGACACTAGGCAAGTCCGAAAAAAGTACTGGCAAAAGACTATTTGCCGATAAAATATTTGTCGAGTGTAACACTCGTCAAAAGCTTTGCCGAGTGAAAAAGGCATTTGCGAGTGTTTGGGATATTCGGCAAAGAAGGTCAGTTTGGTAGTGGAGCTACAAAGTTGTAGATGTTTTTATATAAATTTTATCTTCAACCGAGTTCCTATGTGAAAGCTATGATTTCTCGATATAAACTATTTCAAGAAAAAGAAGAATGGGTTCCCGAATCTTATGTAGCTAGATCCATCGAAATATCCTAGCTTATTTTTTTACTAGTCCTCACTTGAAAATTTCCATGCATATATAAATAAGCTTACTAAGAGCTGTTGGTCTTGTTCCGATCCCTTTTGGCAGGTACCTCATCTTAGTTGATGACATATGGTCTGCAGAAACGTGGAAGAGGATATCAAAGTCTTTGCCTGACAATGATAAGGGCAGTAGAATAATAGTTACTTCGAGGCTTCGTGCTGTTGGTGCGACATGCTGTCAGAATGGAAAGGACCACCTGTGTGCAGTTGATTTTCTCCGTGACGAAGATGCTGGGCTGTTATTCAGTCGAAGTTTTTCTGAATCGTCTAAGAGCCACAACGAACACATGGTCCCGGAAATAGACCTTGAAGATCTATGGAGGAGGTGTGGGGGCCAGCCTTTGGCCATAGTCACCATGGCTGGTCTTGTGGCCTGCAACCTGAACCAACCGATCAGTTACTGGGAGGAACTTGGGAAATTATTGCCAGCGCGAGAGATCTCCAATACTCGCGGGGCTCCAAACCAAGTAAATTCTCTTACTCTGGATGGGGTTAAAAGGATCCTTGATTGTTGCTACAACGATCTGCCTGGAGATGTCAAGACCTGCTTGCTGTACTTGGGCATGTTTCCAAAGGGCTGTAAGATCAGTAGGAAGTGTGTGACCCGGCGATGGATAGCTGAAGGTTTTGTTAGTAGGAGGCATGGGCTGATGGAGGAGGAAGTCGCGGAGACATATTTCAACCAGCTTCTAAGAAGGAAGTTGATCCGTCCTGTGGACCACAGCAGCAACGGGAGGCTAAAAACCTTTCAGGCTCATGACATGGTTCTTGATTATATTGCGTCCAAGGCCAGCGAGGAGAACTTTATCACTGTGGTTGGCGGCCACTGGATGATGCCAGCGCCCAGCGGCAAAGTGCGTCGACTTTCCATGCAGAGCACCAGTCGTCCCAAGGCGGCCGCAGGAGATTATTCAACAACTAGAGGCATGAATTTGTCTCAGGTGCGGTCACTGGCCGCTTTTGGGAGCCTCGCGCAGCTGCCTTTCCAAGCGTTCAACAACAGGATCATGCAAGTCCTAGATTTCCAAGGCCTCAAGGGATTTAAGAACAGACATATGAAACACATCTGTGAAATGCTTGTTCTCAAGTACCTGAGCCTCAGAGGAACAGATATCACCGAAATCCCGTCGAGGATTGGGAAACTTGAGTATCTAGAGACGCTTGACATAAGGGAGACCGATGTCGTGGAGCTGCCAAAAGATGTGAAGCAACTAAAAAGGATCAGCAGCATACTTGGTGGGAGCAAGCACAAGAACCCTCGGAAAGGCCTGAGGCTGCCCCAAGAAAAGAGCAGAAAGAAGAAGAGACGACGGACGACGGACGACGACGGGATGATGAAAGCACTCCGTATACTGTCTGGGATCGAGATCAACGAGAATACAGACGTAAGTGGGCTTCACCAGTTGACGGAGCTAAAGAAGCTTACAGTTTACATGCTAAACGTGCTAGACGAATATAGAGCTGACATCTTTGAACAGCTGCTCTCTTCTATCGAGTATCTTTGCAGCTGCGGTCTGCAAACTCTTGCGATCAATGACGAAGATTCTAAATTTACCCAGTCACTGGACAAGATGTCTGCAGCTCCAAGATATCTCGTCGCCCTTGAACTCTCCGGAAAGTTGGTGAAACCCCCAGAATGGATCGATAAGCTACTGACACTGAACAAGCTAACCCTTTCCATCACCATTCTTCGGACTCCTACTTTCGAGAAACTCAGCAACTTGCCGTTGCTGTATTCTCTAACCTTTTCATTCAGTGCAGTAAAGCAGGATCAGCAGGACGACATCAAGGAAATTCTGGAGGAGAACAAATCAACCACAGATGGTGAGATCTTTGTGCCAAAAGGATTCCAGAATCTTAAACTCCTTCGTTTCTTTGCACCACATATTCCAAAGCTGGGGTTTTCTGACAATGCAATGCCAGTACTTGAGACAATTGAGGCGCGGTTTAAAGCCTTCGAAGGTCTGTTTGGCGTTGACACACTAGAAAATCTCAAAGGGGTACATCTCAGAGAAGCTAAAGTGGGAGAAAATGGCAAGGAAATAGCAGACATTAACGAAATCTTGGTACATGATTTGAAAGATAGCACCGAGGGACTCAAGGCAATCGTTGATCACACTTTCATCACTTATTGAAATATTGTCGCCGCCCTCGTCTCATTATTACCATAAATAATTAATTAAGCTACTACCCTTTTTTGCTTCCTCCCAATTAAATAAGGAGCTGCTGCTGGGTTGCGTTTATTTGTGTTAATCTCTTTGACTGTTGAGAACAAACAGAACGAGGACACCGCGATACTATTTGTAACCCAGTCCATCGGTTGCCAAGAACTATTTCTTTTCTTTCTACTACTGTATCATTCATTTCTAGGGCAAGGTGTGTGCCAGCCCATTCTTCTCATCATGAGGTTAGGCCTGAAGGTAATCCTAACGACCTGTGGCTCGCTAGCTTGTTCGTGGGGGCGTTGCTCTCGTTCTTTCTGCAGCCATTCGATCAGCTCACTTGATCATGGAATAATGGAGGCCTCGAAGAATCGATGGAAATTAATCATATACCCACAAGAATTATTAATATGGTTCATCAATTGATAGTGCATGGTGTTGTATATTTAGAGTAATGAGTGACATGCTTTCTACATATTCAAATATATTAAATATATTAATTCTGAATAAAACAGGTATATAACTCAGACAAATGCCATATATAATTATTGCAGCAATGAACCGTAGCAATTCTAGAACATGTAGACATGTAAAATAGCAACTCAGATCCATTTCATAATTAAACATGGCTTGCAGATGAAGAAGGCAGATTAAACTAATAAACATGATTGTTTATCTTAAAATATTGCTCTCAAAATAGCGGATTGCTGTAATAAACAGCCCTCCAACGCTAATAGGTGATCAGAGATTCTCGATTAACGTGACAGCTCTATCTTACTAAATCAGGGTTTTAGATCAGATGTAATAAGCCTAATAATTAAATATAAAAACTAATAGTAAGGAGCTGTGTACTAAATAAAATAACAGAATTTAACACAGGTAAACAGCCTCAACAAAGAGAGATTTAATTAGGCACAAATAATATCAATGCTGAAAATGATAATACACCAAAACCCAGACTCTCATGTTGTCTCACTACACCGCTATCATTATCGAGCACACAAATCCGCCCATAAAAGTGCAATCACACCCAAGTATTTAACACTAGCAGATTGCACAAAATTAAACAGTAAATAAAGTGAGGCAACGAATAACTCACAGCACGTAGATTGTCTACGTGGAAAGATCAGCTCAGCGAACACGAAGTTCTGTCCCAGAAAACCAATTCCGCCGCCCACGTCCGGGCCTGCACGGCGGGAGGTTGACGGAGATACTAGAGCCACTGCCGGAGCCGAGGGAGACGTCCATGGCACCAGCCCGAGAAGAGGAACACCGCGCAGTAGAGAGCTCAAGCACCAGGCCACGGCGGACAGAGATCAGAACAGACTGCGCACCACACAGGTGCACTGATAGAACAACGGAGGGTAGGAGAACCTCATTGCGCACAAGCAGTGCTACCTCCACCTTCTTCCACCAGCAGGATTAACACCAGAACGCCAAGAATCGAAGGAATCGATCCAAACTGTGACTGGAATCGAGAGGAGGAATAGGAACAGAGAGCTGGGATTTTTCGGCGAGCTAAAGAGCAGGGAGCCAATCTCCATATTTCAGGAGCCGAGTGAGCAGCGGTTGCGCTAGAAAGGGCGTAGAGCTCGGCGAGAGCTGCACGCCGCCGCCAGCCCCACGTTCCCCTGCTCGCTCGCTCTCTCGTACGCGCTGGTGCGTGCCCTACGCTCTTTGCCTCTTTGCCGGCTGGCCTTCCTGGGCTGCTCGGCCAAGCGGCATGGAAGCGGCCCAGCTGTCTGGCCATTTTTTTAATTCATTTCTTATATTTTCCAATAAAGAAAATAAAGGGAAAAACCCCTCAAATGAACAACAATCCCCACCATTTTCACTTTTATTTTCTGATCAATGTCATTGAGCTCTCGTACTTTTTTTATACAACTTTTCGGCAGAGGTACTTGTTAGGTTTGAACCAAAGCCTATCCCAGTGTACTCCAACCCTGCACGAGTAAGCGGAGGACTACGCCTTGATCCACAAACCCTAGTGTGAGAATCTTTGCACAAAAGGCACATAGTACTAGGCAGATTATCTGCTTCTCTTACGGGGCAGGGCGTTACGGTCATGCCCTTTAATATCTATTCATGAACTCACTAGAGAGAAAACCCCATTCTCTCCCGGACTGTGACCCCACAGTCAACTCATATAGGTGAAATCGTTAAGGAAATTCTGTAGGACAATTTCCCTGCTTATAGCATTGACTTCATTAAGAGCATATCGCTCAACCTGCCATACAGACAGAGCACAGCAGCTAATGAGACTCTTTGTCTTTTGTGCTCTTGGTTTCACAGTGCTTCGTTTCCTGGAGCCTAGATCTCGGGACCTCCGGTCACACAGGACAGTTATCCGCAGTTGAAACCGCTAACAGGGTACGAGTCCCATTCCCATGCACGCTGCTTGGATTGGCTTTTGAGCCAGTCCTTTAGTGAAAGGATCAGCTAGGTTCCTTTCAGACTTGATGTAATCTACGGTTATTACACCCGTCTCTCTAGCATGCCGACATGAATCAAGTCGTCTTCTGATATGCCTCGAGGATTTTTGGTTGTCCTTTCTACTGTTCACTTTCAGCAACACAGAAGTGTTGTCACAGTATACTAGGACAGCCGGTATCGGCTTTGCTAGCATTGGAAGGTCTGACAACAGGTCTCTCAACCATTCAGCCTCCAATGCTGCTGAATCAAGTGCAACTAAGTCAGCCTCCTTGGTGGAACGTGTCGACACTGATTGTTTAGACGATCTCCATGACACGGCCCCACCAGCTAAAGTGAACACATAGCCACTTGTAGACTTCATTTGATCCGAGTCAGAGATCTAGTTTGCATCACTGAATCCTTCAAGTACTGACGGAAATCCGGTATATTTAATACCAAGATTCATCGCTCCCTTCAAATACCGAAGCACTCTGTACAAGGCTACCCAGTGTCTATCTCCTGGACTGGCCAAATAACGAGCCAGTCTGCATACTGCATATGAGATATCTGGTCTAGTTGCACTGCTCAGGTACATGAGAGATCCGATGATCTGCGAATATAGTAGCTGGTTCACAGGCTCGCCTTCATATTTACTGAGCGTGTAGGATGGATCATAGGGCGTGGTGACTGGTTTACAGTCCATATGTCCAAAGCGAGTCAGAACCTTTTCCACATAATGGGATTGTGACAAAGTAATCCCATCCTCACCCTTTATCAGCTTGATGGTCAGTATAACATCAGCTTCGCCCAAGTCCTTCATATCAAAGTTCTTGGAGAGGAATACTTTTGTCTCTATGATAGCCTCCAAATTGGCCCCAAATATCAATATGTCATCAACGTATAAACACATGATGACACCTTTGCCCCCAGAGAAGCGATAATACACACACTTGTCGGCTTCGTTTACACAAAACCCGACAGTGGTCAGAGTATTATTAAACTTCTCATGCCATTGTCTGGGAGCTTGCTTAAGACCGTATAAGGATTTAATCAAGCGACACACTTTGCTCTCTTGTCCTTTAACCACAAATCCTTCTAGTTGCTGCATATAAATTTCCTCTTCCAGCTCTCCATTTAGGAATGTTGTCTTTACGTCCATTTGATGAACAAGAAGTTTATAAGCAGCAGCCAGTGCCAGAAGCACACAGATTGTGGGCAATCGAGCCACCGGAGAATAAGTATCAAAATAATCCTCCTCTTTCTTCTGAGTAAAACCCTTAGCCACAAGACGGGCCTTGTACTTTTCAATAGTGCCATCGGGTCTCCTCTTCCTCCTAAAGATCCATCTGTAGCCCACAGGTTTGCAACCAGCTGGGAGATCAGTTATCTCCCAAGTTTCGTTCGAAATGATTGAATCCATCTCGCTACGGACAGCCTCCCTCCAGTACTCTGCATCCGAAGATGTATATGCCTCTGTGAGGGAGCGTGGTTCTTCATCCACTAGATAAATAATATAATCATCACCCAGAGACTTTTTAGTCCTTTGTCTCTTACTCCTCCTTAACTCCAAATCTGGAGTCTGGTCATTGACACTCGAGGGTAGAAAATATGTCCAAGATGGACCATCTGGGGCTACTACTTCCTTATCCCGCATAGGGAAGATGCTCTCAAAGAATGTCACATCCCGAGACTCTATTATTACATTTATAGCAACTTCGCTTGTCTCGGAATGGACCACTAGAAATCTATAACTTGCACTGTTATGTGCATAACCCAGGAAGACACAGTCTACGGTCTTAGGGCCTAACTTTCTCTTCTTCGGCAACGGGACATTCACCTTTGCAAGGCAACCCCAAGTCCGAAGATGCGAAAGATCTGGCTTCCTTCCTTTAAATCCTTCATAGGGCGTGGCCTCACGGTTGTGAGACGGCACCCTATTCAGGACATAGCATACCGTGAGTACTGCCTCGCCCCACCAGATGTCAGGCATCCCCGAACTTTGCAACAAAGCATTTGCTAAGTCACACACAGTTCGATTCTTCCTTTCAGCTACCCCATTTGACTGAGGTGAATATGGAGCGGTGGTTTCATGAATGATTCCACACTCTTTGCAGTACTCATCAAAAAGGTTGGAAAGATATTCACCTCCTCTATCAGACCGTAGCCTTTTAATTTTCTTGTCTAACTAGTTTTCAACTTCAGTCTTATAGATCTTAAAGTGTTCTAGTGCCTCATCTTTAGTTCTGAGTAAGTAAATATAACAGAACCTGGTAGCATCATCTATCAAGGTAAGAAAGTATCTTTTACCGCCTTATGTGATTATACCATTCATCTCACAGATATCTGAGTGAATTCGTTCTAAAGGAGTGGTACTTCTGCCTTCAACCGTATGAAACGGTTTTCTAGGCTGCTTAGCTTGCACACAAATACCATATTTTACACCTTTAACATGTTTATATTCAGGAATTAAAGACATGTCACTTAATCTCTTAATGGCCTCAAAATTCACATGACACAAACGGGAATGCCATATATTATTAATGGAATCGTTATTACAGACCACATTAACATGGTAAGAAGAATGATTGTTCAAAACAGAAAGACGGAACAAACCGCCTGACTCATATGACTTTCCAACAAAAGTACCAAACTTAGACAGGACCACTTTATTAGACTCAAACACTAATTTGAGACCCTGTCGACATAGCAGCGACACTGAAATGAGGTTCTGGCTCATCGATGGCACATAGAGTACGTCCTTCAGCACGAGCGTCTTTCCTGAAGTTAACTTCAGGTAGACCTGTCCAGTACCCCAAACTGCTGCCGGAACACCATTTCCTATCAAGACTGGTGCGCTGTTGAATCCCTGGAATGAAGAGAACATGGATCGATCAGCACAGATATGAACAGTAGCACCGAAATCCATCCACCAGTCATCTGATGGACTTGCCATAAAGGCCTGAGGTGCATACCCTGGGGTGGAGTTAACCACCACGTTCCCTTCTTTGCGCTGAGGTGGAGGACCTTTTCCCTTCCTAAGTTTGCACCTCCGAGCTGTATGCCCGGAGACACCACAAACATAGCAGATAAAGTCCTCCTTTTTCTTCTTCATCTTTTTGGACTTAGGTTGGTTCATATTCTTCTGTGGAGAGTTCTTCTTCTTCTGGAATTTTCTGTCTCCACCCTTCTCAACAACGTGAGCCTGAAGTTGCTGGGATGGCTTGTTACTGGACCTTGCACGCTCTTCCACATTTATCGCAGCTGACAACTCAGTGAGAGTCATTTGCTTCTTCATGTGGCAGCGTGAAGTCACAAAGTCTCGCCAAGAAGGCGGGAGCTTTGCCAGTATTGCATTCACCTGAAAACTGTCTGGTAGGACGCAGCCATATTGGACCAAGTCTCTAACAAGGAGTTGAATCTCCTGTAGCTGCTCCATAAAGACCTTCCCTCAACCATTTTATAGTTGAGGTAGTTTTCCGTTGTGAATGGCTCATTGCCATTGTCAACTTTAGAGAACTCGTTCTCAAGTTCAGTCCATAGACCCTTAGCAGAGGTAAAACCAGAGTACACGTCAAATAAGCAGTTCGACAAGACGTTCAGCGGACGAGACAAGCATGCCTCATTAGCTTCGTCCCACTTGGCCTTCTCCGCTAGTACGGCGGCCTTCGCTGCATCATCAGAATCATCTGATGCAGCCTGGGGAACAGCCGACGTCACTACCCAAAATAATTTTAGGTCAGTGAGCCACATGCAAGTCTTAATCTGTCAGCGCTTAAAGCTAGCGCCGTCGAACGCTTCAGGCTTAATGACATCAGAACTGGAGGCCATAATACGGATTGGTTTTCTGGATTGTTGTATATTTAGAGTAATGAGTGACATGCTTTCTACATATTTAAATATATTAAATATATTAATTCTGAATAAAACAGGCATATAACTCAGACAAATGCCATATGTAATTATTGCAGCAATGAACAGTAGCAATTCTAGAACATTTAGACATGTAAAATAGCTACTCAGATCCATTTCATAATTAAACATGGCTTGCAGATGAAGAAGGTAGATTAAACTAATAAACATGATTGTTTATCTTAAAATATTGCTCTCAAAATAGCGGGTTGCTGTAATAAATAGCCCTCCAACGCTAATAGGTGATCAGAGATCCTCGACTAACGTGACAGCCCTATCTTACCAAATCAGGGTTTTAGATCAGATGTAATAAGCCTAATAATTAAATATAAAAACTAATAGTAAGGAGTTGTGTACTAAATAAAATAACAGAATTTAACACAGGTAAATAGCCTCAACAAAGAGAGATTTAATTAGGCACAAATAATATCAATGCTGAGAATGATAATACACCAAAACCCAGACTGTCACGTTGTCTCACTACACCGCTATCATCATCGAGCACACAAATCCGCCCACAACAGTGCAATCACACCCAAGTATTCAATACTAGCAGATTGCACAAAATTAAACAGTAAATAAAGTGAGGCAACGAATAACTCACAGCACGTAGATTGTCTACGTGGGAAGATCAGCTCAGCGAACACGAAGTTCTGTCCCAGAAAACCAATTCCGCCGCCCACGTCCGGGCCTGCACGGCGGGAGGTTGACGGAGATACTAGAGCCACTGCCGGAGCCGAGGGAGACGTCCATGGCACCAGCTCGAGAAGAGGAACACCGCGCAGTAGAGAGCTCAAGCACCAGGCCACGGCGGACAGAGATCAGAACAGACTGCGCACCACACAGGTGCACTGATAGAACAACGGAGCGTAGGAGAACCTCATTGCGCACAAGCAGTGCTACCTCCACCTTCTTCCACCAGCAGGATTAACACCAGAACACCAAGAATCGAAGGAATCGATCCAAACCGTGACTGGAATCGAGAGGAGGAATAGGAACAGAGAGCTGGGATTTTTCGGTGAGCTAAAGAGCAGGGAGCCAATCTCCATATTTCAAGAGCCGAGTGAGCAGCGGTTGCGCTAGAAAGGGCGTAGAGCTCAGCGAGAGCTGCAAGCCGCCGCCAGCCCCATGTTCCCCTGCTCGCTCGCTCTCTCTCTTACGCGCCGGTGCGTGCCCTACGCTCTTTGCCTCTTTGCTGGCTGGCCTTCCTGGGCTGCTCGGCCAAGCGGCCTAGAAGCGGCCCAGCTGGCTGGCCATTTTTTTTAATTCATTTCTTATATTTTCCAATAAAGAAAATAAAGGGAAAACCCCTCAAATGAACAGCACAGGGGTCAACTAAACCTGTCAAGATTCTGTACTGTCTCTTTGCATCAGTGTTGACATCCTCGCGTGCATAATGAGATAATTACAGAAATTCGTCCCTCTACTCACTAACAGACAAGGGTCCTTACTTTAGTGCCGGGAACTCCTCCTTTCTCACTATCATCAGGCCTTCTAGAACATAGTACCGACGGAAGTAGTCTTTGAACTTCTCCCAATTGATAGCTTCAGGGTCGGTATGAGAGGCGAGGTAGGACTCCCATCAAGACTGAGCTACTCCCCTTAGCAGACGGGGACTATACAGAACATTCTCTCTATCGTTGCATTGAGCGGTGTGCAGCTCCCGCTCCACTGTGCGCAGCCAGTCTTCGGCGTCCATGAGTTCTGCAGAGTGGGCAAATACAGGGGGATGAACTCTCATGAACTCCGCACACTTGTCTCTTGGCATCTGTGGCATCTATATTTGCGGTTGAGGTTGGGGTTGCTGTTGATCTTGCAGCATGGCTGCCATGGTTTGCCCGATTGCTTGCACTGCTTGGGTCTGCATGAAGAACATCTGCTCCACTGACATTGGGTTTGGTGGTGGAGGCAACTGCTGGGGTGCCTCATCCTGTGGGGCTTGCTGTTCTTGTTAGGTACGCCTTCCGCCTCGGCGCCTGTTTCAGACATCAGCGGAAGGCATTCACACATCAGAATTGATCTTGCAGTCTTTCAGCATAAGGAAAGGCACATAGAGGTCTTCATAACACTGAGCAAACGAGCATCTTCACTGAATCTCAACACATCCAAACACAGCTTCTCAGATAAAGAGGAAAGTGGAAGTAAAGGTTGCCCAACTAAATGACTAACTTTATTAACATTAATAACTAAACCAAATTGCAGTGGACACCCACATTTTGGTGATAATCATTACAAAGATCCAAATTCAAAATCAGTTCACCACGACAAACATAGAAACACATGATAAACAGACTACCCTGACTAGCTAAGACTAACTGAAACTAAGACACTTAACTTAAGCATTTATTACAAACTCTGACACTAGCGATCTAAGGCTCCAAGTTTAACTTGGTCCTGCAGTCAGGGGTGCCATAAGCATGATGACCACGGTGCGGCGAGCAGTAAGGGTGTTGAGTCCCAATAGGGTCAGGGGAACCATCCTCCTAATGGTGGCGCTCCACGCGCTCAGCATGTAGTTCCGCGATCTCTGCACGAGTCTTACCCAACTCGTCAAGGGCGTGGTCCATCTCGCTCAACACGGTGACTAGATTGACCATGCTGCTCAACCTAGGATTGCCCTCACCAACGGGTGAGACTATCACACTCCCGATACTGTCGGTCGAACGACGGGAGTAGTACTTCAGGTCTAGACCGTCATCCACCCCACTGAACAACAAACAATACTATGAAAGTGCACACCGTGCAGCATCATGCATGGTGCCTCGGCAGTATCCCGCTTAGTGATAGAATAATGCTCTGAGTAGGCCTCTCCACCCCCGAGATCATCATTCGGACGGTGCACCAGCCAGGTAGCCTTCAATTGGTCTAGGTATAACCTGTGACTATGCTGGTAGACAACACAACGGTACTCGATCGACCAGGTGTGTCGATCGAAGGCCCGACGCAACAAGGTGTCGAGAGCGTCGTGGAAATGACAACCGCAAGCGGCGTCATGAGTGATGGGTCGAGCGACCCATCACTCCGGCTCCTGCTCCTCTGAAGGCTTCATGCTGTGGCTCGAACTGCCACTGTCGTCATCTACATCGGGGTCTCCTCCAGTAGTTAGGGTGCCCTATGGTGATGTAGGGGGCACCTCTAGCTAGGGCATAGAGTAGGGATGCCTCCTAGACTCCACCTCTTGTTGAGGCAAGGGGGAAGAGTCATGTTGCTCCCTCTCCTGACGTCGGCATTCATGATCCTCGCGCAGGTGGTGGTGCAGCCTCTCCAGGTGACTCGACTATCTAGACACCTTGCGACGAAGCGGACGCTCCGCAAGGTAAGAGAAAAGGGATCACTGACTTACGTGTGGTGCACCTAAGACAGGCCATCTATAAAAGATGTCGTAAGCATAAGAGTAAGAGCAGAACTATATGACCATCAAGTAAACCATAATTGGAATAAGATAAAAAAATTGCAAGGTGAGTATATAAGTATAACATAGAATTGGTTGAGATGACCAACTTTTGAAGTAACACCAAAGGTCAAGGTGAGAATGAGCATCTATAGTCCTTAAAACGACCATTCTAGTCTAGGTTAGTGGTCCTACAGTTAGCAATGCTTTGATACCACTTATGTCACACCCGGTGTTGGAAGGTAAACCGAATGCGAACCATGTACGTGCCAGGATCAGAAATTCACGTACACAACGATTACATAATTGGACATCATCACACATTGCTCAAAATAATAGCGGAAATAAGTAATTTATTACATCATGATGTCGGAAACATCCACAAAGTCATTAAATTAAACCATCATCAAAGTGTTGAACGAAATGCAGTACGATAATGCCTTCATAGGCAGCTGACTAGGGGTTTGCCACTAATCTAAATTAGAACTTGTCGAAGTCCTGAAACTCCCGAAAGTCCTCCATGTTGCCTTCATCTTCTCCTGAGCACTGGTTGCAATGGGACAACCTAGGTTTGGAGTTTTAAGCAAGGGTGAGTACACATCAACATACTCAGCAAATGTTCTGTTTGGCTAAAGTGGACTAGCTGTATGTGGGGTTAAGCTTAAAGCAGTTGCTTTTAGTTGGTCAGGTTTTTATTTCTAGTAGAGAGCTAAGTTTTAGCAATAATCCAAAGTTATTACCCAAATAGTACTCCCTCCAAGAGGAAATACCAGAAACCATAATTATAATCATCATCATTAAACATCATCATAAAGGTATCCAGAGTAACTCTAATCAAAGGAGCTCCCAAGGAAGCTCATAACCGTGAGCACGGCTGATATACCAGTTTCTAACCCTCTGCAGAGGTTGCACACTTTACCCACGAATCGTGATCCTTTCCCAGCCTAGGTTGTATAGACCCGATCTTCACTACCGAGGCGAATGGTCAGGGATTCACTACGTAGCCTTTATAAAGATTCCCTAGAGGTCATAGCCGCCCGTTAGGTATACTATCAAAGTATGGGACATTTGTTGGAAAAGGTTATGACAGTGGAGGCTTGTTCCGCTTATCTTTGCATGATGTGTGTAATAAGTCTGTGAACAATGTGATTTCGAATGAGTTGTATATTTGGCATTCACGACTTTTTCACATCAATTTTGGTTGTGTATCACTCTTTTCAAATTTAAATTTAATCATGAAATTTGATTTAGTCAAAGGTTCTAAGTGCCAGGTGTGCGTGCAAATTAAGAAACCTCGCAAGCCTCATAAGGCTGCGGAGGCGAGGAACTTGGCACCACTAGACTTAATATATTCCGATTTATGTGAGATGATCAAAATATTGATTAAAGGAGGCAAGCGATATTTTATTACTTTTATTGATGACTCTACTAGATTTTGTTATGTGTATCTCTTAAAGTCAAAAGACGAAGCTTTGCATTATTTTAAGACCTACAAAGCTGAAGTGGAAAATCAACTCAAGAGGAAAATTAAACGGTTAAGGTCTGATTGTGGTGGAGAATATTTTTCAAGTGATTTTTCTGCATTTTGTGTGGAACATGGTATTATTCATGAGAGGACACCGCCATACTCACCACAATCCAATGGGGTTACTGAAAGAAAGAACCATACTCTAACTAATTTGGTTAATGCCATGTTAGAGACTTCGGGACTATCTAAGGAATGGTGGGGTGAGGCGATCTAGATGGCGTGTTATGTCCTCAATAAAGTTCCCACAAAGAACAAAGAAATCACACCATTCGAGGAATAAGAAAAGAGGAAATTAAATATCTCCTATTTGTGCACCTAGGGTTGTTTGGCTAAAGTGAATGTGCCAATTAATAAGAAGCGCAAATTAGGACCGAAAACTGTTGATTGTGTTTTCCTTGGGTATGCTTTTCATTGATTGGATATAGGTTCTTAATTATAAACTCTAGAGTACCGGACATGTTGGTTGGTACTATTTGTCGGGGACCATAATTAGGGGTACCCTCAAGGCTCCTAATTCTCAGCTGGTAACCCCCATCAGCACAAAGCTGCAAAGGCCTGATGGGTGCGATTAAGTCAGGGATCAGTCCATTCGAGGGACTCGATCACGCCTCGCCTGAGCCTAACCTCGGACAAGGTCAGCCGACCCCGGAGGATTTCCGTCTCGCCCGAAACCCCCCTTCAGCGGCGAACATATTTCTGGCTCGCCCGAGGCCCTGTCTTCGCCAAGAAGCAACCCTGACCAAATCGCCACACCGACCGACCAACTCGCAGGAGCATTTAATGCAAAGGTGGCCTGACACCTTTATCCTAATGCGCGCCCCCTAGCCGGCAGAGCCGAAGTGACCGCTGTCACTTCGCCGCTCCACTGACCGGCCTGACAGAAGGACAGCGCCGCCTGCGCCACTCCGACTGCGGTGCCACTTGACAGAGTGAGACTGACAGGCAGTCAGGCCCAGCCAAAGGCACCATAGGAAGCTCCGCTCCGCCCGACCCAGGGCTCGGACTCGGGCTAAGTCCCGGAAGACGGCGAACTCCGCCCGACCAAGGGCTCGGACTCGGGCTAAGTCCCGGAAGACGGCGAACTCCGCCCGACCCAGGGCTCGGACTCGGGCTAAGTCCCAGAAGACGGTGAACTCCTCTCCGCCCGACCCAGGGCTCGGACTCGGGCTAAGTCCCAGAAGACGACGATCTCCGCCTCGCCCGACCCAGGGCTCGGACTTGGGCTCGGCCCCATAAGACGACGAACTCCGCTTCGCCCGACCCCAGGGCTCGGACTCCGCCCCGGCACCAGCCGGCAATCTCCGCCTCGCCCGAACCTAGGGCTTGGACCCGACCTCGGCCACGGAAGACAGACTCGACCTCGGCTTCGGAGGAGCTTCCACATCGCCCAACCTAGGGCGCAGACCAGCCACGTCAACAGGAGGCGCCATCATCACCCTACCCCGAGCTGACTCGGGCCGCAGGGAATAAGACCGGCGTCCCATCTGGCTCGCTCCGCCAGATAGGCAATGATGGCGCCCCGCATACTCTATGACGACTGCGGCTCTCAGCCCCCTTACGGAAGCAAGAGGACGTCAGCAAGGACCCAACCGCTCCGACAGCTGTCCCTCCGTCAAGCTCCAGCACTCCTCCGACGGCCACGACATCACACCAGCTGGGTGCCAAAATCTCTCCGGCTGCCACAACGGCATGTACTTAGGGCGCTAGCTCTCCTCCGCTAGACACGTAGCACTCTGCTACACCCCCCATTGTACACCTGGATCCTCTCCTTGCGCCTATAAAAGGGAGGACCAGGGCCCTCTTAGAGAAGGTTGGCCGCGCGGGGACGAGGACGAGACAGGCGCTCGCTGGAGGCCGCTCGCTCCCTCTCCCGCGTGGACGCTTGTAACCCCCTACTGCAAGCGCACCCGACCTGGGCGCGGGACGAACACGAAGGCCGCGGGATTCCCACCTCTCTCACGCCGGTCTTCGGCCGCCTCGCTCTCCCCCCTTCGCGCTCGCCCTCGCGCTCGACCCATCTGGGCTGGGGCACGCGGCGACATTCACTCGTCGGCCTAGGGACCCCCCGGTCTCGAAACGCCGACAGTTGGCGCGCCAGGTAGGGGCCTACTGCGTGTTGACGAACAGCTTCCCGTCAAGCTCCAGATGGGCAGTCTCCAGCAACCTCTCCAACCCGGGACGGTGCTCCGTTTCGGGAGTCTTGAGTTCATGTCCCTCGACGGCAGCTACGACGTGATACTCCTTCCACCGCTGTGCGACAACGACAGTGGCGGCCGACAACCCGCCCGCCGGCGGCGGAATCGGCGACGTCTTCCCCGCATGGTGGAAGAACAACCTTCGAGCTCACCCCGTCCTCTCCCCCGCCGACGGAGGAGGAGGCGGGGCAACCAAGGCCAAGCAGGAGACAGCGCCTCGTCGGCTGTCGAGCGAGTCGACGGCCCAGGCGCCCCAACGGGGGGCACACCGGGCGTCGACCTCGCGTTTGAGACGAAGGCGAGCGCCGTCCCCCCGCGACACGCCAATCCCGAGCAAGCGGACGACGCCAGCACGCTCGCGAAAAGCTTGCTGGACGTCACCCTCGTACCTGAGACGACGGCGCAGTCAGTCCCCGACGTGACCTCATCGCCGCCCGTTGACCAAAAGGTACCGACCGATTCCCATCCCACGTCTTTTGGATTCAGCCTCGACCCGCCTAGCGGCCCCGCTTTGGCGGGCGCTCTTGTAGAGGAGAGTCCAAACCCTCTGGGGTTTCGTATGCGGTCACCTTGGGACCGGCTGACGGACGTCTCGACCTACGGGCCCTCTGGGTCCGAGGAAGACGACGAGCCCAGCATCTGTTGGGGTTTCTCAGGACTTGGCAACCCCAGTGCCATGCGGGACTTCATGACCGCATGCGACTACTGCCTTTCCGACTGTTCCAACGGTAGCCGTAGCCTCGGCGACGAGGACTGCGGCCCAAGTCGCGAATGCCTCCACGTCGATCTAGGGGTCCCTCCGAAGGCAACCATCTCGGCATGCCGGAGGACGGTGACCTCCCTAGGCCGGTGCCTCGCGTTGACATCCCACGGGAGCTAGCTGTGGTCCCCGTTCAGGCGGGGGGCCATGACCCACAGCTCGAGAAAATCCGCGGGGTGCAGGCCAGGCTCGATGAGGGAGCAGGAGCGCTTGAGCCGATCCGTCGGGACATCGGGCAGGCATGGGCGGGCCAACCTCCGGCCGGAGAAATACGTCATCTACCCCAGGGCTTCCAGCACCGCATCACCGACGACATCAGGGTCAGGCCACCGCCCGCATCCAGTGGGGTCGGCCAGAACCTGGCGGCAGCAGCAATGCTTCTTCGCGCGATGCCGGAGCCATCAACCACCGAGGGGCGGCGAATCCAGGGAGAGCTCAAGAATCTCCTGGAAGGCACCGCGGTCCGACGGGCCGAGAGCTCCGCCTCCCGAAGGCAGGGGTACCCCTCGGAACCTCATGCCGCGACTTCCCGATTCATGCGGGAAGCCTCGGTCAACACCGGGCGCACGCGCAACACCGCGCCTGCGGCCCCGGGTCGCCTCGGCAACGAGCACCATCACCGCGACCGTCGGGCTCACCTCGATGAGAGGGTGCGCCGAGGCTACCACCCTAGGCATGGGGGACGCTACGACAGCGGGGAGGATCGGAGTCCCTCGCCCGAACCACCCGGTCCGCAAGCCTTCAGCCGAGCCATCCGACGGGCGCCGTTCCCAACCCGGTTCCGACCCTCGACTACTATCACAAAGTACTCGGGGGAGACGAGATCGGAACTGTGGCTCGCGGACTACCGTCTGGCCTGCCAACTGGGTGGAACGGACGATGACAACCTCATCATCCGCAACCTCCCCCTGTTCCTCTCCGACACCGCTCGCGCCTGGTTGGAGCACCTGCCTCCGGGGCAGATCTCCAACTGGGACGACCTAGTCCAAGCTTTCGCCGGGAATTTCCAGGGCACATACGTGCGCCCTGGGAATTCCTGGGACCTTCGAAGCTGCCGACAGCAGCCGGGAGAATCTCTCCGGGACTACATCCGGCGATTCTCGAAGCAGCGCACCGAGCTGCCCAACATCACCGACTCGGATGTCATCGGCGCGTTCCTCGCTGGCACCACCTGCCGCGACCTGGTGAGCAAGCTGGGTCACAAAACCCCCACCAGGGCGAGCGAGCTGATGGACATCTTCCGGAAGGACAAGCAGCCCCAGGGCCGCCCTTCGGAAGATGCCCCCGAGGCGTCAACTCAGTGCGGCGCCAAGAAGAAGGGCAAGAAGAAGTCGCAAGCGAAACGCGACGTCGCCGACGCGGACCTTGTCGCCGCCGCCGAGTACAAGAACCCTCGGAAGCCCCTCGGAGGTGCCAACCTCTTCGACAAGATGCTCAAGGAGCCGTGCCCCTATCACCAGGGGCCCGTCAAGCACACCCTTGAGGAGTGCGTCATGCTTCGGCGCCACTTCCACAGGGCCGGGCCACCCGCGGAGGGTGGCAAGGTCCGCGATGACGACAAGAAGGAAGATCACCAGGCAGGAGAGTTCCTCGAGGTCCGTGACTGCTTCATGATCTATGGTGGGCAGGCGGCGAATGCCTCGGCTCGGCACCGCAAGCAAGAGCGCCGGGAGGTTTGTTCGGTGAAGGTGGCGGCGCCAATCTACCTAGACTGGTCCGACAAGCCCATCACCTTCGACCAAGCCGACCACCCCGACCATGTGTCGAGCCCGGGGAAATACCCGCTCGTCGTCGACCCCATCATCGGCGACGTCAGGCTCACCAAGGTCCTCATGGACGGAGGCAGCAGCCTCAACATCATCTACGCCGAGACCCTCGGGCTCCTGCGTGTTGATCTGTCCTTTGTCCGGGCAAGCGCTGCGCCCTTCCATGGGATCATTCCCAGGAAGCGCGTCCAGCCCCTCGGACAGCTCGACCTTCCCGTCTGCTTCGGAACACCCTCCAACTTCTGAAGGGAGACCCTAACGTTCGAGGTGGTCGGGTTCCGAGGAACCTACCACGCGGTACTGGGGAGGCCATGCTACGCGAAGTTCATGGCTGTCCCCAACTACACCTACCTGAAGCTCAAGATGTCGGGCCCCAACGGGGTCATCACCGTTGGCCCCACGTACAAACACGCGTTCGAATGCGACGTGGAGTGCGTGGAGTACGCCGAGGCCCTCGCCGAGTCTGAGGCCCTCATCGCCGACCTAGAGAGCCTCTCTAAGGAGGTGCCAGACGTGAAGCGTCATGCCGGCAACTTTGAGCCAGCGGAGACGGTTAAGTCCGTCCCCCTCGACCCCAGCGGCGACGCCTCCAAGCAGGTCCGGATCGGCTCTGGGCTCGATCCCAAATAGGAAGCAGTGCTCGTCGACTTTCTCCGCGCGAACATCGACGTCTTCGCGTGGAGTCCCTCGGACATGCCCGGCATACCGAGGGATGTCGCCGAGCACTCGCTGGACATCCGAGCCGGAGCCCGACCCGTCAAGCAGCCACTGCGCCGATTCGACGAGGAGAAGCGCAGAGCCATAGGCGAGGAGATCCACAAGCTAATGGCGGCAGGGTTCATCAAAGAGGTATTCCATCCCGAATGGCTTGCCAACCCGGTGCTTGTGAGAAAGAAAGGGGGGAAATGGCGGATGTGTGTAGACTACACTGATCTCAACAAAGCATGTCCGAAGGTTCCCTACCCTCTGCCTCGCATCGACCAAATCGTGGATTCCACTACTGGGTGCGAAACCCTGTCTTTCCTCGATGCCTACTCAGGGTATCATCAAATCAGGATGAAAGAGTCCGACCAGCTCGCGACTTCTTTTATCACACCCTTCAGCACGTACTGCTATGTCACCATGCCGTTCGGCTTGAGGAATGCGAGCGCGACGTACCAGCGGTGCATGAACCATGTGTTCGGCGAACACATTGGTCGCACGGTTGAGGCCTACATCGATGACATCGTAGTCAAGACGAGGAAAGCCTCCGACCTCCTTTCCGACCTTGAAGCGACATTCCGATGTCTCAAGGCGAAAGGCGTCAAGCTCAATTCCGAAAAGTGTGTTTTCGGAGTACCCCGAGGCATGCTCTTGGGGTTCATCGTCTCCGAGCGGGGCATCGAGGCCAACCCAGAGAAGATCGCAGCCATCACCAGCATGGGGCACATCAAGGACTTGAAAGGCGTACAGAGGGTCATGGGATGCCTCGCAGCTCTGAGCCGTTTCATCTCACGCCTCGGCGAAAGAGGTCTACCTCTGTACCGCCTCTTAAGGAAGGCCGAGTGCTTCACTTGGACCCTTGAGGCCGAGGAAGCCCTCGGGAACCTGAAGGCGCTCCTCACAAAGGCGCCTATCTTAGTGCCCCCAGCTGCCGGAGAAGCCCTCCTGGTCTACGTCGCCGCGACCACTCAGGTGGTTAGCGCCGCGATTGTGGTCGAGAGGCAAGAAGAGGGGCATGCATTGCCCGTTCAGAGGCCAGTCTACTTTGTCAGTGAGGTACTATCCGAAACCAAGATCCGCTACCCGCAAGTTCAGAAGCTGCTGTACGCGGTGATCCTAACGCGGCGAAAGCTGCGACACTACTTCGAGTCTCATCTGGTAACTGTGGTGTCATCCTTCCCCCTGGGGGAGATCATCCAGTGCCGAGAGGCCTCGGGTAGGATTGCAAAGTGGGCGGTGGAAATCATGGGCGAGACAATCTCGTTCGCTCCTCGGAAGACCATCAAGTCCCAGGTCTTGGCGGACTTCGTAGCTGAATGGGTCGACACCCAGCTACCGACGGCTCTGATCCAACCGGAGCTCTGGACCATGTTCTTCGACGGGTCGCTGATGAAGACAGGAGCCGGCGCAGGCCTACTCTTCATCTCGCCCCTCGGGAAGCACCTACGCTACGTGCTACGCCTCCATTTCCCGGCGTCCAACAATGTGGCCGAGTATGAGGCTCTGGTCAACGGGTTGCGGATCGCCATCGAGCTAGGGGTCCGACGCCTCGACGCTCGCGGCGACTCGCAGCTCGTCATTGACCAAGTCATGAAGAACTCCCACTGCCGTGACCCGAAGATGGAGGCCTACTACGATGAGGTTCGGCGCCTGGAAGACAAGTTCTACGGGCTCGAGCTCAACCACATCGCTCGGCGCTACAACGAGACTGCGGACGAGCTGGCTAAAATAGCCTCGGGGCGAACGACGGTTCCCCCGGACGTCTTCCCCCGGGATCTGCATCAACCCTCCGTCAAGGTCGACGACATGCCCAAGCCCGAGGCACCCTCGGCCCAGCCCGAGGTACCCTCGGATCATTCCAAGGCACCCTCGGCTCGGCCCGAGGTATCCTCGGTTCAACCCGAGGTACCCTCGGCCCCCGAGGGCGAGACGCTGCACGTCGAGGGGGAGCAAAGCGGGGTCATGCCTGATCAAAACTGGCAGACCACGTACCTGCAATATCTCCACCGAGGAGAGCTACCCAGCGACCGAACCGAGGCTCGACGGGTGGCGCGGCGCGCCAAGTCGTTCGTCTTGCTGGGAGATGAGAAGGAGCTCTACCACCGCAGCCCCTCACGCATCCTCCAGCGATGCATCCCCATCGCCGAAGGTCAGGAACTCCTGCGAGAGATACACTCGGGGGCTTGCGGCCATCACGCAGCGCCTCGAGCCCTTGTCGGGAATGCTTTCCGACAAGGTTTCTACTGGCCGACGGCGGTGGCCGACGCCATTAGAATTGTCCGCACCTGCGAAGGGTGTCGGTTCTACGCAAGGCAGACCCACCTGCCCGCTCAGGCTCTGCAGACGATACCCATCACCTGGCCTTTTGCTGTGTGGGGTCTGGATCTCGTCGGCCCCTTGCAGAAGGCACCCGGGGGCTACACGCACCTGCTGGTCGCCATCGACAAATTCTCCAAGTGGATCGAGGTCCGACCCCTGAACAGCATCAGGTCCGAGCAGGCGGTGGCGTTCTTCACCAACATCATCCATCGCTTCGGGGTCCCGAACTCCATCATCACCGACAACGGCACCCAGTTCACCGGCAGAAAGTTCCTGGACTTCTGCGAGGACCACCACATCCGGGTGGACTAGGCCGCCGTGGCTCACCCCATGTCAAATGGGCAAGTAGAGCGTGCCAACGGCATGATTCTACAAGGGCTCAAGCCTCGGATCTACAACGACCTCAACAAGTTCGGCAAGCGATGGATGAAGGAACTCCCCTCGGTGGTCTGGAGTCTGAGGACAACGCCGAGCCGAGCCACGGGCTTCACGTCGTTCTTCCTAGTCTACGGGGCCGAGGCCATCTTGCCCATAGACTTAGAATACGGTTCCCCGAGGACGAGGGCCTACACCGACCAAAGCAACCAAGCAAGCCGAGAAGACTCGCTGGACTAGCTGGAGGAGGCTCGGGACAAGGCCTTACTACACTCGGCGCGGTACCAGCAATCCCTGCGACGCTACCACGCCCGAGGGGTCCGGTCCTGAGACCTCCAGGTGGGCGACCTGGTGCTTCGGCTGCGACAAGACGCCCGAGGGCGGCACAAGCTCATGCCTCCCTGGGAGGGGCCGTTCGTCATCGCAAAGTTCTGAAGCCCGGAACATACAAGCTGGCCAACAGTCAAGGCGAGGTCTATAGCAACGCTTGGAACATCCAACAGCTACGTTGCTTCTACCCTTAAGATGTTTTCAAGTTGTTCATATACCTCGCTCCCACGCAAAGTTTAGTCATCAAGGAAGGGTCAGCCTTGCCTCGGCAAAGCCCGACCCTCCCTCGGGGGCTAAAAGGGGGGAACCCCCTCTGCGTCGAATTTTTTCCTCGAAAAAAAGGTCCTTTCTGCCAGAATGGCTTTCGTGCTTTTTGACTACTTCGAGTTCGGAAGCTCTTCTGCCAAAGCGATTTCTCGAGCCTTCTCGACTGCGTCGAGAACAGAACCCCATGGACGGGTAAGAGTGCGCGTAAACGGCAAGGCCGACCGAGCCGAGGGACTCCTACGCCTCCGGGATACGGATACCTCACTCATCACCTTCCGTGAGAAGCAACTCTCGCTCGCGCAAAACAATTCTGTTACCGACAGAAAAGTCCAGATACTCGAAACAAGAGGAAAAGAGACGCAGCTTTACAACACGGCGAGGTTGTGTTTAGGCATCGGCGGCCGCAGAAAACACACGCGACAAGATAATCCGATCCTGCAGGCTCAGATCTTGACGGCCGAAGGGAGCAGCAGCACCCTCGGCATCGACGACACCTTCGGCAAGGTCCGACCTAGCCTCGGACGGCGACGCGGTCCGAAGATCTCCACTTTGAAGGACGACGTCATCGCCACGCCCAGGCCATCCCTGCCAGGGTCTTCTCGGGAATCCGACCCGAGCAGGCGGCTCGGCCGGTCACCCCGGGGCCTCGGCCAGCTGTCCTCCAAGGACGTCGGCCCGACCCGAAGCCTCAGCTGGTCAATTCCGGCGTCGGTCCCGCTAACGGACGACCCGGCCAGGCTCCGGCCAACCAGGTTTTCTTTTCAAGCCAACTCTGCCTCTGCTCATGTTGACGCCGCTACCCCTGGCCTCGGCTGGTCAATTAAGCTAGAGAAGCCTCAGACAACAAGGCTGACCGAGCCGAGGGACTCCTACGCCTCCGGGATACGGATACCTCACTCGTCACCTTTACACGGGGCGACTCACGCTTGGTGAAGCGGTTCAGACAACCAACAGGCGAGTCTTAGTGCTCGAAAATGAGGAAAAAACACGGCTCCGTGCCGAAAATACATACATGTTCAGGCCCCGACAGCCACAATGAACAAAAACACTGGCATTCAAAGTGCCATTACAAACGGAACTCCGGTTCCACCTCCGCAGGTACGAACAACCCCACTCAATGGGGGGGCCTGCGGAGCAACAGAAGACCGACGAACGGCTCGCCGTCGCCCGCCCCAGCAGCGGCGACGATGAAGACTTCTGCTCCAGGGGGCCGAACAGCAGCAGCGATGACCTCAGGGCGGATGCTGCTGCCAGGAGGCCCCCGCTTGTGCCCAAACTCGTGAGGCAAGGACGGGCAGAAGGCCGTAGAGTTGGAGGTCGGTCCGCGGATGGCGCCGGCAGGCTCGTCGGCGGAAAAACCTCTTCCAGCTGCCGTGGCAGACGCCGGCGCCGGGAGCGGCTCCGAAGCCACTCGCGTCCGAGAGCCAGGCACGCTGCAGCCGCCAGCGCCACGGACGACGACCGCCCTTTCCCTCCGATCACTGAGGGAAGGAGCGGGCCACCGCCCATGCAGGGGCCGACCCCAACTCGGCTCACTCCCCTCTCCAGCCCTGGTGCTAAAAATCCTTGAGGCTGAGGGAGGGGCAGAGGCCACAGCCCGGCTCGCTTTCCCCCACCATCAAACTGGAGGTCACCATCTTGGGTGACCACCGGTGGAGGGGTGCAGCCGGGCTGCATGATGAAAATCCTTGAAGCCGAACAATGGCTGAAAGGTACCCACTCCCACGGAGTTGCGTCCTCCAACGACGAGGCGGAAAGACGGCGGATATCCCCCATCTGGGGGCTTGGAAGGTGGAAAGACACAATGCATAAGGGAGCGCGAAGACATGGTCGCCTCCCAAGGGGGTCACCCTCCTTTTAAAGGCGGCTCTCCCTACTTGCGTCCCCAGCCGTCACGGGCTGAGTCTTCTCCAACACACTCCAAGGTCCTCCCCTACGGCGCGGGGGCTGGGTCCCACACGTCATGCAAGCTGACTCAGAGCAGAAGAAGCCAAACCGCCGCGCGCGGTGCGTACAACCGCCCAGCGGTTACAATCGACCCTCCACTTTTGCCCAGACCAGCGGGCGAAAGGGTGGGCAGCCATGCAGGCGGCATGCAACCGCGCTAAGTGGGCGCACTTCTCTGACTCCCAACACGCCCGGCATGGAGGCCCAGGCCCACGCGTCATGCAACCGGCGCGCCGAATGCTTCGTGCATGCAACTGCACCGCCACTTGCGCCACCACCGTGCCTCCTCGACTGCGGAACCAATGCCGCGACTCGAGGCGACCCAGCGCACGACCCAGCGGCTCCAGCCTGGCGCGACGGTCAATACGGCCGAAGACGGGCCGGCAGTAATGGCGGTGGCAGGCGGGCAGGTGCAGCGGTCACGTCGTCAGCTAAGCTTACGTCCCGTCCGGGGGCAGCGAGAGAACCCTCTCTCACGGCGTGAAGACAACGCGCCCGTGATCCGTTCCTCGAACGGCTCGCGCACGCACAACGGCCGCCCCGCCAACCACTCGCCCCGTCGCATTAACTCCGCGGTGGGACAGGCGGCGCCTCTGGCAGGAGAAGCGAGCGATGCTTCGCCTTCGCCATGATGACCGCGTCAAAAAAGGTACGCCGCGTCGTTCGATTTCGTATCCTTTTCCTTTTTTCCTCTTTCTCTCTCTTGCAACAGGGACCGGGAAAGGGGGATACCCCGAAAAGGATCCTTCCCCGAGAAGGAACCAGGCTCCGAGCCCCCCTACTGATCAGAGGTTCGAAGGCTGGCCCCCCGGAAGGGTTCGACAGCCGCCTCAGATCGCGTGGGCCCTACACCCACTACTGGTCAGAGGTTCGAAGGCCGGCCCCTCGAAAGGGTTCCACGGCCGCCTCAGGCTACTCGGGCTCTGCGCCCATTACTGATCAGGGGTTCGAAGGCTGGCCCCCGAAGGGTTCACAGCCGCCTCAGACGCCGAGCGAGGGATGACCATGGGTACGTTCGATACATAACCAAGGCTCAGGCTGCGCTCCCGAGGTACCCTAGGACATTTCCGAGACCAGCGGGAACGATCTTGTAACGGAATCCCATCAGAGGGAGGCATCGAGCCCTCGGACCCCGTCGCCAGGGGACCGGTTCCGGCAGATCACCCGCAGGTACTTTTGGGCGTGCCTCTGGGCCCCTAGCCGACCCCTAACGAACGGGGCACGGACGTCCACTCGGATTACCCGCTTACAGCTCATCGGAGACACCATATTCACTCCTCTTGCATGCATATTTGCTCCTGATAAGTACGTGGTGGAAAATATATATATATATATATATATATATATATATATATATATATATATATATATATATATATATATATATATATATATATATATAGAAGCTGACGGTGAATGACCTAGTCCCTTTGAATTATATTGTATACTAGTCATGTGCCCGTGCGTTGCTACGGTCTCTATGTATCACATATATAATATATACCTTGTTTTAAGAAACAAACTAAATGTTATGCAAATCTACATGCCTATAGTGTCAGCTTGTTTTGAACTTTTGCTAGGAGCCCTAGAAACTTAGATTCCGAGTCTCCAAACTTGCTAATGGAATGCATTTTTTCATAGCTAAAGCATTAAATAATGTGTTTTCACATAGGGTGAGAGAGACTAAAGCAAAGCGTCCAAATTCCAGCGAGCACTACAGAGTCAATATATATAGATTCTAGATGCAAGAGCAATAAAAACATTCCTTTAGTTTTTCTTTCAATAAAATTTGTACAGGGATAATCACTGATGGTATAGAGCCAGAAAATGTGTTCCCTTGCAAAGACCATATAAAGATAATTTACATATTTCAGATCACTGCTTGCAATAATTAAACCAAATACATTTCTTGCTTTGAACGTTGAATGCCACTATAACGCAGATGTTACTCACTGCTTCACCTGCAACCATACTGCTCTTGGAATGTATCTTTGTCGCAACACCAGCAAAGCCCTTCATTAAAAGTTGCTGAAAGCATAAAAAACAATGTTATCATTTCAGAGATAGTGTGGAAGTTTTTATTAGTACATACATTCTATTATTCAAATCCATCTTTAAGAAAACATGAATGCATCACATCTTGCTAATCTTGTTGTTGCTCATTTTGTCTATAGATGACACCGCTTAAAAGTAGGCCAAGAAATTACCTAAGCAAAGTTGGCAAGCACAAGTAGTGGCCAGACTAAGTATTGCCACTCTCCACTCGATGATAAATCCAACAACGAAAGAAGTCATATGGGAAGACATATTTCTGCAGGATGACTGAAATTCTCTCGGCTATAGCCGACTTCTCATCAGCTGCATCAACAGCTAGACGCACAGCCACAAGACTAAAAATGTTTTCTTCTTCGTCAAATCAACCAACTTCATTCCTAAGTATTGCCACAAGGAATATTGTAGAGATTCACAACATACTCAAATGACACCACAAAAACTGATTAAGGAATGGAGAAAATATGTACCGTACAACATCCTCTGAACCCTGACAGTAAGATTTTCTCCCATGATGCTGAAGAAGTAATGCTGCACAAGATAAGCAATGACGGCATAAAACAACCTTTAGAAATTAATAATATTTATCCTTTTAATTTCAGGTGGACAGTTTGTCATGTTGTAAAATATTCCATCCATTGTCATTTTACAAGGCATATTAGGATTTAAGAAGCCTTTCAAGGAATGCTTTCACCATTAATTCATCTTGAAATCATTCTCAATTACTACAAAACCACGTGAAATATGAATCTACATGTATTTTATTTACTATTTGATGGTCAATGTTTATAAAGTTTCGTTCTTAAAAGAAATTTAATATGCCTTACACATTATGAAATGGAAGGAGCATTACTATTTAATATGCCTTATCCATTGAGGTTGTTGCTTGAGAGGTCCCTACAAAATAAGAGGAAGTAAACATAAAAAGAGGAGTTTTGAGCAATATTAAAGTATGTAGGTCGATCAGCAAGAAAGCTTATATAGAAATGTAAGTGATGGCATTTGACAAACTGTCCACCTGAAATTATATAGAAATCTGGTATTGGTCCATTTAGATTGTTGTGAGACAGATCCCTTGGAATCACAAAAACAAAATGAAACACTAAAAAACAAGTTTTGAAGTATATATAGGTGGAAAAGGTTTGGTATATCCAGCATGCAAAAAATAGAAATCGGCTCTCCTAGATTTTGGATTTCACCATTACCTGTGCATGTGATACATTGTATCATATTTACTTAATCTAGCCAACCTCTGTATCAGTTTGCTCACATAGAAAGTGTGATTTCCATTAGTCATGGCCTTAGCACTGGCATAGAAGGCTGCACCTGGACCGTCGTCTTCAATAATTTTCATGTGATCCTGTATGAATAGCATTTCTTCAATTAAATCATAAATTGGACAAGAAATTATCCAGAAAGGGTATGAAATTATCAGTCGACCACCACATATCCATACCTTCACAGTGGATGGTTTTGTGTTGCGAGACCCCACATATATATGCCTAATCGTATATGAAGTCTATGATTCATGTTGCAAGTCCCATGTAATTAGTTGTGTTTGTGTGTTAATGTGCAGTCTATGATTGAACTGAGTCATGCACAGGATGAAGAAGTCAGTGACACCACTACATCTATCATTGTTCTAGGTATAGATATTTTTCTGTGACATTTGTTTTGGGGAAGTTGGTGGCTATGACGAACACCATTGCAATTTATTTGCATCAAACTAAAGCAGTGTTGTCTGCTATGTTTGGCTCTGACGAACACCATTGCAATTTATTTGCATCAAACTAAATAGTTACAGAATGAAAGAAGTTAGAACCAATTGGCAAATGGCATTACTTGAATGATTAAAAAATGGACATGATGTGCACCTGCAGCATCTGAGACTGTATGCTATGTTTTGCTCATTTCCTTTGGTACCTCCTACCCCAATCAAAATGTTGCATGTTCAGACATAAGGCAAGAAGGTTCAGCGAAAAAAGGATACAAAATATAAGTATTCAATAATGATAGAAGTTATGAAAAAAGATTACTGACACTTACAGCCCATATAAAAAGCAAAGTCACATCAGCGGTAGTAATAAATTACAGAAGATAAAGAGGAGCATTACAGAAAACACACCTGATCCTGTGGCTGCTAGGAGAACACAATCCTCATGAGCAAACCAAGCATCCAAGACTTCCTTTTGGAATGCTTTGAGACTGGAAAATCCAAAATGCTTTTGCAAAACAGCATTAATTATGTCCATTTGGTTGAACACAGATAATCTTCTACTATAAGAATATAAAGCATAGAATATAGTTGTTAATAAATACTAAAGAATGAACGATCATGCTTACAACAACCTTTGGAGTGACACATTGATTCTTAGATGATTTCAACCAGAAAAGTCACTCTAATGCAATAATAGACCACACTCTATGATGACAAGAACATTGATCCATAAAACAAATAAAAATTATAAAATGCAGATATCAAGGAGAGACAATCGGTATGGACCTATTTGGGCTATCTGGGAGAGACCAACATCCAATGAAAAATAGACCTATTTGGGCTATCTGGGAGAGACCAACACAACCAGTTGACAGTATAAACAAAGGTAGAAAAATAGACTTTGGCTGAACTTGCAGAAGAAAAGGACCGGTATGAATCTATCTTTGTTTATGATCACAAAATGATTAACAGATGACCATCTCTCTCTTATAACGACACCAAAGAGGACTATCTCTTTGATGAATCAAGGGCAAGCAACAAATACATACATCCTAGATCAACAAATACACTACTCTGGTTCCACCATGATGCCAAAGGTAGCTTACAATGAGACACAGCGAAAGGAATTATTTAGTCCAGATAAATTAATGTACATATATACATAGCAAGGAATATAAACAACCATTGTTTTACATTTGTCGATCGGGTGTTAGTATTAATTTGGTACAAGAATCATATAATACAAGGAACTTTAAAAGGAATCAAATAGCTGTAGCCATTAATATGCTATCTAGTCCTAAAAAATACACAAGACGCTAACTGGGTAGTTAAAAAAAGGCATGTATGTACCTTGTCAAACGAAATGGATTGATTTGCTTCTATCGACGTGGAGGCTTGTCCTTCTGTTACCCGGTGAAACGAACTATAATATCAGTGCAGTTAAAGTATAATCTTGAAAATACAAGATGATACAAGACTCCTCACAGGAATGAAAAAGGGCTATGCTGACTTATTAAACAGCAGTCAACACTTATTCCAGGTTGTAATGTCCGTTGTCACATAGTCATATTACCTCTTCTAAATTGTTCCTAGACATTGGAGCTCGTTGCAAGTGGCAAATCCCTTATACTTGAAGGTTGTAATGTAGTGGCCCCGTTGCAACGCACGGGCACTGACCTATAACACTGAAGTCTGGGAATGAAAAACTTTTGGACAAGAGATTGCATGGAATATTACTAACTTAAATGTCTTCTAGATGGCATAATTAGTTTTCAAAGATATGTATTTTAATACATTTCCTTCTTTTCACTATTTGATAGCTTATCTGTGTAAATAGTTTCTCATTTCTGTCTATAACTGTGCATACAGTGATATTGAGACTTTTGTATTTTTTTATTAGGTAACTGTATTCAAGGTGCAAGCCAGTAGGTTGCTTGCTCTTAACAAGCGGCTGTTTGGGATTAAAGTTGGAAATTTCTGGTATGTGATTAGTATTATCCAGTTGCACATATAATCATGATATAGCAGTCTTGAAATGTTGATACTTTTGGCAACTAACTAATCCTTTTCAGTTACGTGAAGGAGGGACTTGTTCTTGGTCAGCTCACAGGAAATCGATTTACAATTACTCTGAGGTAGTGTCTTTGCTTATAATTCAATATTTTAGCATGCCAGACTACAGTATTTTCCTGGTACCAAATTCTCATCACTTGACTCCAACCATAGTAACTTCTTAGGCTAAAAATATATATGCAACACAAGAACTTGGGATAATGTTTTTTTAACTTTACCAGGAGCAGTGGTTTTCATTTTTAAGAATCCTGTGGACACCTACGCTGACCACACACTCAGACATAGATGAGGCTATTCAAGTAATCTTGGAACGCGCGCAACACACATGCTCCATTCTCCCTGAGAAATAAATCTCGATGCAGCACTGGCGTTCATTCTTGACAAGAATCGAATGTGGGCGGGTAGCGCTCCACCCGAGCGTCTCACTGCCGAGCCTGTTTTTAACATTCTATTGTTTGTACAACTGCATGACATGTGCATTTGTGACCTATATTGTTTGCTATGATACTTCGGTCCACAATTTCACATGCAGCATACCTTGTAGTCTTGTACATTCTCTTTTAGGAAAACAGAGCAAATGGAGATCTTATGTTTCCTTATATTGATCTAGGGGTGTTACTGCAGAATCTGAAGACATGATAAAAATTACAGTAGATGGTCTAGGAAAGAATGGATTTATCAACTACTATGGTTTGCAGGTATTATATCCTCAAGTTTAAAACTATTGCCCTGTTATTTCTGAAGCTCATCGATTTTATCTTTTCATCTGGTTAGCAGTTTGGAAGTGGTTCAATACCAACACATCTTGTTGGGGCTGCTTTGCTTAGAGGAGAGTGGAAGGTTGCTGTAAACTTGATTCTTGATCCAAGGGAAGGAGATATCCTACAAATATTTTATATGTGTCCAATTAGGAGTTTGTATTCAGTCTTGCCAGCTTTTGTTTAAACATAACTAAGTCCGTATAGCGTGATGACATCAATGAATTGCGCAAACATTACAAAGAACATGGTGACATTGATATGGCACTGAGAAACTTCCTTCGACACCTCGTAGCTGAGAGGGCCATAGTAAGTATAGTTAACCTTTTTTAATGTACACATGTTTTCAAGTCAGACGATTTGTTGGTCGTTCTGGCTGACCAACTTGGACGATTAATTGCGATTGGTCCAAACCGACTTGGACGATTGATCACGACTAATCAGACTTGAAAACAGCTGTGATATTACTTGAATAAAATGTGGCCTTATAATTCTGTGTGCCTTGTTTAAAGCACATAGTTTTGTACATTTTAACTGATTATTTTTTCTTTTCTTCCGTTGTTTGCATGTTTCCAGCTTCAATGTCTGAAGAAATGCCCTGGTAACCATCTACAAGCACTCAAGGGTATACCAAGAACACTGAGAATGATGTATGTTGCATTTTTTATTTAAATATACTCCATTTTTCTTTGTATTATTATTAAGTGCAAATTAAGGTATGTAACTTTAGGTGGTTCAGAATATGTTGCCTATCCCATCTTTCTTGGGGAAAAAAGGCTTTGTTGTTGATGTCTCGTGTTTATCCCCAGTAAGAATATATAGCTGTTATTCTTGACTTGTGCTTAAAATTGTTTCTCGGTCTCTAATAACAGCTCTACCACTGTGTCTAGCTCTGCATTCATATTATGCATTTATTTGTTAATGCCATCAACTGTTAAGTTATTCAGTCACAGCAAAGGAGGTAAGCAGAAACATTTGTGTTAGAATACAAGAAACCAGTGACCCCATCAAAAACAGAACTTAGTATATTGATGCTCACTGCTCAGAACATGAAACATCTTCTGATTAAAAAATCAGGGTTGAACATATTACGAAAAAGTGCATACAACAAAGTTTCCAGATGAGGGCAATGCCTCATAGCTTTCATTCAGTTGTTAGACTGCAAAATCAGTGTTGAAAAAGTGTAGACAACAAAGTTTCTAGATCTAGCGGCAGGGAAGACGGACGAAGAGAAAGGGAGAGGAAGAAAGCGGGGAGGCGGATCTTACACTTGCGGATGCGGGCGGCAGTGTAATCGCAGGAGGAGCAGGTGCTCTTCTGGAGGTGGAAGCTGCGGCGGCTGCAGCGGATGCAGAGCGTGTGCGTCTTGTTCCGGCGCTTGCCGAAGCTGCTCGTACCCTTCCCCTGCAAGCCACAACAACTGCACGTTAGTGAGCCTGCTGAGCGTGGGGCGAAGCACGGGATCTGCGGCTGTTCAGGAGTGGCCGAGATCCCCGTCCGGCGTGATCTGCGAGATCCCCGCCTAGTGGAATCCGAGGCTAGCCGCTGGGAGTAGGGTCGGCTGCTGGGCACCATGCCGCCATCAGCGGCTGCGGAAGCGTAGCACGGGTGTACGGGCGAGGACAAGGCGGGGGCATTTGGTTGCTGGGAGTTGGGCAAGATCCGCGCTTGGCGTGCTGGTCATGGGCGCGGCTGCACGCTGGGAGTGTGGTTGCTCGGAGTTGGGCGAGATTCGCGCTGGTCGTGGGCGCGGCTGCAAGCTAGGAGTGGGATCGGTTGCTGGGCGCCATCGCCGGGGCAGTCGGCTGCTGGGCGCCATTAGCGGCTACGGTGGCGTAGCACGGGTATATGGGCGGGGCGAGGCGGGGTCATTTAGTTGTGGACGCTGACACTAAATGCTTAATAGAGTAGTATAGATTGCAAAAAGGTTCAGAACTTGTGAACTGTGTCAAACAAGCACAAACTTGATGTTTGCTTCAACTTTCTAATGCTAACCAGGGATGAGGTGAATTCATTTTGCCAATAAAAAACCTCAAAACATGACATAGTAGCAGTAAATGGTCATTACATGGATTTTGTTTCACAATAGTTGGTTGGAATTAAATTAGCTAAAATTTGTAGACATAAGTAGCGGTCAAATAGATTATAACTAATCAATAGCCTTATACTTGAGAAGACGAATGTGTATAGGCACAGAATGAAACACCAGGCACATGGACTTACAATCTGTCCAATTAAGATTCCTCTACTGTCTTTATTCTGGATTGGACAGAACAAAAAAAGAAAATGGATTTTGCAATACGTACAGATTAAGCTCTTTATACTTCCTCTCCTGATCCAAATCAAAGTGCTGCCTGAAAGCATTGGCTCGATCCAGCATAGTGTCCTGTAATGAAAACCCAAATTAGTTAAAATTTCTGACATTACAACAAATAATATGATACCATAGAGATGACGAGAGAGGGAAATGCTCACTTTTATAGATTGTACAGCACACACATAATCTTTCAAGGGTCCTTCAAAGTTAAAGAGAAGGTTGTCTGCCTACAGTAGAAGCGTCTCAACATCATGAGGTCATAGAAACATCAATATAAACTGTTCCATAAGATATCCAGTACCAAGTAGTACTATGTAAGAGGATATCATGATTACCTCTCTTTGCAGCTTTATTGACAACATCTCTGACTTCGAACCAACTTCAGAAAACACATTTTCCATCAAATCTCCTTCACAAGCACCTAAATGCTTAATCGCCTTTCCAAAGTCCGCCAAAGATTGACCAAGTTCTAATGAATCAAAATTAGGACTGTGTAACTCATCTTGCTATCCATTTAAACAACCAAGAAAAAAATGAGGGTCTTATTGATGGTCTTTGGGTTCGAATTCCACATGATGTTTAGGTCAGATTATTTATTTATTTGAAATAAACTTAAAACATTTGTTTTCTGAAATTGCATTTTATGGATTTTTCAAAACAATTTCACAATGAAAAAGAAATTGCAAAGTTGCAAGGTATTTTAACACGAAGAAATTCAGAAGTAGCGAAGGACCATTTTTCAAATGGCCAACTGATATACCTCTGTGTCTTTTCACAAGACGGTATGCTTGTTTTTGGGCCTCTGCTAAATGATTTTCTAGCTCAAATATGTAATTTTTAAGCTTCTCATATTCAGGAGTAGATTCCTCCACAGGCTTTTCTTTTCCCAGAACAACATCACTGACTTTTGACTGCACATCCTAAAAAATGATACCACGTCTGTTAAGTTGCAAATGGATATCAATAGTGAGACGAACAGAGGGGAGTTATACAGCATAATGCTTGTTATAATCCTGTAAGAACTAAGAACAATGTTCAGGAAGTAACAAGGATGTCTCACTGGACATACGGATTACAGAAGACAATACCTTAAACATCTGTATGAAATCTGCCGGTTTCTTAAAAATACCAGTCTCATAAGATCTTGCCCTATCCATTATCTGATTCAAAAGCATTGGAAAAAGAAACATGAGCAGAAGGAATGCCATCAAAACCAACAAAATGAATTATTCAGTCAAAAGAATGAGATATGCAACACATGAAGTCCTGATATAAAAAGTTATAAGACTACCGTGTACGCTGGATACGTGGGTATGCCAGGGCATTCCTGACATACCCCCTAGCTAAGCCACTGCATGAAACACTACTATTCTCTTTTCAATGTTGGAGAGTGACACTGGCACATCCAGCTCAAACACAGGTTGAGAGTGTTCTAGTACAGTGTGGAAGGTTTGAGCGAAAAAAAAATGCAAGCAAATAAGAAAGATGACCAGACCCCTCCCTCTGTCTCTGTCGTTGTTAGCGTTCTTGACGCTAGATACAAGAAATTATGAGTGAGGCAAAAGTTCTAGACGATGTTGTCAAGGTCCTCTCTCTCTCCCATGGTTTGGACAAGTAAAGTAGAAACTTAAGTGAAATTATAGGTGAATGGAATCTGAGCGAGGCCTTTGTGGTCTAAAATCAAACGAGAAAATGGGGGGAAATATGAAGAACCCTCTAGTCCTGCAAATACTATATTTCCTATGTAAATAGGAAACTGTGCAGTATAATGGATGATCTACCCGTTTTCCTTCAATAGGGGGGCAGAGGCCTTTGTGCATTGAGAATCTCAAATCACACCATGGATTGTGGGACTGACCAGAATCAAAATTCATAAGTAATTTAACAATCTGTTGACGTTATCAGTCGTAACTCGTAACTAACAATCTGATGGTAAAACAAGACGCTGTGATTGAGATCCTGATGACTCCTGATTCAGTGATTCTTGATCAGTACTCAACATCCATTCTAGTCGTTTGCGTTGCGGACAAGTTGAACAGAGCCATGCATGGCCTCTCAAATGGGACTGCATCACGATGAACTCATTAGCCAAAAATAGTACGCTATAAATAGATTGGGCGCAACAGGTTTCTGCCCTTCCATTTTCTCCAACCAAGAAGGTGGGAAATCTAGGCCTGCCTCCCATGGAGCTCGATCTGGAGTGGGACATCGATTCTGCTAATTTGTGACAGATCATGCAGGAATAGGAGGCCAAGAGAATTTCTACAACCACAATGAAGATGGTACCAGGACGATGAAGTCCGGTCGACCGGATTTTGTAGTTCCTTGATTGTTGCTTCCTTAGGTATGTCGATGGATGGGTCTGATAATTGTTCTGATAAATCATTTAGCAGGTTCACATAGTGAGCATCCATTGCTGCGTGGTGGATTGATAAAATTTCTCAGCATTGTTGGCATTGACTTCATGCATGTCATATTGTCATCATTGACACAATATTCAGGCTAACCGCTGGGCATTTCTAGGATATTTCTTTCCCCTCATATTGTTATGATTTGATATATGTTCCTTGTCTTCTCTCTCAACATCATGACCTACCTGTGAAACAAAGGCAAGTTCAAGTGGTGGATTCCTCTCGAGGCACCGCGGGCGGGCAGCCGCCTGTGGAACCTGCTAAGATGAAGGGCCTTCTCAAGGGCCTCCGATACATCTCGCAATTTTTTGGTAAGCGCATCGAACCTAGACTACGATGTTGTTCTTCCAAAACGTAATTTCCAATCCCACCCAAAAGTAGCCAGACACCTCATATGTGTTCTAAAGCACAAGTGAAATCAATCAATGCAAACAAAATATGGTTTACCTTGTGTGTTGCGCGGGTGTAGCTAATGCGAAGGAACCGGAGATGCAGATCGGGAAGCCGACCGACGTGAAGCACGTGGCGCACATCGGCTGGGACAACGCCTCCGTCACCGCGCCCAGCTGGGTAGCCGCTTCCGTTCCAGTTCCACCACCGACCACGCCATTCCCGTGCTCCGCGTCGCGTCCGAATGTCCGAACTCCAACTAACGGCTGCGGTTGGGCGTGTGCTGCAGATGGACGAATTCAAGGCTTCACCAACTACAGGATCGCCTGCAGGACCCGAAGCCGTCGCGCCGCCGGCGGCATCAAGCGTGGGGAGGATGAAGTGGGCACGGTGGTTGACGTTGGTCACCTGAGCGACGGCGAGGTTTCGGAGGCCGAGGCGTGCCACGCGCGTGGAGTTGAGCGGGTGGTGCGCCTCCATCGCGTGCTGCAGAACGGTGACTCCGACGGCGTTGTCCACAGACGGGGAGCGGAGGCGGCCGCAGAGGCAGAGGCGGAGGGGCTTCGTGCATACGGCGCACATGGGACGACGTTGCCCCGGCTGCCGGTGAGGAACATCGCTCTGGCTCGCCGCGGTGGAGTTGTGCGGTGGGGGAGACGCGACCGCAGCCGTGGGCGTCCCGGGCGCAGATGGGGACGGGAACGAGGACGCCGTGGGGGTCTCGCTCCCGGACCTCACTGCCGCCGGCCTGGGCCCCGCAACCGGCGCCGGAGACAGGGACGGGGGCGCGGTGGAGTTGTGCGGCGGGGGCAGGCGGCAGGGCGGATCCAGGGAGTCCATGGCGGGGAACCGCGGCGCCAGGGCGGGGTACGGTGGATTTGCGGCGCTGCTGATGGAGGAATGGTGGGGGGAGGCACGAGCGGTGAGGGGTCGGCGGCGGCTCGTGCGGATGGGGGACGGGAGGCAGGCGGCGGTTGCGGAGGGACTGGGGCGCACCACGCGGGTGTGGGCAGCGGGAGACGAACGACACGGACGGTCCAGATCAACGCAGAACAACGGTCGAGATTGACGGCAGAACGGATGGGAGGCAGGCTACCCTTACGTTCTTAATAAGTAGTATAGATATAGATTTGAAACAACTGTTCTCTCGCGTAGAATTGATCAAGTTCTCATCTTTGACCTAGCCCCGTAAAATTTTATGTATATAAAAAACAACCGCTCTCTTGCGTAGATTTGATCAAGTTTTCATCTTTGACCTAGCTAATAAGATGAGTCCACCTAGTTGTGTTCTCATTATCTATTTCTGTACCTTACTAATAAAAAAGGCAAAAAAATTGTCTCATTTTTTTGTCTGGCCGCCCTCAAACTACGCCGGAAGATATATATATGACCCGGCCGTACTATACGCGAGTTAGTATATAGCTCTTGTCTAGTGCAATACGGAGTCCGATTATAAAACGTATTGGGTCGTATATATGTGATCCGGACTCATCATCCAAATCCAGATAGATATCAGCGCCCGATTCCTGAATAGAATATATGGGGTCTAATTCTAAAATGTATTATATCGTGTATGTGCATATACTAGTCAGTTGTTCGTGTGTTGCAACGGCTTACAACAATACTCACATAAACTATTCACAAAAAAAAACTCAATATTTTTTATTGATTGTTACCGCTCTCCGTATAATATTTTTTTAATTTGGCTAATTGATGTTATTGTTTACTCCATTTAATATGTCTTAGTACAACACGACCAATGAAATGAGCGATTAGAAGAGAGTTCACAACGACTGACTGAACGAACATATATTATAAAATGACATAATTCTACCATATAGGGACCAAATAAGAAAAGTTTGTGAGCTCAAGTTTCTAAAATAAGTCACATGAACTCAAACTTATAAAAAAGATCAAAATATGGAGTTGCTAAAGTCAGGCATCAATAAAAACTGTATGTGCTCCATATAAATATACTACTTCGTAGCAATTATTAACGTTTAAAACCAACAAATAATCTTTTCATTTTATTGTTAGTGTGATAAATCATTGTTGCTCCATTCAATTTAGCTGTCGTGCTTGGGCTGTAGTCTCGGCCCGTAGTGCTGGCCCGACACGATTATATATTTTTATTTTACAAAAAATATATACATATATATAATTTATATTCAATATTAAAAACATCTAAGCATGATGTTCTACTGACTAGATAGCTTCACTCAGTGTCTCCTATCCTTCTTTCATCATTTTTTAATATTTTACGCTGATTTAATTAAATGGCCCGACAGACTAACGGGACGGCCCGGCACAGTCAGTAGGTTGGCATGACGTGTCTGGGCTAGAGCTGTGGCCCGCGGGCATCTAGCCCGTGCCAGACCGTTTGGCTATCTATAAGCGTGCAGCGGGTTAATTTAAAATAGCTATGATGGGTTATTTGTTAAAAGATGACGCGGGACGACCGTTGAAACTGGTGCTTTAAGTATAGTAGAGAAATAAATAAATAAATAATTTAAGTATAGTAGAGAAATAAATAAATAAATAATTATAAATTTTCGACCAACCTAAGATATAGTGACTCGGTATCGGCATCGCCTCCCCATCCGAGTCTCCTTTTCTGTTCTTTTTCTTGTTTTTATGCCGTTTCCAGTTCCCCGCATGTCATGTATTACGTGACTTTTTTTTTTTGTCTCTTATTTTTTTCTTACAAATAAAATAGTAAATAACAAATATTGTACTATAGATCTCTAAACTCTTTGTACTTCTATAATCTAATATATAATCTATGAGAAAAACTAACATACATAATTTATCATCCAATCTAATCATATCTATACATTCATATGAGTCAGAATAACTCGAGTATATAGTGTTGATATAGACTCCAAAACATGTTTTGAACTTTCTGATCTGATCAAAAGTAAACTAATCTATATTTATATGTATATATTATTATCTATAAAGCATAGAATATTTTATTGATATATATGTTACTCTCTTATAAGCTAGTGCAAACAAGTTAGAACAATGTATCCAACTAGCTATGAGGCGATGTAGTAGAGTACGATCCCAAAACAAATTTGAACATATAATATGATCATTAGATAAACATCTAATCATCTGGTGCTCATGCAAATTTGGGTGTCTAGCATACGTCGTCAAAGCACGATAGAGTTCGGATCCAAGACAAATCGAAGCACATGACATGGTTATTAATTAATAATGTAACCCCGGCGAGTCCTCAAACTGAGCGGCGGCCCGGAACGTGCACTCACACCCGACGCGGAGTTGACCGGGGGCGTGCCACCTAACCTGTAACCTGATCACAGGAAGGATAAAAGAATGAATTCACAAAGACACTGAAAACGTTAGTCCTAGCCGTGAATCGGCTCTTGGGACGACTCTTGCATCGGCTTTTTAAAGAGCTGATTGGGGGTCCCGGCGTCAGATCGGATCTTTGCGCCTTGACTGACATTGCATGATATATGTAGATAAATAGCGTAATAAACTTACTCTAATTAAACATGGCTAATCCAATCTACGACAATTAAGTTTTCACTACATGATCGGAATATCCTATGCATAATTGGGCCTAATGAGCATGCAAAATATGTACTCCTAAACTCTAGGTAAAACAGAGGCCTAAAGACCAACAAAAAGCCGATCCCCGGAACAATCCCAATTCTAGCTAGAATAAAGCATTAAACAAGTCACTGGATCATCCAACAATCCGTGTAAAGGGCCTAACCATGTAGATATTAAACTAAATCTTTGAAAAGACTAATTATAACACATTGGATCTACTAAGTAAAAAACAGAGTAAGGTGCTATCTCTATCTCATCGGCTCTGGTTCAAGTGGCGAGCAATGATTCTAGATAGAACCAGAGTAGATGTAAACATAGATAGCTTATGTCACATCCGGATTTAATGATAAATTCAGGCGTGAATTAAATGTGTGCTAAGATCAAGTCTCACACATATGATGACTCATGGTACAGAAACGAATGTCATATCTTTACTATATAATAAGAGTTCTATACAAAATAGCTAAATAATCTCTACTACTTATTAAGGCGGTAAGGGGTAGTCTGTCATTCCGTGTTCTGTCATTCCTATTCCCCCTCCCTGCAAAGCTCATTCCCATTCCCGGCTGTCATTCCGTGTTCTGTCATTCTCATTCCCCCTCCCTGCACTGTCTTTCTCATTCCCCCCTCCCCGCAAATCTCATTCTCATTCTCACGTGCATCACACGCCTAGCTAAAATTAAATTAAAAACACACAAATATGGCCCCAAGGTAAAAATATCTAATACATCTCTCTCAAAGCCCACCTGCTACCCTTGCACAATGTGTAGTAGTAGATAATTATCAACGAGATTCCTGAATTATATTTTTAATGGAGGAAGTAGTATTTAAAAAAGAGCCTTGCATGCAATTTCTTTTGTTTGAATAATGTTTTCAACTTAAATTCCTTTTTTATATGTGTGATATTTATTCTCCGTAATATTTTTTCCATGGATCTGACTTGTGAGTCATTTTCATAAATCAACGCCAAAGATGGATCCATGTTTCTTACTTGGAAACCCCGAACAAACACCACTAGCAGGAGGCGCTCGCGTTGGCGTCGCTCATCGACGACGAGAAGAAGTTTGGCGACTGTCAGTTCGACCTCTGTAAGCAGTACCACGTGGCCGCATGCGTCGCTGTGTTCGGCAAGCTCCGACACAGTCGCCGCTTGGATGCGGTCCAGAGCGACTGCACCGCGCTAACCATCTTCAAACAAGGGGACCTCATGGTCGTCGCCAACGTCGACGACTCTCGGGTTGTTCTGGGCACCGCATCCGACAACGGCGTCGTCACGCCGTCCAGCTCATCATCCACCTGAAGCTCAACCTGCCACGTAAGTCACTACTGACCGACCATGAATTCTTGTGTGCTGGGACGATGGCCATTGCTGACGTTGTGTGAGTGTCCTTGAACAAGATGTATGTAGAGGAGTAGCACATCCAGTGGTGCAACAGCTAGGTGTACTACCTCGCTGATGAGCCCAGAGTGCATTTCGTTTGGCAGCCCAGCCAAGAGTCATCGGTACTCGTCATGTCGTGCGCGTTCGACGACTACTATATCAAGGACTATGGCGTCATCTTGACGCCAGAGGTGACGTAGAGGAGGACCGACAGCAATGACCACTCGCCATCGTCGGGGTAGCTTTTGTGTCGGTCTGCCTTTAATTCTCTTCGCAAACACATACACTTGCCTTTTTTGTTTAAGCAAGCGTGTATGATGGTGCGTACCTGATGGCTATGGCTGACAATGTACAAGAGAACTTCTAACGGCAGGTGTGGCACGTGTTCTTCAATGATGAGACCATGCAAATCGTGGCATATATCGAAGTCTGCATGATACTAATGGTTGCAATGTAGTAGTGAAACAGCTAAATTAAAATAACAAAATTTATGTATGGCTAGGATTACAAATGGATTATGAAACATTTTCTTATAACAATATAAGACACATTTTGTATATAAGTTATTATGTTATTATATGTTCCCATTGCAACGCACGGGCACTCACCTAGTTATATCATATGAAGACAATGATCCTCCGCAACCATATTTGACTGAGAGACGACGGCCAGACCTCTCACGAATTCATCGCGGCATCCTTCCTGCTCCTGATCTTTTGGTACCTGATCTTGACCTAGGGGAGATGTGAGTACAGAAAGGGTGAGCTCACATGCGTTCATCGCTCAATAAGTTGTGGGGAATAATTTGCATGAGCTCACTTACGGTCGGGGCTTATGTGAAGTGTAAGGCTTACCAAAGAAGATGATTAAAACTGAACATTGCTTTTAAAAGTTGGTCAAAATTTTATTGGCAATTACTAAGTATAAGTAGATACCAACCCAATAAGAGATCATAATTAATAATAAAACCCACGATGCAAAGTTTAGTTTCATAAGTTAATCATTTGCGAGTCCTGAGTCGCTCTTGACCGCGAGCATGACTGATATACCAGTTTTACACTCTATAGAGTTTGCGCATCTTTACCCACAAGTCGTGTTACCCATTTGCCAAGGGATCGCGACTTCCGATTCATCTCTACATAGGAGGCCTTTCCAAAGTTCCACTAGCACTACTACAGATCATTTGAGATACCGCATTATAATAATTTGAAAGAGGAATATACATAAACACATATATTTAATAACATTATAATTAATATAATATAGATAAGTATCGTTCAATATCTTATAAATAAGCATTGTCAAATAACTCATACATAAGTGTACTCTAAATTTAAACTAAAATATGATTGAAAAACTTGGTCATGAACTGCTTGCGCTAACATTGAGCCTAACCAAGTATATATGAATTCAAGTCTTCACACTTGTGCGGCCACCAAAATTTGAGTTCCATTCTATTTTTTCCTATACAACAAATAGGAGAAGACAATATTTAGTTAGACACAGTTGAACACCTCACATTGTGACATATCACAAAGGTCATATGAATGTAACAAGTAACATCTTACCTATACAACCATGCTAGATTTAGTTACACTAGCACAGGAGGCGCACATAAGTATCAACAACTTCTTAGGTCAGCGAGCAGTATATAGTTTCCTGGATTCAATAGCAATAGCTATATACATGAGTGGTAGCTTGCAGATAATAGCATTTCGAATATAACCATACACGTATTTGTCCCTCTTCTTTAATATATTATCGTGCAGTTCTCCCGCACTTTCAAGAAACAGATATAACCACACACATAATAAGTCATAGCACAAATATACACATATAAAAAAGCGGCATCAATGTTAGCTGGATGACACTGCAGTTTTTAAGGCTTTTGTTTAGCCACATGTTACATAAGCATTTGGGGTTCATGCTTGCCAAAATCTTATGGCTCGCAATTCAGAATACCACAAATTCAAAAGAGCCGACACACATCGTTCATAGAAAAGTAGGGCCAGTAGTGACGGGCAAGGCCACCGTCACTCTACCTCACAACTTCAAAGTCGAGCTATATCGCCCTAATGGTTTCACCATCCAACCCTAAACATATAGCCTACAAGTTGTAACACATCTACTGCTCGTTCTGTCAAGTTCAGCAGGCCACACAAACATGTCTGGAAATAACTAAAATAGCAAAATACTATGTGCATTTATTTGAGCCCCAAAAGAAAACGGAGCAGGCAAAAGATAGGTATCTACGCTGCTCATTTCGTCATTCGTCTAGAAGCGACATGAAACTTTCTTCAATCTCTCTGAAATCCACCAGCATGCTGCAGAGCTCTCACTGTGCAAGAAGTTTATCTCATGAAGGATTGCAACTTCAACTCCTGCAGCACCACGCATTCGCTCGCCTGCGTGCCCACGCACTACCGCATGCTGAATTTGCAGGTCCATCACATGATATGAGAAACAATTTTGTATTGTGCACCTGAAGTAGTTGTCTGCTCCATACTCATGTATGAATATACCAACTCTACTTTTAAAAGAAAAAATATTACTCTCAGAAAAAAGAGCATACCTCTTCCCTGTTTCCCCAACCATCGTAGGCTACATAATATCCATTTAGTGCTATAGCTCCAACTGTTGCTTTATACCTAGCATTTTAGCCAATCAAACATGTTGTAATGAAATGAAGTGAAAAATATTAAAGATAAGATTATCTAGACACAAACAATGATAGGTATACCAAAGAGAAGCTCACCATTCTCCATCTTCACTCCACGCAGCTTGAACTTAGCGAATCTAGCATCTCATGCATCGCATCACTGCCAGTCCAATCATTGTTCTCCTCCTCTTCTACATTCGGATTGGGTACTACCTCACCATGATGTTCCCACACCTCATATTCGGGCATAAATCCAAACTGACAAAGATCTAGGCTAACTCTATCTTATTAAGGAATATATTGTTTTCGTGCCGCCTACAAGGGCATATGACAGTGCCAGTTAATGACAAGGAGAATACATGGTCCACAAAATCTTTGGTCTTTGCTACCCACTCATCGAATGACGTCCATTCCTACTCCAGCCATTGTACATCGATGCATGATCTTCAGCAATGACTTGGACTGGTAAAGCAGACCATATAATAAAAACATTATTCAACTTCATCAAGTGTATCGGTCCTACATTTATAGGCAAGGATAGGTCCTAAACCCACAAGCTAGAAGGACCAAAGAAAATTTCGGCAACATAAACTCGCTGCCACTAAACAATATATTACTTATAAAATAAAGAATGATATGCTATTAATCAAATCAGACTAAGTACCACATACCACTAATAATGCAAATGTACTACATACCAATATAATGTACTTATAAAACTAATAATGTAATAGTACCACATATTAATACAAAAGTAATGCCACAATTACAATATGCCCTAATTACTGAACCACATATGCCACTAATACATTAATGGAATCAAACTAAACAATAATACTAACCACACACTAATCAAACAAGCACAATTACAAATATATACTAATTTTGGCGGCAATTAAATAACGTCCACCGAAAATATGGAATAAAATACGCAAAAAATAACCTTTTGATGGAGAAGGGCTCGGCGGCGGTCGGGCGACCACAACGAATTAGGGTTGCCCGGAGCCCAACAGTTCATTAAGCACACCCAACTCAGGGAAAGGCCCAATCACCCCAAAAGACTAGTCCAATGGGGGAAGGGTGGCTCTCCCTTTTAAAGTGGTTTCCTCCTCCCAAGTTAAGCGAGGTGGGATAATTCTGAGGCTCACACGGTCGCCGTCCGACTACAATTGGGCCAACTGGGCTAATTGCGTCTTTGCCAACGGGTAATAGTAGAGGATGTCCTCATCATTCCTACATTCTTAAAATGGGCCCTAGCTCCGATACCAGATGATACACCCAGTCCAGGTGGGGTTGGCCGAGGCCCAACAAATTAGGGTTGCCCGAAGCCCAACAGTTCATTAAGCACACCCAACTCAGGGAAAGGCCCAATCGCCCTAAAAGACTAGTCCAATGGGGGAAGGGTGGCTCTCCCTTTTAAAGTGGCTTCCGCCTCCCAAGTTAAGCGAGGTGGGATAATTCTGAGACTCACACGGTCACTGTCCGACTACAATTGGGCCAACTGGGCCAATTGCATCTTTGCCAACGTGTAATAGTGGAGGATGTCCTCATCAATATGGAAGTCATAGCTCTTTAACCCAGTTAATTTTCCTATTTTTAAATTCACAGCTTTTTTCAAGCCGGCAACATAACCATCGAGAAATTTAATTTCTTTCATCCTTCTCATCACCTCGATCTTGTCCTTAGAGGTAAGACAAAAAAAGGCACGTGGTGGATTGCCGTTGTCATTGAGCACTTGGGTTAGTCAGTCACAAAGCATTGCTAAATCTCTTTGAGTTTTTAGATTGTCCTTTGATTTTTCAAAATGCATGCAGGTGTGTATGAGGGCTTCATCAACATTATTTTCTTGGTGCATGACATCAATGTTGTGCACAAGAAACAATGACGGTTTATAAGGGAGCTCCCACATACCACATATATGTGTCCAGTTGTGGTCCACTCCGAATCCTTGGTACTTGTCTCCCTTTTCATTTAGGATAAGGTTGTTCAGCTGAGCATATATTTCTGCTATATTTAGACGTTTTGGCGGTCCTTTAGTGATCACGATGTTCTTTATAAAGTTTTTCTTATCGCTCTTAAAGGGGTGTTTCCTATGCAACCAGCGTCGATGGCAATCGAGGTAAGTGATCTTTCCACCATGAGCAAGACAGAAGCAATCTATATCTGAATCGCAATATGGACATGTCAATCTACCATGTGTACTCCAACTGGCAAAAATAGCATATGCCATGTAGCCATGCACCGACCACAAATACGCAACTCAAAGTTTGAATATCTGTTTTTTTAAAAACATCGTATGCTTCGACTCCTTTCTAAAGCTCCTTCAATCTTCAATCAAGGGTTTTAACATGACATTGAGTTTCTTTCGAGGATGGTCTGTGCCAGGTATGATTAAGCAAAGAAATATAAATTCATACTTCATACAAAGAGAAGGTGGAAGGTTCTATGGAATAACAAAGATGGGCCAACTTGAGTATGATGATTCCATTTGACCAAAAGGTGTGAAGCCAACGGTCGTGAGGCCGATTCGAACATTCCTCAGTTCAGCTGTAAAGTCTGGATCAAACGTGTCGAGAGCCTTCCAAGCATCCCCATCTGAAGGGTGCACCATTAGCTCATCGTTCTCACGGACACCTTCTTTGTGCCATCACATGTGCATGGCGATTTTTTAGATAGAAACAACTGTTTCACTCGAGAAGTTAGTGGCAAGTAGCGAAGCTGCTTATGTGCAACATCTGCCATCACCTTGTCACCCTCATCATTAACAATTATTAAAGACTTTTTTCTCTCTCACACGCTCCTTCATGAAAAGAATACAATTATTTTTGTACACATCAATCTTTTCATAATTCATACCGAGACCTCTGATAATTGTCTTTGAATGGTACATGTCTTTAGGCAACTTGTTGTGCTTTGACAGCACATCTCCAAATAACTTCAAAATCTCATGGTAACAGTTGTTCGAGAAAAAATACTTGAACTTAATAGCCATGAGATGGGTCACAAAAGTGAGTATACTCACATCTGTGTGTTCATGCAATGGCTCTTCAGGGTCTTTTAGTAGTTTAAAAAATCTTGAAACTTCTGGTGTGGTAGGATCCTCGGAGCTTAGGTTTAACTCTAGATGTAGAGAATCTAGCATCTCATGCATCGCATCACCGCCAACTCAATCATTGTTCTCCTCCTCTTCTACATTCGGATTGGGTACTACCTCACCATGATGTTCCCACACCTCATATTCGGGCATAAATCCAAACTGACAAAGATCTAGGCTAACTCTATCCTTATTAAGGAATATACTGTTTTTGTGCCGCCTACAAGGGCATATGACAATGCTAGTTAATGACAAGGAGAATACATGGTCCACAAAATTTTTGGTCTTTGCTACCCACTCATCAGAATGACGTCCATTCCTACTCCAACCATTGTACATCGATGCACGATCTTCAGCCATGACTGAGACTGGTAAAGCTGACCATATCATAAAAACATTATTCAACTTTATCAAGTGTATCGATCCTACATTTATAGGCAAGGATAGGTCCTAAACCCACAAGCTAGCAGGATCAAAGAAAATTTCGGCAACATAAACTCGCTGCCACTAAACAATATATTACTTATAAAATAAAGAATGATTTGCTATTAATCAAATCAGACTAAGTACCACATACCACTAATAATGCAAATTTACTACATACCAATATAATGTACTTATAAAACTAATAATGTAATAGTACCACATATTACTATAAAAGCACTACCGGAATTTGGCTCTTTGTCGAGTGCCATATTCTTTGCCGAGTGTTTTTTTGGCACTCGGCAAAGTAGCTCTTTGCCGAGTGCCACGCAAAAAACCCTCGGCAAAAGAAAACACTCGGCAAAGAAGCTCTTTGCCGAGTGTTTTATTTTTGACACTCGGCAAATAGTTTCTTTGTCGAGTGTGTTTTTTTGACACTCGGCAAAGGGCTCTTTGCCGAGTGTCACAAATACAACACTCGGCAAAGAGCTCTTTGCCGAGTGTTTTTTCTCCAACACTAGGCAAAGACAATTTAAAAATCACATTTTAAAGTAGTAAATTAATTCAAATGAAAAAGTTTTCAACTACAAATTTGTATAACTCATCATGATGTACAATTTATATATTGAACATTTCTTCATATAACAAAATAAAAATAAATTTGTTCATAAAACCTATATCTCTCTCGTAGTTTATGAAACTACGAGAGAGACGTATAGAATTTGTGCATATTATTAGATTCATCATGTGAGATAAACAAATGACCAAACAACCAAAATAAACTTTGTAGATCTTGAGAAGTTATAGAAGTTTATAGTTGACAACTTTTTCATTTGAAGTCATATTGTCAACGAAAACTACGTCTGAATTTAAAAAATTTAAATTTTGAATTTTGAAAATGACTTCGAAAGAAAAAACCACCAACATGAAAGTTGTAGGTATTGAAGAGTTATGAAGCTTTGTAGTTGACAATATTTTGGTTTGAAATCATCTTGTTATGCAAAACTATGTTTGAATTTTGAAATTTGATTTTTTCAAACTATCTCGGATGGAAAAACCACCAAAATAAAAGATTTAGGTCTTGAAATGTAATTAAACTTTGTAGTTGACAATTTTTTGATTTGAAATCATCTTATCATTGAAAATTTCGTATGAAGTTTTCAAATTTAAAATTCAAATTTTGTAAACGGTTTCGGATGTAGAAACTATTAAAATAAAACTTGTAGATCTCAAAAAGTTATGCAACTTTATAGTTGGTCACATTTTCAAATGAACTCATTTAGTGCCTCAAATAATCAAATTACTCTCGATTTGTTATAGTATATGGGGAATGAAAACGTAATATAGATATAATTGGTGTAGTAGTGTAGTGGTACATGAGGGTATGCGCGAGAGAGAGGTTGCAAGTTCGAATCTCACCATTTACAAAACATATAAGTTTGATTTAAAATAATAGTGAAAAATGATAGGGCAACGGGTAAGGTAATAGGTAGGGTTGGAGAGTTGTTCCTAGAATTTTAAAAAAAATGTTTTGCTGTTTTTTTTTTAATTTTTTCGATTCTTAATTTGCCGAGTGTTTTTCTTTGCCGAGTGCTTTTTGGCACTCGGCAAAGTCTTTGTCGAGTGTCCAAAAAAAGTACTCGGCAAAGAACCCTTTGCCGATGAATATTTGCCGAGTGTTCTTTGTCGAGTGTTACACTCGGCAAAGTCTTTGCCGAGTGTAAAATAGCCTTTGCCGAGTGTCTTAGACACTCGCAAAGAACGCGATTCCGATAGTGAAGTAATGCCATAATTACAATATGCCCCTAATTACTGAACCACATATGCCACTAATACATTAATGGAATCAAATAAACAATAATACTAATCACATACTAATCAAACAAACACAATTACAAATATATACTAATTTCGGCGACAATTAAATAACGCCCGCCGAAAATATGAAATAAAATATGCAAAAAATAACCTTTGGATAGAGAAGGGCTTGACGGCGGCCTGGCGACGGGAGCCAGGGGCGGCAGCGGGCGGGAGCCCGGGCGACGGCGGTTCCAGGGCCGCGTAGGCCAGGGCGGGGGTGACGAGGTGGGCGTCGGTGACGTGACGGCGTTTGGTCATGTGGGCGCGCGACGTCGATAAGAGGAAGAAACAGGGAAGAAAGAAGAAGAAAGAAAGCCTACCGCGATTTAAAAAGGCGTATTTCCGACGGCCGTGTCAGAGGCCGCCGAAAATAACCTTATTTCGGTGGTCGTGTCAGTAGCCGACGAAAATAAGCTTATTTTCGGCGGTCTCTTTCCACCGCCGAAAATAATTCTTTATTTTTGGCGGCCGAGTTCTGGCTGCCGAAAATATTTGTGACGCCGAAAATCATGTGCAGTGTTGTTTGTGGTTCTACCGATGAGGCGCCAGAGATTTTCAAAAAGATCCTATCGAAGAAGCACAAGGCAACCCCACCACTAAAACTCATGAAAACCCCACACAGGCACTACCGGAATCCGTGCCTTTGCCGAGTGCCGAAGGCTTTGCCGAGTGTTTTTTATCGGGCACTCGGCAAAGCAGAATTTGCCGAGTACCGCCCTCGGCAAAGTTCTGCGCTCGGTAAAGAGTTGGTTTACCGAGTGTAGAACACTCGGCACATACAAGCACTCGGCAAAGACTGCTTTGCCGAGGGTCAAGCACTCGGCAAATACGGCTCTCGGCAAAGGGCCGTTAGCGGCCGTCTACAACTGACGGCTGTCAGTCTTTGCCGAGTGTCAAATATCTGGCACTCGGCAAACAGGGTCTTTGCCGAGTGTCCTATGTAGACACTCGGCAAAGCAATTTTTTATTTTTTTTATTTTGGTCACCAAACTTTTTGTGGTATGTTCCTACACTATGTAGACCAACATGTACCATTTTGGGACAATTATAACAGTGTTTTCTATACCTAGTACATTTAGTTTGTTTATTTGAATTTCTTCGGAAAATTCAGATTTGAACTGCAGGTTACTCGAAACTTGGAAAACCGTGCATGCAAAAATGATATTCATGCTACTTAGCACAAGTTACGACCGATTTCAGGAGCGGACCGGAAACTTCGAGCACCATGCTCACTCAACATGACCGTAAACTTGCCATCCAGGTGTTTAAAAATTGTATAAAACATAAACAAAGTCAGAAAATCATGAAACCTGTCCACGTGTCATGATATCATATGTAGAGGCTGTGATAAAAATTTGAAAAAGTTTCGAGAAAGGTGTAACGCACTATGTGTACAAACCTAAGAGATCCACATTGAAACTCTATGATTTCATGTGTGGTTCTCTTAGGTTTCTACACATAATGTCTCACAACTTTCTCCAAACATTCTAAATTTTTTATCACAGCCTCTACATATGATATCATGACACGTGGACAGGTTTCATGATTTTCTGACTTTGTTTATGTTTTATACAATTTTTAAACACCTGGATGGCAAGTTTACGGTCATGTTGAGTGAGCATGGTGCTCGAAGTTTCCGGTCCACTCCTGAAACCGGTCGTAACTTGTGCTAAGTAGCATGAATATCATTTTTGCATGCACGGTTTTCCAAGTTTCGAGTAACCTGCAGTTCAAATCTGAATTTTCCGAAGAAATTCAAATAAACAAACTAAATGTACTAGGTATAGAAAACACTGTTATAATTGTCCCAAAATGGTACATGTTGGTCTACATAGTGTAGGAACATACCACAAAAAGTTTGGGAGACAAAATAAAAAAAATACAAATTCACTTTGCCGAGTGTCTAGGGATGACACTCGGCAAAGACTTCTTTGCCGAGTGCTAGATGTGTGGCACTCGGCAAAGAGGTAGTAAAGAACCTTTGCCGAGTGCCGCAACGGGGGACACTCGGCAAAGAACTCTTTGCCGAGTGCCGCTGATCTGGCACTCGGCAAAGTATATTTTAATATTTTAAAAAAATCTTTGCCGAGTGCCGGATCACGGGCACTCGGCAAAGAAAGGAAATAAACTACCCGCGCGTTCTTCTTTCTCCTTCTTTCTCTCCTCTCACTCTCTCTGTCACGCGCCGCCGCCTGCCTGCGCCGTTCGCTCGCCGCCGCCTCCCCGTGCCTCCCCACGCTGCCGCTTCCCCGCGCCGCCGCCTCCCCGCGCCCGCCGCGCCCGCCCGCGCCCGCCGCGCGCCGCCGGCTCGCCGCGCCCGCCCGCGCCCGCCGCGCGCCGCCGGCTCGCCGCGCCCGCCAGCGCCCGCCGAGCGCCGCCGGCTCGCCGCGCCACCACGAGCGCCCCTTGCCGCGCCGTGTCACCGCTGTCCTGCCGCCCTCCCCGAGTCGCAGCCTCCCCGGGCCGCCGTCTCCTCCCCGCGCCGCCGGTAATTAAGGTAATAAAGTTATTGAATTTAACTTATTGAATTGTACTTGAATTCACCGTCGTATGTGATAGAATTGCGGCGGCACGATGTTTCTTAGGTGTGTGTGCTTGAATTCACCGTCGTATGTGATAGTAGAGATGTGGAATGGACATGTGGAGCTCTACAGGTCGATACATATCAACATATATTTAGTATGTCTTGCATGGGGACGCCGGCCTTGATCTCGTCCACTACGAACACCTAAGAAGTGGAGGAGCGCCTTGCCCATGTCTTTGAAGCTGGGCCCGCCCTCCGTCGTGGCGAAGTAGTGGGGAAGGTGGAGGAACGCGGCGAGGTCGCCAGCGCAGGAGGTGTAGTAGAAGTAGGCCGGGATGCCGGCGGATGCGGCCGCGTCGAGCGCGTCGCCGCAGAAGAGGTCGAGCACGAGCCCGGCGACGGAGGGAAGGGAGCGGAGGAAGGCGGTGAGGGAGGGGACTGTGAGGCGGAGCGCGTCGAGCATCCGGAGGAAGGGGTCCGGGTCCGGGACAGGGTAGTCCGGCGGCGGGAGGTGGTGGAAGGATACGGCGGGGTCGGTGACCCCTGCTTCCCTCGCTTCCCGGACCTCCGGCCGGCTCGGCGCTGGGGTCTTTGGGCTTCTTGCGCGCTGACTTCCTCAGCGGAGAACTCACGGCGCTGGCACGGCGGCTGTATCAACGGCACTAATCGTCGTTCGTTACCGGTAATGGCGTGGTCTTGTCTGTTTTAGAGTGTGGGCTATTCACTGCCATCACCCTCCCTCACGATGGCAAGGTCAGGTCAAGCCGGATGCGGATGCATGGGTGACCTCTGGCCTTGGAGCTCACAGCAACAACCATAGTAGACAGGGGCGTGAGGCTCCGGCCGGTCCTTGGCCTCGTGCGGTCGGAGCTCGAGGTGGAGGAGCCTGCAAGCGGGGAGTAGCTTGTGAGACGGTGGTGGTGGTGGCATACCAGGGTTGAGCGCGCGGGCGAACGGGAGCGCCGAAGAGGAGCCTGCAGCGGTGGTGTTGGGGGCATGAGGCAGCGTGAGGAGTTACGGATTTCCCATGGCATGGGGAGACTGATATTTGCCATCACCACACTGTTAGCAACACTAATCTCTTAAAGTCAAACCAGTAGCGACAAGGGAATAGAATGGAAGAGAATCTAGATACTTGAGAGAAGGGAGGAAGAAGATGAGCAGTAGTTGGAAGATAGAGAGTTCAGGTTCTAAAAACTGAACAATGCACATAAGCTTCTTTCCAGTCTGCTAGCCAAGGTTGCAAATATTTCTTTCACGCTATGATCCAAAAACAAGAATTCGGCCCTAGCCCCACGACCCACCACCTGCAGAAGGCGCCGTTGACAGTCGTAGATCCGCCGACGACCAACGCCCCTGACCCAGGCAAACCACGCCGCCGCCGTAGCGAGCCAGCCCCGCTGGCCAGCCACAGCCACGCGAGCGCGGGCATCGCCGCCACGAGTCAGTCGTGCGAGCCACCACGCCACCCGCCCATGCTAGCAGGGAGGAGCAGTAGACAACGACCAGCCTCCTAGATTAGGCTAGCCAGCTCGCTGATCCGGCCTTCCCAACGGCGGTCCAGGTCGTCGTCCACCTCCAGGTCCGATCCTGCCCCTTCTGCAGCCACAACCACCCGGGCAGCGTCCAGTGCGACATCTTTCTCAAGGAACGCCGGCCGTTCGCCGTGGCTGTGGCTGGCCAGCGACTCCAGCCCTTGGTCATCACGTAGCTCTGGCTACTGTTCCAGTAGGAGTAGCGGAAGCGCCAGGGCTTCCCCGTGCGGTCCTCGAAGCTGAGCAGGAGGCCCTTCTCGTTCGCCGCCGCGTCCAGCGGGAAGTACTTCTCCGCGTGCTGCTTCGGGATCACCAGCCGGGTCGCGGGCGGGGGAGTGGTGAACTCCATCGATCTCCGATCGACGACCGGCGATCGGTCGAGATCGAGCCGGCCGTCCGTCGAGGCAGCAAGTCGAACGTAGGCCGCAGCAAGTTGAGATTTTTTTGTTACTGTGTGCATGTCAGCCATCGTGCTGTTAGTGTTATTTGCAGGTTTTAAAAACCTCAACGTACAGGGGAGGTGCTGTCGATTTTTTTTGTATTAATAGACTTGTGTTTCTTTTTTACAGAGAAGATACTTGTCTTCCTAGCCGCTGCGGGTCTGCCTGCACCGCGTCGCGTCGCCACTGCACCGACCCGCCACAGCCCCACTAGCCTGACTCCACCGCCACCCTAGGTATAACCTCTATTTCCGCATCATGGTCGTAGATCACGTAACCCAGTTAGGCGTCTCCCGTTCGAAAGTGATACGGTGTAGATATGCAGATCTTTGCATATCTACAAATGTATCAGTTTCGAATTGTCCACGTTTTTTGGACAGCCCGCGGTTGCGTAGATGGTGTTAGTTTCCATGCTCTACTCCGGTCCGAGAAAGAGTTTCGGCGTCACCTCCCTGTTGTTCTCCGGACAGTACACTCTCCCTGCCAGGACGTGTATCCGGAGAACAGCGGGGAGGTGCTGCCGAAATTCTATCTCGGATCGGAGTAGAGCATGGAAACTAACTCCATCTACGCAACCGCGGGTGGGATTAGGACCTATCCTCACCTATTAGAAGGTAGGAACGTAGTGTACATGCATTACATGTCTATATTAAACTATACTCGGTTATATATGTTAGAGGATGGAGGACCGTGAGTGGATGTACACGGGCCGCGTTCGACGTAATGATGTCACCCCAGAATGGATTAGGAAGACCGATGCTTTCGTGGAACGGGCATATGGCGAAGCTGCTAAAGGAGCTAGCCTAGTCCCTTGTCCGTGCAGCAAATGTGACAACCGGAAAAGAAAACCAAAGAAGGCCATGGTAGAACATATTTGGAAGAATGGATTTACGCCGGACTATACTCGGTGGATCTTCCATGGTGAAGCGCATCGCACGAGAGAGGAGGTGGTGAGACAACGCGTCGAGGATTACGATGCTGATGCCGGGGTAGCAGACATGTTGAACGACTATCACGAGGCACAGTTCGCCGAAGGACGTACGGAGGACGAGCCAGAGGCGACCGCAAAGGCATTCTACGACATGTTTGACGCGGCACAGAAACCCCTTCACGGCAAGACAAAGGTTTCTCAACTGGATGCCATTGGGCGTATAATGGCGTTGAAGTCGCAGTATAGCATGAGTCGAGACGCCTTCGATGGTTTGTTGACAGTTATTGGCAGCCTGCTTCCGGAGGATCACGTTCTGCCAAAGAGCATGTACGAGGCACAGAAACTCCTTCGTGCACTCAAGATGACGTATGAGCAGATACATGCTTGTCCGAAGGGCTGCGTCCTATTTAGGAAAGAACACACTGAGGCAAAGTACTGTCCGAAGTGTAAATCGTCTAGGTTCATGGAGGTAGACTCTGGTGATGGACAGAAGAAGCAGCTCGACATCCCCGTGACAATCCTACGCCACCTTCCGTTCATACCGAGGATCCAGCGTCTATACATGACAGAGGAATCCGCGAAACAGATGACATGGCACAAAAAAGGCAAACGATACAATCCTGACAAGATGGTTCACGCATCCGATGGTGAAGCATGGACCCACTTTGATGCCATTCACCATGAGAAAGCCAAAGAGGCTCGACATGTTCGTGTTGCGCTGGCCACAGATGGGTTCAATCCCTATGGAATGACCGCTGCCCCATACACATGTTGGCCCGTGTTCGTTATCCCCATCAATCTCCCCCCGGCGTATGCTTTCAAAGACAGAACATATTCGTGTCGTTGATAATTCCTGGACACCCGGGGAATAAAATGGGCGTGTACATGGAGCCTTTGATTGATGAATTGGTCCGTGCTTGGGAGGAAGGGGTATGGACGTACGACCGAGCTACGAAGACAAACTTCAAAATGCATGTTTGGTACCAGTACTCCATGCATGACTTTCCGGCGTATGGGCTATTTTGCGCCTGGTGTGTTCACGGTAAGTTCCCATGCCCAGTTTGCAAGGAAGCTCTTAGGTTCATTTGGTTGAAGAAGGGTGGCAAATATTCGTCATTCGATAAACATCGACAATTTCTCCTTCCACACAACATTGACGTGATGCACACTGAAAAGAATGTCGCCGAGGCACTTTGGGCGACAATTATGGAGATTCCTGATAAGTCAAAGGACAACGTAAAGGCAAGAGTGGATCTGGCAGAGTTATGTGATAGACCAAACCAAGAGATGAAGCCGCCTAGTGGTGGTAAGACATGGAGAAGGCCTAAGGCCGATTTCGTCCTGAGCAGGGCCCAGAGGAAGGAAGTACTACAGTGGATCAAGATGTTAATGTTCCCTGATGGGTATGCAGCTAACCTTAGTAGGGGGGTGAACTTATCTACTCTGCGAGTCTTAGGGATGAAGAGTCATGACTTCCACATATGGATTGAACGAATTCTTCCGGCGATGGTTCGAGGCTATGTCCCTGAGCATGTCTGGCTAGCGCTTGCAGAGTTGAGCTATTTCTTTCGCCAGCTTTGTGCAAAAGAGTTAGCTCGGACCATGATTGCAGACTTGGAAAGGATGGCACCCGTGTTACTGTGTAAGCTGGAGAAGATCTTTCCACCCGGCTTCTTCAATCCGATGCAGCATTTGATTATTCATCTCCCATATGAGGCACGAATGGGGGGGCCCGTGCAGGGACGTTGGTGCTATCCAATCGAGAGATGTCTAAAGAGTATCCGAAAGAAATGTAGAAATAAATGCAAAATCGAGGCTTCCATTGCAGAGGCATACATACTGGAGGAGGTGTCAAACTTCACAACAACTTACTATGGTGACAAACTGCCGAGCGTGCATAATCCACCCCCTCGTTACAATGATGGCGGCAATGAATCGAACCTCAGCATTTTTCGAGGGCAACTCGGAAGCGCGAGTGGTTCGACCACCAAGACCCTGAGACATGAAGAGTGGCGCCATATCATGCTATATGTATTGACCAACCTTGAAGAGGTGACGCCATACATGGAGCAATTTATTCATGAATTCTGGCGTCGATCAAGGGACCCAACTCCACAGGAATATGATACCCTTCTTAGAAAGGGTGCGGGAAATGGATTGCCCGATTTCATTTCCTGGTTTAAACATAAGGTACGTGCTTAGTTTGTTATTCCAAGTTGCTCTTACGTGCGAATAATATAACAATCTAGCGTGTTTGAACTTGCAGGGCCAAAGAGAGCCGTCTATGAGTGCCGAGTTGAGACAAGTAGCCAATGGCTTTGCCTATAGGGTCAGGAAATTTTCTGGGTATGACATCAATGGATACCGTTTTCGCACAACAAGCTACGACCAAAGTCGGCCCAATCGAAAAACCACGTGTTCTGGAGTCTTTACGCCCGGGCTTGACGAGGTCGAGTATTATGGAAGAATTGAAGAAATATATGAACTCAATTTTTATGGTTCCAAACCTCTTACTCCAGTGATATTCAAATGTCATTGGTTTGACCCTGAAGTTACGAGACGGACACATTCTAATCTTGGGATAGTCGAAATTCGACAGGATTCCACCTTAACAGGAGACGATGTCTACATTGTGGCCCAACAGGCCACACAAGTGTATTATCTTCCATATGCGTGCCAAACGAAACAACATCTTAAGGGTTGGGATGTTGTGTATAAGGTATCACCGCACGCTAAATTACCTGTTCCAAACGATGAAGATTATAACTTAGACCCGGACACATATGACGGAGAGTTCTTCCAAGAAGATGGGCTCGAAGGGCAATTTGAGATAGACTTAACCGAAGCGATCGGAATGGAAGTAGATATTGAAATGGTTGTTGATGACGAGGATGATGAGGTGCAAAATGAGAATGACTTAGAAATACTTGAAGGCAATGCCAATGACGAAGTTGCGCCTTCAGATGATGTTGACTATGAAATGGTTGATAGTGATGATGACACTTATGATCCGGCTAACCCGGACACATATGAAGATTATTTTTAATCGATGTAATGCTATATTTCATTTATTTTGCATATGTTTCTAAATACATATTTTTTTATCTGTGCTTAATTGTTTACTCTTAATTGCAGGTTGTTGGACAAAGATGGTGGGCGGTGGGACGAGGACGAGGAGGGGGAGGGGGGAGGGGGAGGAGGAGCACCCGTAGGACGGAGGAGGAGGCGCAGCAGGACGACGCCGTACAGCAGCAGGTGGAGCAGCAAGCCGCTGTCGATGCGGCACAGCAGGACGACGACGATGCGGCGCAGCAGGACGACGACGACGACGCCGCCGCTCAGCAGGGCGTCTCAGGTTCTGGCTCCTCAGGTTCGAGGAGTATCTACCTGCGAGGTCCCGCGAGCCTACCTAAGCGACCCATTCTTCGTGACAGACGTCCCCTCATACGACCCGATGGAGAGAGGTAGGTAACTTTAGATGTTGTTGCTGCTTTTTCATATTATATGTTCAAATTAATAATAGAAACTAATACTTCATCTTAATCACTTCGACAGGTCTTGGATGGTTTTGGAGACTGCAGGGGGTCACGGCCGCAACCCCAATGGCATCCTCGGCCTTCTATGCCGGGAACACTTCCCTGGGCTTGTCGAGTACGCCGGAGTGACGAGCCCAGCGTACACCTTCGACCACTACGCCGTCGCCCCCGATGCAGTAGATCGGGACGGCAGACAATTCAACAACAAGGCGGAGCGGGTCAAGCAAGAGCTGTGGGTAAGTCTTCCTCGCACTATATTGTTTAATAAGTCGCATTTGTTGCATATTCTTTAAATAATGTATGGATACATCGTCTTTGTATGTAGGATTTCTTCAGGTGCGATGCTGGATACGAGGCCAGGGCGGATGTGGTGTCTACGACGTGCTGTAAGAAGCTCGTCGTGGACATGCACTACGAGGCGCGCATCCAGGCCATCGTCACTTACCACGGCTCCGTCCTTGGGGAGAAGGTGAACAAGAAGGACGCCCGAACCATGTCATTGACTGCGGACCAGTACTTGCAGGTAAATACAAAACTTTATTATTGGTACTAAATATGCTTATTCTTATCTTCTGATATGCGGTGTACTTATATTTTTTTAGATGATTCCTCATTGGTGCGCCGCGCATCCTGAGTGCTGGGAGAAGATGGTGCAGAGGTGGTGCTCGGCTGAGTGGGACGAGGCGCACAACGCTAGCCGGGAACGGCGTTTGCTGATGCAAGGTCCCTCCCACCATCAAGGCAGCCGCAGCCTGGGCAAATACGCGGAAGCATGGGTACGCGCTCTTTTTTATTTAGGTATATAACTTTCGATTAGACATGATTTCTAACCATATCGTTGGTTTTCTCGCAGTCGGCGGCACATGGTGGCGCGCCTTGCTCCACGTTCTCGGCATATGCCATGGCCCACAAGGGGAAGGCGACGTCCGACGTCACCTACAACCCGGATGACGGGCCCGAGGCGTACACCAACCCCGCCATCCACAGCCGACTCAGTGAGTACACCGCAATGGCCAAGGAGGTCCATGGGCCAGATTACGATCCGAGGACCGAGGACATCGACGGAGATGTCCTCATGAGGGTCGGAGGAGGCAAGAGGCATGGGCGGTACTGGATTGCCGACGGGGCAATCGACTCGTCCTCCACTCCCACTCTCTCTCAGGTGCGAGCAAGGAGCACGAGCGCGAGCCCAGCCATACAACCTCGGCAGGACACCTCACAGCATCGTATCCAGCAACTCCAGGTTATTCCTTATCTATTCATCGTTCATTAATTTTTATATATCTTCTCTTTGCATTATCGTAACATTAGGGCGAAATATTACAGACTCAGCTAGATGATGAGAGGAGGCAACGTGAGGAGCTGGAGAAGAGGATGTCGGATTTGTTCGCGTACGTGCAGAGCCTTGGCGCCGCACAGGGTCATGCTCCACCACCTCCGTTGTTCCCTGCAACTGACCCTGCTGAGTTCACTACTCCTGTGAGTATCAAAATTTTAGTACTGCATGATATATATTCATATGTTCTCACACATACAATCTATTCTCTGTGCAGCGTCAATCGGCGGCGTCGAACAACCCTCATGCTTCGTCCAGCCCTTCGCCGAACCAGTCCAGATGCCCACCTCGTTGATGATCCAGACTTGGCCTTGTGAGTGTTGGTGATGTTTGGCTAGTGACACTTTGTGATATATATGTGACGGTTGGTGATGTTTGGCTAGTGATCCAGACTTGGTAAATACACATACTTGTATTTGTGAGACTTATATTAGTGACACTTTGTGATATATATGGTGTTGATGATAAATGTGTTCATTCTGTGATGCGATTGATATATAATGTGATGTGAATGATATATATCTTTTGTTTGTTTGGATGGAACAGCAAAAACAAATAAAAAAGGGACATCCTGGTCACTTTGCCGAGTGTAACACTCGGCAAAGGTCGCTTTGCCGAGTGCTATGACCATGGCACTCGGCAAAGAAGGCAACCTGGGAACCGGTAAAGCCATCTTTGCCGAGTGCTGACCATGGCACTCGGCAAAGAAGGCAACCTGGGAACCGGTAAAGCCGTCTTTGCCGAGTGCTGAAAATGGCACTCGGCAAAGAAGGCAACCTGGGAACCGGCAAAGATGTCTTTGCCGAGTGCCACAGCCAAGGCACTCGGCAAAGGGACTGGCAAAGGGGCCCACTGGAGGGTTCTTTGCCGAGTGCCAGTCCACCAGACACTCGGCAAATAAACCTCCTTGGCCGAGTGTCGCCGTGGGCACTCGGCGAAGGATCCGTCACCGTCACTTGGCGCCGTGACGGTGACTTTTCTTTGCCGAGTGCCAATGGCACTCGGCAAAGTCTTTGCCGAGTGCCCGACAAAAAGTACTCGGCAAAGATGCTGTTGCCGATGTACAGTTCGCCGAGCGTTCTTTGCCGAGTGTTACACTCGGCAAAGCGTTTGCCGAGTGTATAATAGACTTTGCCGTGTGTCTCAGACACACGGCAAAGAAGCTGATTCCGGTAGTGAGGCAGAAGAAATTATGATAGCTCAGGTGCTTTCAACTCGTGCATTAATCCTTGTTTGCTAGTGAGTTCTGTTCTCTCCATGTGGCAATGACATCAGATTAAACTATAGCTCATTACTGCCTTACTGGTGATGCTGGTTATCACGCAACGTCAAGCCTTGCAATGATTCTTTAATCTTGATTGTGTTGTCTGGCCAAGATATACTGCAATCCGGCCTGTTTGGACTCGGATTAGGTTGGTGGAGTTTTGATCTGTTCCAAAGCATGTGCATATGACTACATGCTGAGTGCTACTGTGTCAGAGACCTATTTTATTTGCCACGAAAAGGTCGTATGGGCATCTACAAAATGCATACTACTAGGTATCCTCTGCTGTACTATAGCTGGCTGACACCGTGCATGCATATATATAGGGCTTGCAGCATGTCAACAGCTCCTACCAAAGCAAGCAGGTAAGTAGTAGCGTGATGTACACCTGTGTTGCTCTAGTAGTAGGGGCCGTGCTGCTGCAGCTGCCGGCCGTGATCGTCGCCGCCGGCGATGGCCCCAGCATGCACCACCTACACTTGTACATGCACGAGAAAGACGCCGGCCCCAACAGCACGGCCGTGGTGGTCGTGAACTGCACCGGCCCGCCGCTGCCGGCGGGGAGGGGGTCGTACGGCTGCTTCGGTGACACGAGGGTGGTGGATGACGTGCTCACGGCAGAGCCGAACCGGACGTCCCCGGTGGTGGGGCGCGTGCAGGGGTTCCACGTGATGGCGTCCCGGCAGGAGTCGGTACTTGTCATGTCCCTGACCGTGGTGCTCACGGACTACCCACCTTACACCGGGAGCACGGTGGTCGTGGTTGGCCGGAACGACCTCCTCGCTCCGGTGCGCGAGCTGCCGGTGGTCGGCGGCACAGGCAGCTTCCGCATGGCGACGGGCTACGTCCTCTTCAAGACAAAGAGCTGGAGCAGCGACTACCACGACGTCGTCCTCGAGCTCGACGTCTTCCTGCGCACCTGATCGGAATTCTTCGCCAACGATCGACGACGACCTGCCGGGATCGATCCATGCTATATATGCATCCATCTTTCCTTTCTGCTTTTTTTAAGTGAATATAAGTGCTTGGATGGACGCCATGCATGCCATGTGTGCAATCTATATGTTGTAATTGTTTGCTGTCTTTGTAACATGGACATTATCTTTAACATTTAAATGTGACTATAATGGGATAAACAATTGTTTTGTGTACACTAGACGCTTAAGATATCAAATTTTCTCTATTAAATAATAATGTGTAGTAATTTTCTAAATAAAAATAGATGAAACTATGATCACTGTTATATTATATAATGGCTTTGTCAAAATATATAAATTTGGCAACGTGTGAGGTACAAACCAGGTTTCTGTGCAAACCAACTAGCAAAAACCACAAAAAAAATCTCAAAAAAAGAATTAATTTCAAATTCATCATATGTTAAGAGATAAAAAAGAGAAAAAATTCTATCCAAATTGAACCCTTCAAAGTGGATAGAATTTTCTCTTTTTGTATACGGTGGTAGAGTAGGAAATGAAGTACATCCATATTTTTTTGAGAATTTTTTGTGACATTTGTTAGTTGGTTTGCACGGAGTTTACAAGGAAACCTGGTTTGCACCTGATATGTTGCCAATTTGAGGTATTTAACAAATCACACAGTTTACTGTCATGGGGTATTAATATAATTTAAAATAAATTATTAGTTTCATGTGATTCATTAGGGGAACATTTTCCTTGATTGCTAAGCTACAAAAATTGTGTCCTTATCGCTTATTCATGCATCACTACCGGAATCCGAGGCTTTGCCGAGTGTTGGCCTCTTTGCCGAGTGCATTTTGTCGGGCACTCGGCAAAGACGGCTTTGCCGAGCGCCGCCCTCGGTAAAGTTAGGCTCTCGGCAAAGAGCCTCTTTACCGAGTGCTGGACACTCGGCACCGGGCCCCACTCGGCAAAGACTCCTTTGCCGAGTGTCAAACACTCGGCAAAGGGGGCTCTCGGCAAAGGGCCGTCAGCGGTCGTCCAAAAGTTGACGGCTGTCAGTCTTTGCCGAGAGCCAACGGTTGACACTCGGCAAAGAGCTTCTTTGCCGAGTGCCAAATGGTAGGCACTCGGCAAAGGAGGCTTTGCCGAGTGTCATCCCTAAACACTCGGCAAAGTATATTTGTATTTTTTTTGTTTTGGGCACCAAACTTTTTATGGTATGTTCCTAAACTATGTAGACCTACATGTATCATTTTGGGACAATTATAACAGTGTTTGCAATAGCTAGTAGATTTAGTTCGTTTATTTGAATTTTTTCGGAAAATTCAAATTTGAACTGCAGGTCACTCGAAACTTGGAAAACAGTGCATGAAAAAATGATATTCATGCTACTTAGCACAAGTTATGACCGATTTCAGGAGCGGACCGGAAACTTAGAGCACCTTGCTCACTTAACATGGTCGTGAGCTTGCCATCCAGGTGTTTATAAATTGTATAAAACACAAATAAAGTCAGAAAATCATGAAACATGTCCACGTGTCATGATATCATATGTAGAGGCTATGATAAAAATTTGAAAAAATTTCAAGAAAGTTGTGATGCACTATGTGTACAAACCTAACAAATCCACATTGAAACTCCATGATTTCATGTGTAGTTCTCTTAGGTTTCTACACATAATGTCTCACAACTTTCTCGAAACTGTCTCAAATTTTTATCACAACATCTATATATGATATCATGACACGTGAACAAGTTTTATGATTTTCTGACTTTGTTTGTGTTTTATACAATTTTTAAACATGTGGATGGCAAGTTCACGGCCATATTTAGTGAGCACGTTGCTCGAAGTTTCCGGTCCGCTCCTGGAATCAGTCGTAACTTGTGCTAAGTAGCATGAATATCATTTTTTCATGCACTGTTTTCCATGTTTCGAGTGACCTCCAGTTCAAATCTGAATTTTCGAAAAAATTCAAATAAACGAACTAAATCTACTAGCTATTGCAAACACTGTTATAATTGTCCCAAAATGATACATGTAGGTCTACATAGTTTAGGAACATACCACAAAAAGTTTGGTGCCCAAAACAAAAAAAAATACAAATGTACTTTGCCGAGTGTCAGCTGGTTGACACTCGGCAAAGTATGCTTTGCCGAGTGCCACTGGGTGGCACTCGGCAAAGAAGTGTAAATTAATCTTTGCCGAGTGCCCCTGGGTGGCACTCGGCAAAGAAGGCGCCTTTGCCGAGTGTCGCCGATCTGGCACTCGGCAAAGCATATTTTAAAAATAAAAAAAATTCTTTGCCGAGTGTCGCATCGCGGGCACTCGGCAAAGAAGGTGAACTTAACCAAACCGACGGCTTCTCCTTCTTCTCTCTCTCTCACGCTCACTCGCTCACGCCGCCGCCCGCGCTCACCGCCGACCCCGCGCCCGCCCTCGCCGTCGGCCACGCGCGCGCCCCTGGCCCTGCGCCCGCGCGCCGCCACCGTCCCCGAAGCGCCGCCGCCGTAACACGCCCACCACCACGCGCCCGGCAAGCCGCCATCGGCCGCGCCCAAGCCGCCGCCCGCCCCACGCGCCCGGAACGCCGCCGCCGTTGCCCGCGCCCTCCACCGTCAGTATTATTGTCATATGTTATTTAATTTATTAAATTTATGTGTGTTTATTGTCATATTATGTGTTGTATTAAATTTATACTACATGTTTATTTAATTTATTGTATGTATACTACGTGTTTATATTATGTTTTTATAATGAATTATGTGTGTTTATTGAATTTAGTATATGTGTTGTATTAAATTTATACTACATGATTATTGAATTTAGGGAGTTTATACTATGTGTATCAATTAGATATATTTGTGGATGTCAGCCATCGTGCTGCTAGTTTTATTTACAGGTTTTGTAAACATCCCCGTAGAGGGGAGGTGCTGCCGAATTTTTTGTTGATAGGCTTGAGTTATTTTTTGCATATGTCTTACATGTTATATTAAACTATAGTCGGTTATATATGTTATAGGATGGAGGACCGTGAGTGGATGTACACGGGCCGTAGAGGAATGAACGATGTCACCACAGAATGGATTAGAAAGACCGATGATTTCGTGGAACGGGCATATGGCGAAGCTGCTAAAGGAGCGAGTCTAGTCCCATGCCCGTGCAGCAAATGTGACAACCGGAAAAGAAAACCAAAGAAGGCCATGGTAGAACATATTTGGAAGAATGGATTTACGCCGGGCTATACTCGGTGGATATTTCATGGTGAAGCGCATCGTACGAGAGAGGAGGTGTTGAGACACCGTGTCGAGGATTATGACGCGGATGCGGGGGTAGCGGATATGTTGAACGACTATCAGGAGGCACAGTACACGGGAGGATGTATGGATGACGAGTCAGAGCCGACTGCAAAGGCGTTCTACGACATGTTCGACGCGGCACAAAAGCCCCTTCACGGCCAGACAAAGGTTTCTCAACTGGATGCCATTGGGCATGTAATGGCGTTCAAGTCGCAGTACAACATGAGTAGAGACGCATTCGATGGCTTGTTGACGGTTATTGGGAGTCTGCTTCCGGATGATCACGTTCTGCCAAAGAGCATGTATGAGGCACAGAAACTACTTCGTGCACTCAAGATGACGTATGAGCAGATTCATGCTTGTCCGAAGGGCTGTGTGCTATTTAGGAAAGAATACGCGGAGGCAAAGTACTGTCCCAAGTGTAATTCGTCTAGGTTTATGGAGGTAGACTCTGGTGATAGACAGAAGAGGCAGCTCGACATCCCCTTGACAATCCTACGACACCTTCCGTTCATACTGAGGATCCAGCGTCTTTACATGACAGAGGAATCCGCGAAACAGATGACATGGCACAAAAATGGAAAACGATACAATCCTGACAAGATGGTGCACACATCAGATGGTGAAGCATGGAAACACTTTGATGACATTCACCGTGAGAAAGCCGAAGAGGCTCGTAATGTACGTGTTGCGTTGGCCACAGATGGGTTCAATCCCTATGGAATGAGCGCTGCCCCGTACACATGTTGGCCCGTGTTTGTTATCCCAATCAATCTCCCCCCTGGTGTGTGCTTTCAAAGGCAGAATATATTCGTGTCGTTGATAATTCCCGGACACCCGGGGAACAAAATGGGCGTGTACATGGAGCCTTTGATCGATGAATTGGTACGTGCCTGGGAGGAAGGGGTATGGACGTATGACCGAGCTACGAAGACAAACTTTAGAATGCATGTTTGGTACCAGTACTCCATGCATGACTTACCGGCGTATGGGCTATTTTGTGCCTGGTGTGTTCACGGTAAGTTCCCATGCCCAGTTTGCAAGGAAGCTCTCAGGTTCATTTGGTTGAAAAAGGGTGGCAAATATTCGTCCTTCGATAAACATCGACAATTTCTTCCTGCTGACCATCCATTCCGCCTAGACATCAAGAACTTTACGAAAGGTGTCGTAGTGATAGACCGCCCACCTGCAACGATGACTGGTGCCGAAATTCGTCAACAGATAGATGGGCTCGTGGCTAATACAGAAGGTGGTTTTGTGGGATATGGTGAGCAGCATATGTGGACACATAAGTCTGGCTTGACTCGGCTCCCCTATTATGACGACCTGCTCCTTCCACACAACATTGACGTGATGCACACTGAAAAGAATGTTGCCGAGGCACTGTGGGCAACAATTATGGACATTCCTGATAAATCAAAGGATAATGTGAAGGCAAGAGTGGATCTGGCAGCGTTATGTGATAGACCAAAACTAGAGATGAAGCCGCCAAGTGGCGGAAAGACGTGGAGAAGGCCTAAGGCCGATTTCGTCCTAAGCAGGGCCCAGAGGAAGGAAGTACTTCAGTGGATCAAGATGTTGATGTTCCCTGATGGGTATGCATCTAACCTGAGTAGGGGGTGAACTTATCTACTATGCGAGTCTTAGGGATGAAGAGTCATGACTTCCACATATGGATTGAACGGATTCTTCCTGCGATGGTTCGAGGCTATGTCCCTGAGCATGTCTGGCTAGCGCTTTCAGAGTTGAGCTATTTCTTCCGTCATCTTTGTGCAAAAGAGTTATCTCGGACCGTGGTTGCAGACTTGGAAAGATTTGCCCCTGTGTTACTGTGTAAGCTTGAGAAGATATTTCCACCCGGCTTCTTCAATCCAATGCAGCATTTGATTCTTCATCTCCCCTATGAGGCACGAATGGGGGGCCCCGTGCAGGGACGTTGGCGCTATCCAATCGAGAGATGTCTAAAGACTATTCGAAAGAAATGTAGAAATAAATGCAAAATCGAGGCTTCCATTGCAGAGGCATACATTCTAGAGGAGGTCTCAAACTTCACAACAACTTATTATGGTGACAAACTGCCGAGCATGCATAATCCACCCCCTCGTTACAATGATGGCGACAATGAATCGAACCTTAGCATATTTCGAGGCCAACTCGGAAGCGCAAGTGGCTCGACCACCAAGACCCTGACACATGAAGAGTGGCGGCATATCATGCTATACGTATTGACCAACCTTGAAGAGGTGACGCCATACATGGAACAATTTCTTCATGAATTTTGGCGTCGATCAAGGGATCCCACTCCACAGGAATATGACGCTCTTCTTAGAAAGGGTGCGAGAAATGGGTTGCCCGATTTCATTTCCTGGTTCAAACGTAAGGTACGTGCTTAGTTTGTAAAAGAGATACGTCTTTGAACTCAATTTAGCGTCTTTTAACTTGCGAATACTTGCAGGGCCAAAGAGATCCGTCTATGAGTGCCGAGTTGAGACAAGTAGCCAACGGCTTTGCTTATAGGGTCAAGAAATATTCTGGGTATGACGTCAATGGATACCGTTTTCGCACAACACACTACGACAAAAGTCGGCCCAATCGGAAAACAACGTGTTCTGGAGTCTTTATGCCGGGCCTTGACAATGTCGATTATTTTGGACGAATCGAAGAAATATATGAGCTCAATTTTTATGGTTCCAAACCTCTTACTCCAGTGATATTCAAATGTCATTGGTTTGACCCTCAAGTGACGAGACGGACACATTCTAATCTTGGGATAGTCGAAATTCGACAAGATTCCACCTTAGCAGGAGACGATGTCTATATCGTGGCCCAACAGGCCACACAAGTGTATTATCTCCCATATGCGTGTCAAACGAAAGAACATCTTAAGGGTTGGGATGTTGTGTATAAGGTATCGCCGCACGGGAGGTTACCTGTTCCTAACGATGAAGATTACAACTTAGACCCGGACACATATGATGGAGAGTTCTTCCAAGAAGATGGGCTAGAAGGGTGATTTGAGATAGACTTAACTGAAGCTATCGGAATGGACGTACTATCGGCTCGGACTTTTTCACCAGCTGAGTCAATTTGAATTGGTGTTGTCATGGTGGTTATTGGGAGATTATGCGCTTCTACCCATGATGCAGTAATAAATGAATGTGTTGCTCCAGTATCAAATAACACTTCTGCAAGATGGGATTCAACTGGAAACATACTTACTATCATGCATGACGTTTCCTAGACTGCTTCGGCCTCCAGATGGTTCAGGCTACCATGGTTGTCGCACGTCTGAACACGATTGCCTGCTCCTTGCTAAGGTACATTCTGCCTTGCTGGGGCACTAGGGATTGGCTGCTGCTGAGCTACCTTTTTCGGACAATGCATCACCCAATGGCCTTGCTCTCCACAATGGAAACATCCTTTGCCTTCTCCTTGCAATAGGGCTGATTGACTACTCTGGTTGGTTGTTGGGGCAGGAAGATGAGGTGCCTGATTATTCTGCCTCTGGAACTGACTTCCTCCTGACTGGCTGTTCTAGCGGTACTGCTGCTAATGCTGAGGGTACTGTCTCTGGAACTGCTGCTGAGGCGGACACTAGCCCTGCTGCTGATATCCCTAAGGGTGATTCTGCTTGAACTGCTGAGGTGAATTACGTGAAAAACATGGGTGATTGCTGCTCCCAGGCTGAGGTCCACCAATCTTGCGCTTGCGATCCTCCATCTCCTTACGCTTATTCTCAGTCATGATTGCTCTGTCGATCAGGTGCTGGAAGGTGGGTAAGGTATGATTCATCAGCTGATAGTGCAGGGGATCAACTAGGCCTCTCAGAAAACGATACTGCCTCTTCACATCCATGTTGACATCTTCAGGAGCATAGCGGGAGAGTTGCAGAAACTTGTCCATGTACTCACTGATTAACATGGGCCCTTGCTTTAGTGCCAGAAACTCCTTTTTCTTCACTATCATCAGACCTGCTGGAACATGATACCGACAGAAATTATCTCTCAATTCTTCCCAAGTAATGGCTTCGGGATCCACATGGGTGGCGAGGTAAGACTCCCACCAGGACTATGTTGCTCCCCTCAACAGACAGGGACTATATAGAACATTCTCTCTGCCATTGCACTGAGCGGTGTGAAACTCATGCTCCACGGTAAGCAGTCAATCCTCGGTATCCACGGGGTCAACAGAGTGAGCGAACACAGGGGGATGACCTCTCATGAATTTCACACGCTTATCTCTCGGCATATGAGGCATCTGCACTTGCAGTTGAGGTTGAGGTGGGGGCTGATGTTGCTGCACCTGTTGCATGGCTGCCAGAGTCTTACCAATCACTTGGACTGCCTGAGTCTGCATCAGAAACTTCTGCTCTATTATCATTGGGGGCGGTGGTGGCAACTGCTGCTGAGGCCTCAACTTGTGGTGCCTGCTGCTCTTGCTGGGCATGCCTCCCTCCTATGTGCCTGTTGTCTGATATCTGCGGAAGGCAATCACACATCAGAACTGATCTTGCAAATCTTGCAGCATAAGAAAAGGGTATAGAGTTCTTCCACAACACCGAACAAACAAGCATCTTCGCTGACTCCCAACACAGGCAAACACAACTTCTCAGATAAAGAGGAAAGTAGAGATAAAAAGGCTTCCCAACTAAATAACTAATTTCATTAACATTAATAGCTAAACCAAAATGCAGGGGTACCCACAATATGGCGACAATCATTATAAAGATCCAAATCCATCATAATTCATCATGACAAGCATAAAAACACAGGATAAGCAAACTATCCTAACTAACTAAGACTGACTAAGATTAAGACTAGGACTTCTATTTTAAGCATTAATTACAAAATTCAACGCTGGCGATCTATGGTTCTAAATTTATCCAGGTTTTGCAGTCGGGGTTGCCATAGACATGGTGTCCACGACGAGGCGAGCGGTAAGGGTGGTGAGTCCCGACGGGGCGGGAGAGCCATCCGCCAGATGACGACGCTCCACGCGCTCAGCTCGCAACTGAGCGATCTTAGCATGAGCCCTACTCAACTCATCTAAAGCGTGGTCCAGCTGCGTGTTTAGCACGACGGCTAGGTTGACTGTGCTGCTCAACCTAGGATTGTCCTCACCAATATGTCAGACAATCACGCCTCTAGTGCTGGCAGATGGACGACGAGGGTAATACCTCAGGTCAAGACCATCGGCCACTCTACCGAGCATTGAGCAGTAGTGCGAAAGCGCACGCTATGTGACATCCTGCATGGCCGCCTCGGTTGAGTCTCGTTCAAAGATAGAATAATGCTCTGAGCAGACATCCGCCCCCGAAGACCATCCTCCGGACGGCGCTGTGCTGGTAGACCACACAACGATACTCGATGGACCAAGTGTGTCGATCAAGTGCCCGACGCAGCAAGGTGTCGAGCGCATCGTGGAAGTGACACCCGTGAGCGGCGTCACAAGTAATGGGTCGAGCGACCCATCCCTCTGGCTCCTACTCCTCTAAGAGGTCGGTGTTGTGGCTTGAGCTTCTGTTGTCGTCGTCTCCATCATCAGGGTCTCCTCCAGTAGCTACTCCAGCGGTCGGGACGCCCAGTGGTGGTGCAGGGGGCGCCTCTAGTGGGGGCACAGGGGAGCAACGCCTCGCAGACTCTACCTCCTGCTGAGGCGAGGAAGAAGAGCCCTGCTGCTCCAGCTCCTGGCGCCGACGCTCCAGCTCCTCGTGCAGGCGGTGGTGCAACCTCTCCAAGTGGCTGGACTGGCCAGTCACTGGGAGACAAAGTGGATGCTCCGCAAGATGAGAGGGCAAGAAAGGAATAACTGACTTCCGTGCTGTGTGTCTAAGACGAGCCATCTACAAAAGACACCGTAAGCATAAGATTAAGAACAGAACTAATATGACCAGCAAGTAAACCATAAAAAAATATTAGGAAGTAAATAACAAAATTTTAGCAAGGTATAATATATATAGTAGAACATACAATTGGTCGAGATGACCAACTTTTGAAGTGACACCAAGGTCAAGGTGAGAATAGGGGTCTATAATCCTTAGAACGACCATTCTACTCTAGGTTAGCGGTCCTACAGTCAGCACGGCTCTGATACCACTTATGTCACACCCGGTTTTAGAAGACAAACCATATGCGAACCATGTACGTGCTAGGATCAGTAATTCACGTACACAACAGTTACATAACCGGACATCATCACACAATGCTCAAATAATAACATAAAAGAGGTAATGATTTGATTACATCATGATGCCCGAGACATCCACATAGTCATTAACATAGATCAAAGTGCAAAAATGAAACGTAGCTAAACACGACCTTCACAAATAGCCGACTGGGGGTTTGCCGCTAACCCACGCCTAGAACTCATCATAATCTTGGAACTCCTAGAAATCCTCCACCACGACTTCATCTTCTCCTGAGCAGTGGTTGCAATGTGGACAACCTAGGGGTGTTGGTGTGTAAAGCAAGGGTGAGTACACATCAACATACTCAGCAATTGTCCCGTTTGGCTTTGGTGGACTAGCTTTATGTGGGGTTAAGATCAAGCAGTTGCTTTTACTTGGTCAAGTAATTATTACTAGTAGAGAGCCAGGTTTTAGCATTAAACCCAAGTTATTAGCCCAAAAGTACTCCTTCCAAACGGAAAGAATATCAGAAACCATAATCATAATCATCGAAACCATAATCATCCTCATCATCATCTGTAATCAAAGTATCTCTAATCAATGGAGCTTCCAAGGCCGCTCATAACCGTGAACACGGCTGATATATTAGTTTCATAACACTCTGCAGAGGTTGCACACTTTACCCACGAGCCGTGATTCCTTTTTGCCTCGGACCGATCAAACCCTTAAACACTACCAAGGTGAATAGGCAAGGTTTCACTATGTAGCCTTTACAAAGATTCCCTGAGGCTAAATGTACCGCACTCCTCCCCAAGGGGCAAACCACCCTCGGTAGAGCAAGCCGCATACACCGAGCCCCATTGATGGCACAACGGCGAAGCAAACTACACCTCAGTTCTCCTAATTATTTGGCTACGGGCGTCCCATACCACCCTCGAAAAGGATTAGCTCTATGCTAGCGCTATACTATTTTCCTGGGTGGTCCTCCAACGAACTGGTCCTTACGAAAAGGCACTCGAGAAACCACTCCAGCCCCCTTAAATATCATAATGCCATCATCATAATCAAAAGTAAACCTCGTATCATAAATAATCTCAACATGTTCATTGACTAAAGTAAAGCGCTAGCATAGAGCTAATCCAAAAATGATTTAACCCAAATAGGTGAACAAGGACAGGATAAATAAGAACTAGTAAATCCTTAGGTATAAATTGTGTAAATGCGGAAGATGAATTATAAAATAAGTGGGATATAAAAAGGTTAGAGGACACTTGCATTCACCAACCAACTACTCTTCAGGGTCTTCGCCTGCAACTCCTTCGGACTCCACCAACGGACCGTTATCTATACGAGTGCAAACATACATTCCACTATTTTAACATAGAAAGAAACAATACACCACGCAATAAAATATACAGCTAAATAGACGTGAGACGCAGGACTCACATCTACGACTATGCGAGAAAGAAACTACAACGGGCGAGGCTATGGCCGAAAGACAAATACATTAAGCAGCTATGGATTAAAATAATTATTTAAACATAACCATATTAATTAACAATTGCTTAATGCATAAATAAAATTAGCACTAGATCCTAATCAGCTCAGTATTTGATTAATAGTCGTTACACAATGCACTTTAATTATTAAACATGATCCTAGGTAAATTTAAAAGGATCGTCGCACGACACAACACACTACTCGAATGGAATTTAAAAAGAATTGTCGAGCGGCGAAGCGCGCGACACAACGCGTAATTTAAACGGAATTTAAAACAGATTGTCACGTGATGAAGCGCGCGACCCAACACGATCTAGACTAAAAGTAAGACGGATTGTCGCACGGCGAAGCGCGCGACAACACATGCGATCTAAACGGAAATTAAAACGGATCGTCGCGCGACGAAACGTGCGACACCACACGCGAACTAAATTGAAATTAAAACGGATCGCCGCACGACGAAACGCGCGAAACCACACGTAATCTAAACTGAGTTTAAAACGAATTGTCGAGCGACGAAGCGCGCGACCCAACACATGAATTAAAATTGAATTTAAACGTTACTAAGTGTGCTAGGGCTGCGTGCCCGGGGCAGGGCCGCGCGCGCTGGTAACGAGCCGCGCACGCTGGGTCCGCGCACCGCGGGCCACGCCTGGTCACGCCCGAGGGCCGCGAGCTGGGCCGTGCCGCGCCTAGCCCTGGCCGCCGGGCAGGGGTCACATCGAGGGCTGCACGAGGAGGGGCTACACGCGCACACGGGGAAGGGGATCAGCTAGGGGAGGGAGAGAGAGGGGAGGGAGGAGAGTGGAGTTCACCACGGGCTCGACGGACGACAACAACCGCTCACCGGGATCCAACCTAGGGTAAGGAGAGAGGTGGAAGAGGGAGGTTAATGCACGGGAAAGAGAGAATGAGGGGGAGGGGCGCATAGGGGAGGGGGCACCTGGGCGCGCGCCCAGGGCCAGGTCGGGCCACGCCGCGGGCCGGGCTGGACCGTGGACCGGACCGACAACAAACCGAAACTAGATGAACACACGCCTAGGCACAACATCAGACAAAATAAATATGCTCCGACATGATGGAACAACAATATCAACTTAGGTTTTGGTCACACGCGATACGAACACCAGTCTCTATATTGCTTTGAAAATAGAAGGAAGGAGCAAAACATGAAGAGAAAAAGAGAGTAACGCCTGAATTTGGTGAATATTGGAAAAGAAAATTTATACCCCCAAATTCAGGGCGCTACAGTCGGGGGGGTGTTGTGGACATGTGAACGTAAATGAGATGAAGGGGAGGGGCCTCGGTGCAGATGGTAGTGAGACAAGAGCACAATGCACGAGACTCTTGTTTAGTTGTTTAAAGTGTCAAGGTCCCCGGTGCAAAATGTGCATGTAGGCACGTGTCGGATACCGTAATTAGGGGTACCCCCAACACTCCTAAACACGGCTGGTAACCACCATCAGTACAAGCTGCAAAGACTGATGGGCGCGGTTCAGGTCAAGGCTTCGTCTACCCAAGGGGCGCAATCTCGCCTCGCCCGAGCCCAGCCTCGGGCGGGAACTGTAGCCCCGGACGAAATTACGTCTCGCCCGAGGGCCTCCTCAGGCAGTGGGCGCACCCTCGGCACGCCCGAGGCCCAACTCGAGCAGGCTTCATCGAGAAGCAACCTTGGCCAAATCGCCTCTCCAACCGACCGTATCGCAGGCGCATTCAATGCAAGGATCACCTGACACCTTATCCTGACACGCGTGCCTCAGTCGGCAAGGTCGAAGTGACTGCAGTCATTTCGCCCTTTCACTGACCGATCTGACAGGAAAATAGCGCCGCTCGCTCCGCTCCGACTGCTGTGCCACCCACCAGGATGAGGCTAACAACAGCCAAGTTCAGCCTCAGGCGCAACAGGAAGCTCCGCCTCGCCTGACCCCAGGGCTCGGCCTCAACCTCGGCCTCAGAAGGTGGTCTCCGCCTCGCCCGACCCTAGGGCTCAGTCTCAACCTCGGCCTCGGAAGGTAGTCTCCGACTCGCCCGACCTCAGGGCTCAGCCTCGGGAGAAGTCTCCGCCTCGCCCGACCTTGGGCTCGGACCGACCGCGCCATGGGGGATACATCATTACCCTACCCCTAGCTAGCTCAGGCTACGGGGAACAAGATCGGCGTCCCATCTGGCTCGCCCCGGTAACAAGTAATGATGGCTCCCCGCGTGCGTCCATGACGACGGCGGTTCTTAGCCCCCTATGGAAGCAGGGAAACGTCAGCAAGCTCCCAACAGCACCAACAGCTGTACTTCTACAGGGCTCAAGCACTTCTCCGACGGCCACGTTATCGCCTACGCAGGGCTCAAGCACTTCCCCGACAACCACGTTGGCATGTACACAGGGCTCCGGCACCTCTCTGCCGGACACGTTAGCGCCTAGCTACACCCCTCATTGTACACCTGGACCCTCTCCTTGCATCTATAAAAGGAAGGTCCAGGGCCTCCATGCGGGAGGGTCGCGCGGGAGAATGAGCTGACGAACAGGCTCACTCTCTCTCTCTCTCTCTCGCGAACGCTTGTAACCCCTACTACGAGCGCATCCCCCTGGCGCAGGATAACACGAGCCGTGTTTTCCCCCCTTGTGTTCCATCTCGCGCCAACCCATCTGGGCTGGGACACGCAGCGACAAATTTACTCGTCGGTCCAGGGACCCCCCCCCCCGGTGTCGAAATGTAATACCTAAATTTGTAACTCATATGAAGAGAGAATATTTCCTTTATCTATATGTGTGTACCATCTCTAGTTAATATCACATGTGAATAAACACCATCAAAAGGGGATTGAATAACCAATAACACCTAAATAAAGCATGCATCATGCTGAGTTTTACTTGATTGTGCATTTGTGGCTAATAAAATAAAGGTATTGTTAATATATTAATAGACATATGGATTTAAATTCTATTTTTGGAAAGCAAAATTCTAAAGAAATGTGGAGAAGGGGGGAAAAGCATTAGCCATCACCAAATAAAATTTCTTAAAAATAAATTAATTTATCTCATGTCATATTTAAGTGGGATATTTAATTTGGAGACAAGTTTGTCACAGAAATCAAATTTAAATTCAAGTTGGAGTTTGAATTGGGAAAGGGAGAAAAGAAAATAAAATAGAAAAGAATAAACATGCCTAATTGGGCCTGGAGCAGCCAATTCGGCCCACTACACACCTACACCCCGCCAGCCCAGCGTTGCCTCGGCCGAACTCGCTTGCGCGTGGGGCCTGGCTGTCAGCCACCGCCCGCGATTCTCACCCGCGTTCACTTCTTCGCTTCTGTCTCTGGCGCGTGGGTCCCCGGGGTCAGCTCTGACGTCTTCGCAACGACCGCGTCACGCGGAGAGAAGGATTCAACGGCGTGCGCGCGATCGCCGGCGGCCATAATGGAATCGCTGGACCGACCTATCTCCCTGGAGACCATAAAACGCAACCCCTAACCCTAACCGACCCCTTGCTCCTTTCGCCGCTTCCCAGTTCCTCATCGCCAGAGCTCAGAACCAACTAAGCGCCATCGCTGCGGCGGGCTAGGTCCCGGAGTGGCGGAACCCGGCCACAACTGTGACCTCGTCCATCTTTGAAGCTTTGTGGGCGCGTCTAGGAAGGATTCGGGAGCTATTCGCTCGGATTGTGAGGTGGATTCCTCATCGGCGCGCGTCTCTCACCTCGCGGCCGCAACTCTCCGTGGCCAGGGCGCTTCACGGCGCGATACTCGGTATGGACCCATACACCCTGCTCGCCAATTCATACTTTACGCGTAGCTCGGTCGAATTTAGGTTTGGCGCTCGGGAACGGCCGATTGGAAGCCTCGCCGGCGTGCTCCGCCGAGCGTGCGGGCGCCGCCGCCGTGCGTGTGTGCTCCGTTGGGGGGGAATCGTGTGCCGTCGGATGGCCGCTGGACGGAGTAGATTAGAGCGCGCGTGCTGGTTGGATCCCGACGGTAGATATCGGGTCAGACGGATCTGGGCGGATCCGGGGTATTTAAATATGCGCCGTTGATTTCCAATCTGACGCATAACAGTGCATACCGGTTCGGGCAGCTCCAAGTCTAATCTGAGCCGTCCACACTGGATCGTGCGACCCACAAAACAGGATACCGCATCAGCCGACCCGTTTTGCGAAAGAGTCCCTAGACTATCCTTGAATAAACCCGCAATCCAGAGCTAATATTGCCTGAGTCTCAGGAATTTTTATGTAACCGCCCCTGCGTTCCTGTTTAATTGAGGCCCAGTTCAGAGCTGTATTAAATTGAGTAATTGAATTGGAAAAATAGATTTTTAATACAAAATATATGCTAGAACTTGATCAAACCATAGAAAATGCATATGAACTCCAAATTGGACCATTCCAGTTCCTAAATTTTCATAATATTATTGTCTATCCATTTGTGCCACTGTTTTGACATAAAAGACAATTTAAAATTTATCTATCACTTAATCATGTATTAAATACACAAAACCTTGGAAAATTCATAACTTAAAATCTATAACTCCAAATTTAATGATTCCAGTTCCTATTATCTCATTTTAATGTCTAGAATATTACTGTGTATTTTATTTACATGCTTGGTGTAATGTTAATTTTTGCTATACTATGTATGTATTGTGTTGATGCGAGTAGACGAGCAAGCTACAGAGGATTCTGAGGTTCAGCTGGTAGAGACTGCTGAGCAGGAGCTCGTTGAAGGCAAGTTGTGCCCTTGATCACTTCTTTTACCCATTCATGTTCTTATTAATCATAATGATCTGCATAGGATAATTTTGATGGGACCCAATAGGATACCCTAGATTTTGACTATCTTTATACCTTGTTTCACCACTGGTTTTACTACTAAACTTTTGGGTAGTACATGCTATTGCTTTATGTGGCTTTGGTTATAGAGATATTCATCACTCATTTTTATACTTGTTATTATCTTTTCATTATTTTCTGTTCATGATAAGATCATTATGTTAATGGGAACATCGAGAACCACCCGGGAAAACAGTGCTACCACAAGGGTTTAATGGGACGCTCTTGGCTACCTTACCTGAAAGGGGCAAGGGCAGTAGGGGAGTGGTCAGTGTAGGGAGGTCCTTGGGTTGATTTTGCTGCGATGGCGGTCAGGCGAGGGATTCCTGCACTGGAGCTTCCTATAAACTGTAGCGGGTTTTCTGAAGCTAGTGGAACTTTGTAAAGGCCTCGTAGTGGTACCCTGCCTCGCTTCCTTGGTAGAGGTGTATGGAGTCTGATCAACTCTGTGGAAAATGGGTAACACGACTTGTGGGTAAAGATGTGCAACCTCTGCAGAGTGTAAAACTGGTATACTAGCCGTGCTCACGGTCATGAGCGACTCGGACACGCACATGATTAATCTATGAAACTTAAACTTAATTTGTCATTTCATTGCATCTGGGATTATTTTATTATTACTTTTATTTATTATTTCTAAGGTTTGGTATTTACTTACACTTAGTAATTGCTAATAAAATTTTGACCAACATATAAAAGCAATGCTCAGCTTCAGCCCTTATTTCATTGATCAGCCTTACACTTCATGAACTCCCACCTTTGGTGTGTTCATGCCACATTATTCCCCACAACTTGTTGAGCGATGAACATGTGTGAGCTCACTCTTGCTGTCTCACCCCCTCCCCCCACAGGAGAAGAACAGGTGGTAGAAGAGGAGTCGCCTAACTCTGAGGCTTTCGACTTGATCTAGGTGGCGTCTCCCAGTCAGCTTTCTGGCGCCAAGGATGGATGTTAGATCCTGTTATATTTATATTTTATTTTGTAAGACTTCTTCTATGTAATAAATACTCTGATTATATTGTGACATTTATCTCTATACACTCTGTTATTATATATGTTGTCTGCTTTGGAGCATGTATGAGATGCACCCGGCTTTGTTCATTAAAGCTCGGGTGTGACACGAAACGCCGATAGTTGGCGCGCCAGGTAGGGGCCTGCTGGAGTTGACGAACAACTTCCCGTTGAGTTCCAGATGGGTAGTCTCCAGCAACCTCTTCAGCCCGGGACGGTGCTCCGCTTCGGGAGTCTCGAGTTCATGTCCCTCGACGGCAGCTACGACATGGTACTCCTCCCCCCACAGCGCGACAGCAACCACGACGGCCGTCAGCTAGCTCGACGGCGGCGAACTCGACGACGTCTTCCCCCGTGGCGGAAGAGCAGCATCTGGGTTTGTCCTGCCGTCCTCCTCGTCGCAGGAGGAGACGGGGCAACCGTGGCCATGCAGGAGGTGGCACCTCGTCGGCTGTCGAGCGAGTCGACGACACTGACACCCCAGCGGGGGACATGTCGAGCGTTGTCCTCGCGCCTGAGACAACAACGAATGTCGTTTCCCCCGCAACGTGCCAACCCCAAGCGGACAGATGACGCCAGCACACTCGCGAAGGGCTTGCTGCGTGTTAGCCTTGTACCTGAGATAATGGTGCAGTCCGTCCCCGACGCGACTTCGCCACCGTCCATCGACCAAGAGGTACCGTCCGTTTTCCACCCTGTGCCTTTTAGATTCAGCTTCGATCCACCAAGCAACCTCGCTTCGGTGAGCGCTTTCGTAAAGGCATACCCTAACCTTCTGGGGCACCATATGTGGTCATCTTGGGACCAACTGACAGCCGTCTCAACCTACGGACCCCCGGGTTCCGAGGAAGAAGATGAGCCCGACTCTGGTTGGGATTCTCCGGGCTCCGCGCTCCTAGTGCCATGCGAGACTTCATGACCGCATGTGACTACTTCCTCTCCGATTGCTCCGATGATGGCCACAGCCTTGACGACGAAGGTTGTGGCCCAAGTCGCGAATGTTTCCACGTCGATCTGGGGGGTCACGATAAAGGCAACCACCTCGGTATGCCAGAGGATGACGATCCCCTTGGGCCTGCTTCTTACGTTGACAACCTGCCGGAGCTAGCTGTGGTCCCAGTCCCTGTGGGGGGTCAGGATACACAGCTCGAGCAAATCCGCGAGATGCAGTCCAAGCTCGACGAGGAAGCAGGGCAACTTGTGCAGCTCCGGCAAAACATCGAGCAGGAGTGGGCAGGCCGAGCACTCGCCGGAGAAGCGCGTCATCAGGCTCGGGACGCCCAGCGCCGTATCGTTGACGATGCCAGGGCAAGGCTGCCCCCGGCCTCCAGTGGGGTCGGCCAGAATCTGGCTGCAGCGGCGATACTACTCCGAGCGATGTCGGAGCCATCCACCACCGAGGGGTGGCGTATCCAGGGAGAACTCAAGAATCTCCTGGAGGATGCCACGGTCCGATGGGTCGAAAGCTCTGCCTCCCGAAGGCAAGGGTGCCCCCCGGAGCATCGCGCAACGACTTCCCGACTCATGCGAGAGGCCTCGGTCCACACCTAAAAGGGGCAAGGGCAGTAGGGGAGTGGTCAGTGTAGGGAGGTCCTTGGGTTGATTTTGCTGCGATGGCGGTCAGGCGAGGGATTCCTGCACTGGAGCTTCCTATAAACTGTAGCGGGTTTTCTGAAGCTAGTGGAACTTTGTAAAGGCCTCGTAGTGGTACCCTGCCTCGCTTCCTTGGTAGAGGTGTATGGAGTCTGATCAACTCTGTGGCAAATGGGTAACACGACTTGTGGGTAAAGATGTGCAACCTCTACAGAGTGTAAAACTGGTATACTAGCCGTGCTCACGGTCATGAGCGGCTCGGACACTCACATGATTAATCTATGAAACTTAAACTTAATTTGTCATTTCATTGCATCTGGGATTATTTTATTATTACTTTTATTTATTATTTCTAAGGTTCGGTATTTACTTACACTTAGTAATTGCTAATAAAATTTTGACCAACATATAAAAGCAATGCTCAGCTTCAGCCCTTATTTCATTGATCAGCCTTACACTTCATGAACTCCCACCTTTGGTGAGTTTATGCCACATTATTCCCCACAACTTGTTGAGCGATGAACATGTGTGAGCTCACTCTTGCTGTCTCACCCCCCCCCCCACAGGAGAAGAACAGGTGGTAGAAGAGGAGCCACCTAACTCTGAGGCTTTCGACTTGGTCTAGGTGGCGTCTCCCAGTCAGCTTTCTGGCGCCAAGGATGGATGTTAGATCCTGTTATATTTATATTTTATTTTGTAAGACTTCCGCTATGTAATAAATACTCTGATTATATTGTGACATTTATCTCTATACACTCTGTTATTATATATGTTGTCTCCTTTGGCGCATGTATGAGATGCACCCGGCTTTGTTCATTAAAGCTCGGGTGTGACAGAAGTGGTATCAGAAGAAATGTTGACTGTAGGACGAAACCTAAATAGAAATGGACAAACCCTTACCTACTTGCCTTACTCTGATTCTTTCTATACTTATCTTGATCCTGTCCCACCTTCTACTGTTCCACTCTGGTCATTCTTATCTTCTATATTCTAAGACAAGATGGATTTCACACCTTGAAATCCTACAATTATGACCTTCTTAAGAGATAGGAGGCCTAAGACAAAAATCAAAACTACTTTTTTTATTTTAAAAATGTTGGTTGATTGTTCTGATGATCAATGCCTGATTTGCTTCTTTGATTGATTGAAATAGTATAGACGGGCATTTTAGCATGTACCACCATAAGGTAATGAATTAGCTTTAGTAGGCAACACACTTAGCTAATAAATCCCCCAAAGTAACATGCTTTGTAATTGTAATTACATGCCTTGTCTACAATCCTTTCTTTCGTACCCTGTGTTTCTAACCCAGATGGGCTACCCCTATAGTGTTAGAAGAGAGCACTATAGACGTGATCCTTGGTATGTCATGGTTAAGAAAGGCAAAGGCAGTTTGTACACTGTGCTAAGGGAACCGTAGCACTCACCAGTTCCAAAGGAGAAAGATTTGAAGTTGAAATTGCAGTAACTACCGCCACCAGACTAGCGGCATTCTTAGTAGATGGGAAGTTTGTTGGTGACAACATCCGTGTGGTTAAGGATTTTCTGGATTTCTTTCTAGAGGAGTTACCAGGGATGCCACCAAATAGGGAAGTTGAGTTTGTCATTGATCCCTTACCTGGGATTGTCTCTACTTTCAAACGGCCATACAGGATGTCTGTAGAAGAGTTAAAGGGACTGAAGAAGCAATTAATGGAATTACAAGATGCTGGGTATATTCATCTGAATTCTTCACCTTGTGGAGCGCCGGTTCTATTTGTACAGATGAAAGAAGGATCACAAGGGATGTGCGTGGATTGTAGGTCCCTTAATGATGTTTCCGTGAAGAACAAGTACTCGTTACCCCGCATTGAAGATTTATTTGATTAGATGAGAGATGCTAGGGTATTCTCGAAGATTGATCTCCGATCGGGATACCATCAAATGAAGATTAGACCATCGGATATTTCCAAGATGACTTTCTCAACCCAATATGGATTATATGAGTTCACTGTTATATCGTTTGGATTAACTAATGCACCGACTTATTTTATGAATTTGATGAATAAGGTGTTTATGGAGTATTTGGACAGATTCGTCGTAGTATTTATCGACGATATTCTTATCTATTCTAAGAGTGAAAGTGATCATGAGGAACACCTGAGATTGGTGCTACAGAAGCTACGAGATAATCAACTCTACGCCAAGTTTAGCAAATGCGAATTTTGGATTGACAAGGTGCCATCCCTCGGACATCTCATTTCTAATGGAGGAATATCAGTGGATCCTGCTAAAGTTAAAGAGATAATGGTGTGGAGCATACCCACTACAGTTACTGAGGTCCGGAGTTTCTTGAGACTTGCAGGATATTATCAGAGGTTTATTGAAGGATTTTCTAAGATTGCTAAGCCTATGACCTCGCTTCTGGAGAAAGGAAGAGAATTTAAGTGGGACGAGAAGTACCAAGGTAGTTCTAACCAACTGAAGTTGAGATTGATGTCACCCCAGTGTTGGTTATGCCAGATCTACAGAAGGGATTTGACATTTATTGTGATGCATGTGGCCAAGGATTAGGATATGTGCTCATGCAAGAAGGACACGTGATTGCCTACGCGTCTCGTCAGTTGCGGAAACACGAGTTGAACTACCCCACTCATGACTTGGAACTACCAGCCGTTGTGCATGCGCTTAAGATTTGGAGACATTATATCATGGGGACCAAGTGCCAAGTGTACACGGACCATAAGAGTTTGAAGTATATATTCACTCAGAAGGATCTCAACCCTAGGCAACGCCGTTGGTTGGAGCTCATTAAGGATTATGATTTGGAGATTCACTATCACCCGGGCAAGGCAAATTTGGTTGCAGATGCCTTGAGTCGGAAGGAGCATGTTCACTCCGCTTTTGTTGTCCAGCTACCCGATGAATTAGCAAAAGATTTTGAGAGACTCAACCTGAGAATTGTTACACATACGGAAGGAGTTACCATCGAATTGGAACCTACCTTGGAGCAAGAGATTCGTAAAGGCCAGGTTGGTGATGCTAAAATCCAAGAGATTAAGGATCTGATTACTGAAGGAAGAGTTCCGGAATTCACGGAGGATGAGCAGGGTACAATATGCTTCAAGGATCGGATATGTGTTCTAGAGATTGATAGCCTTCGTGAGACTATATTGAAAGAAGCTCATGATTTTGATTACTCTATCCACCCTGGTAGCACTAAGATGTATCAGGATTTGAAGCAAAAGTATTGGTGGTATGGATTGAAAAGAGATGTTGCTGCACATGTGGCTAAGTGTGATGTGTGTCAAAGGGTCAAGGCCGAACATCAAAGACTAGCTGGACTATTGCACCCATTGAAGATACCCGAGTGGAAATGGGAAGAAATTGGTATGGATTTCGTTGTTGGACTACCCCGCACCCTGCTGGGTATGACTCTATTTGGGTAATTGTGGACAGATTGACAAAAGTGGCTCATTTCATACCAGTGAGGACTAATTACATAGGAGCCAAGCTAGCAGAATTGTATATGACTCGGATAGTTTGCCTACATGGAGTGCCTAAGAAGATCGTGTCTGATCGAGGATCACAGTTTACTTCTCGGTTTTGGAAGAAGTTGCATGAGAGTTTGGATACAAAGTTGAATTTTAGTTCAGCCTACCATCCTCAGACCGATGGGCAGACAGAGAGGACAAATCAAGTGCTGGAGGATATGTTAAGAGCTTGTGCTCTTAAACATGGTGGGAGTTGGGATAAGAGCTTACCCTATGCTGAGTTTTCTTATAATAATAGCTACCAGGCCAGTTTGAAGATGTCACCATTTGAGGCCCTATATGGTAGAAAGTGTAGGACTCCTCTATATTAGGATCAGACTGGAGAAAGACAGTTCTTCGGGCCTGAACTTATTCAAGAGGCAGAGGAACAAGTGCGAATGATAAGAGAAAATTTGAGAATTGCACAATCAATGCAGAAGAGCTATGCTGATACCCGGAGAAGACTACTGGAGTTTAAGGAGGGTGATCACGTGTATCTGAAGGTGTCTCCGATCCGGGGTATGAGGAGATTTAAAGTTAAAGGAAAGTTGTCCCCTCGCTTCATTGGACCTTTCTTGATCTTAAAGCGAGTGGGAGAAGTTGCATATCAACTGGAACTACCAAATCATCTGGCAGATGTACATGATGTATTCCATGTATCCCAACTAAAGAAGTGTCTTAGGGTACCTGAGGAGCAGCTACCAATGGAAGACCTTAGCATTCAATATGATCTGACTTATGCTGAGTACCCTATCAAGATTCTGGACACCCTGACTCGAGTTACAAGAAATAAGGTGATAAAGATATGCAAAGTACAGTGGAGTCACCATGGTGAAGATGAAGCTACTTGGGAGAGAGAAGAAGAGCTTCGCATAGACTTCCCTCATCTTTTCCCTAGATCTTCTTAAATCTCGAGGACGAGATTATTTTTAAGGGGGTAGGATTTGTAATACCTAAATTTGTAACTCATATGAAGAGAGAATATTTCCTTTATCTATATGTGTGTACCATCTCTAGTTAATATCACATGTGAATAAACACCATCAAAAGGGGATTGAATAACCAATAACACCTAAATAAATCATGCATCATGCTGAGTTTTACTTGATTGTGCATTTGTGGCTAATAAAATAAAGGTATTGTTAATATATTAATAGACACATGGATTTAAATTCTATTTTTGGAAAGCAAAATTCTAAAGAAATGTGGAGAAGGGGGAAAAGCATTAGCCATCACCAAATAAAATTTCTTAAAAATAAATTAATTTATCTCATGTCATATTTAAGTGGGATATTTAATTTGGAGACAAGTTTGTCACAGAAATCAAATTTAAATTCAAGTTGGAGTTTGAATTGGGAAAGGGAGAAAAGAAAATAAAATAGAAAAGAATAAACATGCCTAATTGGGCCTGGAGCAGCCAATTCGGCCCACTACACACCTACACCCCGCCAGCCCAGTGTTGCCTCGGCCGAACTCGCTTGCGCGTGGGGCCTGGCTGTCAGCCACCGCCTGCGATTCTCACCCGTGTTCACTTCTTCGCTTCTGTCTCTGGCGCGTGGGTCCCCGGGGTCAGCTCCGACGTCTTCGCTACGACCGCGTCACGCAGAGAGAAGGATTCAACGGCGTGCGCGCGATCGCCGGCGGCCATAACGGAATCGCTGGACCGACCTATCTCCCTGGAGGCCATAAAACGCAACCCCTAACCCTAACCGACCCCTTGCTCCTTTCGCCGCTTCCCAGTTCCTCATCGCTAGAGCTCAGAACCAACTAAGCGCCATCGCTGCGGCGGGCTAGGTCCCGGAGTGGCGGAACCCGGCCACAACTGTGACCTTGTCCATCTTCGAAGCTTTGCGGGCGCGTCCAGGAAGGATTCGGGAGCTATTCGCTCGGATTGTGAGGTGGATTCCTCATCGGCGCGCGTCTCTCACCTCGCGGCCGCAACTCTCCGTGGCCAGGGCGCTTCACGGCGTGATACTCGGTATGGACCCATACACCCTGCTCGCCAATTCATACTTTACGCGTAGCTTGGTCGAATTTAGGTTTGGCGCTCGGGAACGGCCGATTGGAAGCCTCGCCGGCGTGCTCCGCCGAGCGTGCGGGGCGGCACCGCCGTGCGTGTGTGCTCCGTTGGGGGGAAATCGTGTGTCGTCGGATGGCCACTAGACGGAGTAGATTAGAGCGCGTGTGCTGGTTGGATCCCGACGGTAGATATCGGATCGGACGGATCTGGGCGGATTCGGGGTTTTTAAATCTGCGCCGTTGATTTCTAATCTGACGCATAACAGTGCATACCGGTTCGGGCAGCTCCAAGTCTAATCTGAGCCATCCGCACTGGATCGTGCGGCCCACAAAACAGGATACCCCATCAGCCGACCCATTTTGCCAAAGAGTCCCTAGACTATCCTTGAATAAACCCGCAGTCCAGAGCTAATATTGCCTGAGTCTCAGGAATTTTTATGTGACGTCCCCTGCGTTCCTGTTTAATTGAGGCCCAGTTCAGAGCTGTATTAAATTGAGTAATTGAATTGGAAAAATAGATTTTTAATACAAAATATATGCTAGAACTTGATTAAACCATAGAAAATGCATATGAACTCCAAATTGGACCATTCCAGTTCCGAAATTTTCATAATATTATTGTCCATCCATTTGTGCCACTGTTTTGACATAAAAGACAATTTAAAATTTATCTATCGATTAATCATGTATTAAATACACAAAACCTTGGAAAATTCATAACTTAAAATCTATAACTCCAAATTTAATGATTCCAGTTCCTATTATCTCATTTTAATGTCTAGAATATTACTGTGTATTTTATTTACATGCTTGGTGTAATGTTAATTTTTGCTATACTATGTATGTATTGTGTTGATGCGAGTAGGCGAGCAAGCTACAGAGGATTCTGAGGTTCAGCTGGTAGAGACTGCTGAGCAGGAGCTCGTTGAAGGCAAGTTGTGCCCTTGATCACTTCTTTTACCCATTCATGTTCTTATTAATCATAATGATCTGCATAGGTTAATTTTGATGGGACCCAATAGGATACCCTATATTTTGACTATCTTTATACCTTGTTTCACCACTAGTTTTACTACTAAACTTTTGGGTAGTACATGCTATTGCTTTATGTGGCTTTGGTTATAGAGATATTCATCACTCATTTTTATACTTGTTATTATCTGTTCATTATTTTCTGTTCATGATAAGATCATTATGTTAATGGGAACATGGAGAACCACCCGGGAAAACAGTGCTACCACAAGGGTTTAATGGGACGCTCTTGGCTGATTAACTAGGAAAGCTAGTGGATGACTACCTTACCTGAAAGGGGCAAGGGCAGTAGAGGAGTGGTCAGTGTAGGGAGGTCCTTGGGTTGATTTTGCTGCGATGGCGGTCAGGCGAGGGATTCCTGGACTGGAGCTTCCTATAAACTGTAGCGGGTTTTCTGAAGCTAGTGGAACTTTGTAAAGGCCTCGTAGTGGTACCCTGCCTCGCTTCCTTGGTAGAGGTGTATGGAGTCTGATCAACTCTATGGCAAATGGGTAACACGACTTGTGGGTAAAGATGTGCAACCTCTGCAGAGTGTAAAACTGGTATACTAGCCGTGCTCACGGTCATGAGCGGCTCGAACACTCACATGATTAATCTATGAAACTTAAACTTAATTTGTCATTTCATTGCATCTGGGATTATTTTATTATTACTTTTATTTATTATTTCTAAGGTTCGGTATTTACTTACACTTAGTAATTGCTAATAAAATTTTGACCAACATATAAAAGCAATGCTCAGCTTCAGCCCTTATTTCATTGATCAGCCTTACACTTCATGAACTCCCACCTTTGGTGAGTTCATGCCACATTATTCCCCACAACTTGTTGAGCGATGAACATGTGTGAGCTCACTCTTGCTGTCTCACCCCCTCCCCCCACAGGAGAAGAACAGGTGGTAGAAGAGGAGTCGCCTAACTCTGAGGCTTTCGACTTGATCTAGGTGGCGTCTCCCAGTCAGCTTTCTGGCGCCAAGGATGGATGTTAGATCCTGTTATATTTATATTTTATTTTGTAAGACTTCTGTTATGTAATAAATACTCTGATTATATTGTGACATTTATCTTTATACACTCTGTTATTATATATGTTGTCTGCTTTGGCGCATGTATGAGATGCACCCGGCTTTGTTCATTAAAGCTCGGGTGTGACACGAAACGCCGATAGTTGGCACGCCAGGTAGGGGTCTGCTGGAGTTGACGAACAACTTCCCGTTGAGTTCCAGATGGGTAGTCTCCAGCAACCTCTTCAGCCCGGGACGGTGCTCCGCTTCGGGAGTCTCGAGTTCATGTCCCTCGACGGCAGCTACGACATGGTACTCCTCCCCCCACAGCGCGACAGCAACCACGACGGCCGTCAGCTTGCTCGGCGGCGGCGAACTCGACGACGTCTTCCCCCCGTGGCGGAAGAGCAGCATCTGGGTTTGTCCTGCCGTCCTCCTCGCCGCAGGAGGAGACGGGGCAACCGTGGCTATGCAGGAGGCGGCGCCTCGTCGGCTGTCGAGCGAGTCGACGACACTGACACCCCAGCGGGGGACATGTCGAGCGTTGTCCTCGCGCCTGAGACAACGACGAATTTCGTTTCCCCTCAACGTGCCAACCCCAAGCGGACAGATGACGCCAGCACACTCGCGAAGGGCTTGCTGCGCGTTAGCCTTGTACCTGAGATAATGGTGCAGTCCGTCCCCGACGCGACTTCGCCACCGTCCATCGACCAAGAGGTACCGTCCGTTTTCCACCCTGTGCCGTTTAGATTCAGCTTCGATCCACCAAGCGACCTCGCTTCGGTGAGCGCTTTCGTAAAGGCATACCCTAACCTTCTGGGGCACCATATGTGGTCATCTTGGGACCGACTGACAGCCGTCTCAACCTACGGACCCCCGGGTTCTGAGGAAGAAGATGAGCCCGACTCTGGTTGGGATTCTCCGGGCTCCGCGCTCCTAGTGCCATGCGAGACTTCATGACCGCATGTGACTACTTCCTCTCCGATTGCTCCGATGATGGCCACAGCCTTGACGACGAAGGTTGTGGCCCAAGTCACGAATGTTTCCACGTCGATCTGGGGGGGTCACGATAAAGGCAACCACCTCGGTATGCCAGAGGATGACGATCCCCTTGGGCCTGCTTCTTGCGTTGACATCCTGCCGGAGCTAGCTGTGGTCCCAGTCCCTGTGGGGGTCAGGATACACAGCTCGAGCAAATCCGCGAGATGCAGTCCAAGCTCGACGAGGAAGCAGGGCAACTTGTGCAGCTCCGGCAAAACATCGAGCAGGAGTGGGCAGGCCGAGCACTCGCCGGAGAAGCGCGTCATCAGGCTCGGGACGCCCAGCGCCGTATCATTGACGATGCCAGGGCAAGGCTGCCCCCGGCCTCCAGCGGGGTCGGCCAGAATCTGGCTGCAGCGGCGATACTACTCCGAGCGATGCCGGAGCCATCCACCACCGAGGGGTGGCGTATCCAGGGAGAACTCAAGAATCTCCTGGAGGATGCCACGGTCCGATGGGTCGAAAGCTCTGCCTCCCGAAGGCAAGGGTGCCCCCCGGAGCATCGCGCAACGACTTCCCGACTCATGCGAGAGGCCTCGGTCCACACCGGGCGCACGCGGGACGCGACGCCTGCAGCCCCGGGTTGCCTCGACAACGAGCACCACCGCCGTGACCGTCGAGCCCGACTTGACGAGAAGGTGCGGCGAGGCTACCACCCCAGGCGTGGGGGACGCTACGACAGCGAGGAGGATCGGAGCCCCTCGCCCGAACCACCAGGTCCGCAAGCCTTCAGCCGGGCCATACGACGGGCGCCGTTCTCGACCCGGTTCCGGGCCCCGACTACCATCACCAAGTACTCAGGGGAAACAAGGCCAGAGTTGTGGCTCGCGGACTACCAGCTGGCCTGCCAGCTAGGAGGAACGGACGATGATAACCTCATCATCCGCAACCTCCCCCTGTTCCTCTCCGACGCCGCCCGGGCCTGGCTGGAGCATCTGCCTCCTGCGCAGATCTCCAACTGGGACGACCTGGTCAAGGCTTTCGCTGGAAACTTCCAGGGCACGTACGTGCGCCCTGGGAACTCTTGGGATCTCCGAAGCTACCGCCAGCAGCCAGGGGAATCCCTGCGAGAATACATCTGGCGGTTTTCGAAGCAGCGCACCGAGCTGCCCAACATCACCGACTCGGATGTCATCGGGGTGTTCCTCGCCGACACCACCTGTCAAGACCTGGTGAGCAAACTGGGCTGCAAGACTCCCACCATGGCGAGCGAGTTGATGGACATCGCCACCAAGTTTGCCTCTGGTCAGGAGGCGGTCGAAGCCATCTTTCGGAAGGACAAGCAGCCTCAGGGGCGCCAGCAGGAAGAAGTCCCCAAGGCGTCCGCCCAGTGGGGCATGAAGAAGAAGGCGAAAAAGAAGTCACAAGCGAAGCGCGACGCCGCCAACACAGATCTTGTCGCTATTGTCGAACACAGGAACCCTCGAAAGCCTCCCGGAGGGGCCAACCTGTTCGACAAGATGCTCAAGGAGTCGTGCCCCTATCACCAAGGTCCCGTCAAGCACACCCTTGAGGAATGTGTCATGCTTCGGTGCTACTTCCATAAGGCCGGGCCCCCGGTGGAAGGTGGCAAAGGCCAAGACAACGACAAGAAGGAGGGCGACAGGGCAGAGGAGTTCCCCGAGGTCCACGGCTGTTTCATGATCTATGGTGGGCAAGTGGCGAACGCCTCGGCTCGGCACCGCAAGCAGGAGCGTCGGGAGGTCTGCTCGGTAAAGGTGGCGGCGCCAGTCTACCTAGACTGGTCCGACAAGCCCATCACCTTCGACCAAGGCGACCACCCCGACTGCGTGCTGAGCCCAGGAAAGTACCCGCTTGTCGTCGACCCCGTCATCGGCAACACCAGGCTCACCAAGGTCCTCATGGACGGAGGCAACAGCCTCAACATCATCTACGCCGAGACCCTCGGGCTCTTGGAGATCGATCTGTCCACGATCTGGGCTGGTGCGGCGCCCTTTCACGGGATCATCCCCAGGAAGCGCGTCCTGCCCCTTGGACAACTCGATCTGCCCGTCTGCATCGGAACTCCCTCCAACTTCCAAAAGGAAACCCTCACGTTCGAGGTGGTCGGGTTTCGAGGAACCTACCACGCGGTGCTGGGGAGACCGTGCTACGCCAAGTTCATGGCCGTCCCCAACTACACCTACCTCAAGCTCATGATGTCAGGCCCCAACGGGGTCATCACCGTCGGATCCACGTACCGACACGCGTACGAATGCGACGTGGAGTGCGTGGAGTACGCTGAGGCCCTCGCCGAATCCGAGGCCCTCATCGCCGACCTGGAGTGCCTCTCCAAGGAGGTGCCTGATGCGAAGCGCCACGCCGGCAACTCTGAGCCGGCCGAGGCGGTTAAGACCGTCGCCCTCGACCCCAGCAATGATGCCTACAAGCAAGTCCGGATTGGCTCCGAGCTCGACCCCAAATAGGAAGCAGTGCTCGTCGACTTTATCCGCGCAAACGCCGAAGTTTTTGCGTGGAGTCCCTCAGACATGCCCGGCATACCGAGGGATGTCGCCGAGCACTCACTGGATATCCGAGCCGGTGCCCGACCCGTGAAGCAGCCTCTGCGCCGCTTTGACGAAGAAAAGCGCAGAGCCATAGGTGAGGACATCCACAAGCTGATGGCTGCAGGGTTCATCAAAGAGGTATTCCATCCTGAATGGCTAGCTAACCTTGTGCTTGTAAAAAATAAAGGTGGGAAATGGAGGATGTGCGTGGACTACACTGGTCTAAACAAGGCATGTCCGAAGGTTCCCTACCCTCTGCCTCGCATCGATCAAATTGTGGATTCCACTGCTGGGTGCGAAACCCTATCGTTCCTCGATGCCTATTCAGGTTATCACCAAATTAAGATGAAAGAGTCCAACCAGCTCGCGACTTCTTTCATCACACCTTTTGGCATGTACTGTTATACTACTATGCCATTTGGCTTGAGGAATGCAGGTGCAACATACCAAAGGTGCATGAACCACGTGTTCGGAGAGCACATCGACCGAACGGTCGAGGCTTACGTCGATGACATCATAGTCAAGACGAGGAAAGCCTCCGACCTCCTCTCCGACCTTGAAACGACATTCAAGTGTCTGAGAGTGAAAGGCGTGAAACTCAATCCCGAGAAGTGTGTCTTCGGAGTCCCCCGAGGCATGCTCCTGGGGTTCATCGTCTCCGAGCGGGGCATCGAGGCCAACCTAGAGAAAATCGCGGCCATCACCAACATGGGGCCTATCAAAGATTTGAAAGGAGTACAGAGGGTCATGGGATGCCTTGCGGCTCTGAGCCGCTTCATCTCGCGCCTCGGCGAGAAAGGATTACCCCTGTACCGCCTTTTAAGGAAGGCCGAGCGCTTCACTTGGAACCCCGAGGCTGAGGAAGCCCTCAGAAACTTAAAGGCACTCCTTACAAATGCGCCCATCTTGGTGCCCCCCGCTGCGGGAGAAGCCCTCTTGATCTACGTAGCCGCAACCACTCAGGTGGTCAGCGCCGCGATCGTAGTCGAGAGACGAGAAGAAGGGCATACACTGCTCGTCCAGAGGCCGGTCTACTTCATCGGTGAAGTGCTATCCGAGACCAAGATCCGCTACCCGCAAATTCAGAAGCTACTGTACGCAGTAATTCTGACGCGGCGAAAATTGCGACACTACTTCGAGTCTCATCCGGTGACTGTGGTGTCATCCTTCCCCCTGGGGGAGACCATCCAGTGCCAAGAGGCCTCGGGTAGGATAGCAAAGTGGGCAGTTGAAAGTCGCCTAGAGGGGGGTGAATAGGGCGAATCTGAAATTTACAAACTTAATCATAACTACAAGCCGGGTTAGCGTTAGAAATATAATCGAGTCCGAGAGAGAGGGTGCAAAACAAATCGCAAGCGAATAAAGAGTGTGACACGCGGATTTGTTTTACCGAGGTTCGGTTCTCGCAAACCTACTCCCCGTTGAGGTGGTCACAAAGACTGGGTCTCTTTCAACCCTTTCCCTCTCTCAAACGGTCCCTCGGACCGAGTGAGCTTCTCTTCTCAAATCAATTGGGAACCAAACTTCCCACAAGGACCACCACACAATTGGTGTCTCTTGCCTTGCTTACAATTGAGATGATCGCAAGAAAGAATGAAGCAATCCAAGCGCAAGGGCTCAAAAGAACACAACAAATCTCTCTCACTAATCACTAAAGCCTTGTGTGGAATTGGGAGAGGATTTGATCACTTTGGTGTGTCTTGTATTGAATGCTTAGCTCTTGTAAGTAGTTGGAAGGTGGAAAACTTGGATGTCTTGAATGTGGGGTGGTTGGGGGTATTTATAACCCCAACCACCAAACTAGCCGTTTGGTGAAGGCTGCAGTCGACGGGCACACCGGACAGTCCGGTGCGCCACCGGACAGTGTCCGGTGCACCAGCCACGTCACCAGGCCGTTGGGTTCCGACCGTTGGAGCTCTATCTTGTGGGCCCGCCTGGCTGTCCGGTGGCGCACCGGACAGGTCCTGTAGACTGTTCGGTGTGCCACCCGCGCGTGCACTGCTCCTCTGCGCGCGTAAGCGCGCATTTAATGCGTTGTAGTCGACCGTTGCGCGCGAAGTAGCCGTTGCTCCGCTGGCTCACCGGACATGTCTGGTGAATTTTAGCGGAGCGGAAATCTGAAGCTGGCGAGTTCAGAGTCGCTCTCCCCTGGGGCACCGGACACTGTCCGGTGGTGCACCGGACACTGTCCGGTGAATTATAGCGAAGCGCCTCTGAGAATTCCTGAAGGTGAAGAGTTCAGCTTGGAGTCCCCTGGTGCACCGGACACTGTCTGGTGGTGCACCAGACACTGGGCGTGTTTGGTTCGGCTTTTTTCTGAATAGCTTTTCTGAAAAGCTGGCTGTGGAGAAAAGCTGGCTGTTAAGAAAAGCTGGTGGTTAGAATTTAGGTGTTTGGTTCGCCAGCTGTCGGGGACCATAATTAGGGGTACCCTCAAGACGCCTAATTCTCAGCTGGTAACCCCCATCAGCATAAAGCTGCAGAGGCCTGATGGGTTTGATTAAGTCAGGGATCAGTCCATACGAGCGACTTGATCACGCCACGCCCGAGCCTAGCCTCGGGCGAGGGCAGCCGACCCTGAGATGACTCCGTCTCGCCTGAGGTCTCCTCTTTCACGGCAGACACATCACCGGCTCGCCCGAGGCCCCGCCTTCGATAAGAAGTAACCCTGACTAAATCACCGCGCCAACCGACCAAATCCCTGGGGCCTTCAACGCAAAAGGTAAGACTGACGGATAGCCAGGCTTGGCCAAAAGCGCCAGAGGAAACTCCGCTCCGCCCGACCCAGGGCTCGGACTCGGGCTAAGGCCCCGGAAGACGGCGAACTCCGCTCCGCCCGACCTAGGGCTCGGACTCGGGCTAAGGCCCCGGAAGACGGCGAACTCCGCTCCGCCCGACCCAGGGCTCGGACTCGGGCTAAGGCCCCGGAAGACGGCGAACTCCGCTCCGCCCGACCCAGGGCTCGGACTCGGGCTAAGGCCCCGGAAGACGGCGAACTCCGCTCCGCCCGACCCAGGGCTCGGACTCGGGCTAAGGCCCCGGAAGACGGCGAACTCCGCTCCGCCCGACCCAGGGCTCGGACTCAGGCTAAGGCCCCGGAAGACGGCGAACTCCGCTCCGCCCGACCCAGGGCTCGGACTCGGGCTAAGGCCCCGGAAGACGACGAACTCCGCCTCGCCCGACCCAGGGCTCGGACTCCGCCTCGGCCTCTGCCGATCGATCTCCGCCTCGCCCGACCCCGGGCTCGGACTCTGCCTCTGTCTTGCAGGACGGACTCGACCTTGGCTTCGGAGGAGCCTCCACGACGCCCGACCTAGGACACGAGACCGCCACGTCAACAGGAAGCGTCATCATCACCCTGCCCTGAGCCGACTTGGGTCGCAGAGAACAAGACCGGTGTCCCATCTGGCCAGCTACGCCAGATAGGCAAATGATGGCGCCCCGCTAGACCATGACGACGGCGGCTCCCAGCTCCCTTACGAAAGCAGGAGGACGTCAGCAAGGGTCCAGCCACTCCGACAGCTGTCCCTCCGTCCGGCTCCGTTACTCCTCCAACAGCCACGACGCCACACCAACAGGGTGCCAAGATCTCTCCGGCTGCCACCTGGGCATGTACATAGGGCGCTAGCTCTCCCTCGCTAGACACGTAGCACCTTGCTACACCCCCATCTTGTACACCTGGATCCTCTCCTTACGACTATAAAAGGAAGGACCAGGGCCTTCTTAGAGAAGGTTGGCCTCGCGGGGACGAAGGGCAGGGGCAGGCGCTCTCTCGGGGCCGCTCGCTTCCCCTCACCTCGCGCGGACGCTTGTAACCCCCTACTGCAAGCGCACCCGACCTGGGCGCGGGACGAACACGAAGGCCGCGGGAATTCTCCGACTCCCCCACGACCCGGCTCCGGCCACCGACCGCTCTCTCTGTTCCCCCCTTCGCGCTCGCCCACGCGCTCGACCCATCTGGGCTGGGGCACGCGGCACACTCACTCGTCGGCTCGGGGACCCCCCGGTCTCGGAACGCCGACAGTTGGCGCGCCAGGTAGGGGCCTGCTGCGTGTTGACGTTCGATTTCCCGTCAAGCTCCAGATGGGCAGTCTCCAACAACCTCTTCAACCCGGGACGGTGCTCCGTTTCGGGAACCTCGAGTTCATGTCTCTCGACAGCAGCTACGACATGATACTCCTTCCACCGCCGCGCGACAGCGACAATGGTGGCGGACAACCCGCCCGCCAGCGGCGGAATCGACGACGCCTTTCCCGCGTGGGGGAAGGACGACTTTCGAGCTCACCCCTTCCTCTCCCTCGCCATCGGAGGAGGAGGAGGAGGGGCAACCAGGGCCGAGCGGGAGGCCGCGCTCCGACGGCTGTCGAGCAAATCGACATCCCCGGCGCCTCAACGGAGGACACGCTAAGCGTTGCCCTCGCGTTCGAGGCGAAGGCGAGCGTCATCCCCCCGCAACACGTCGACCCCGAGCAGATGGACGACGCCAGCACGCTCACGGAGGGCCTGCAGGACGTCGCCCTCGTACCCAAGACGACGGCGCGGTCAGCCCCCGACGTGACTTCGTCGCTCCTCGTCGACAAAAAGGTACCGACTGCTCCCCATCTTTCGTCATTTCGACTCGACCTCAGCCCGCCTGGCGACCTCGCTTTGGCGGGCGCTCACATTGAGGCGAGTGCAACCTCTCTGGGGTTTCGTGTGCGGTCGCCTTGGGACCGATTGACGGGTGTATCGACCTACGGACCCTCTGGGTCCGAGGAAGATGACGACCCCAGCATCTGCTGGGATTTCTCCGGATCTGGCAACCCTAGTGCCATGCGGGACTTCATGACCGCATGTGACTACTGCCTCTCCGACTGTTCCGACGGCAGCCGCAGCCTTGGCGACAAGGACTGCGGCCCGAGCCGCGAATGTTTCCACATCGAGCTAGGGGATCCCTCCGGAGGCGGCTGTCTCGGCATGCCGGAGGATGGTGATCCCCCTAGGCCAGCGCCTCGCGCCGACATCCCGCGGGAGCTAGCTGTGGTCCCCGTTCCGGCGGGGGGTCATGACCCACAGCTCGAGCAAGTCCGCGGGGCGCAGGCCGGGCTCGATGAGGGAGCAGGGGCGCTCGAGGCAATCCGCCAGAACATCGGGCAGGTGTGGGCAAGCCAGCCCCCGGCCGGAGGAATACGTCACCTGCCCCAAGGTCTCCAGCACCGCATCGCCAACGATGCCAGGGACAGACCGCCACCCGCATCCGGCGGGACTGGTCAGGACCTGGCCGCCGCAGCGATGCTCCTCCGCGCGATGCCGGAGTCATCAACCACCGAGGGTCGGCGAATCCAGGGAGAACTCAAGCATCTCCTGGAAGGCGCTGCGGCCCGGAGGGCCGAAAGCTCTGCCTCCCGAAGGCAGGGGTACCCCTCGGAACCTCGTGCCGCGACTTCCCGACTCACGCGGGAAGCCTCGGTCTTCACCGGGCGCACGCGCAACACCGCGCCTGCGGCCCCGGGCCACCTCGGCGACGAGCACCCTCACCGCGACCGTCGGGCATGCCTCGACGAAAGGGTGCGCCGAGGCTATCACCCCAGGCGTGGGGGACGCTACGACCGCGGGGAGGATCGGAGTCCCTCGCCCGAACCACCCGGTCCGCAGGTCTTTAGCCGAGCCATTCGGCGGGCGCCATTTCCGCCCCGATTCCGACCCCCGACTACTATCACGAAGTACTCGGGGGAAACGAGACCGGAATTGTGGCTTGCGGACTACCGCCTGGCCTGTCAACTGGGTGGGACGGACGATGACAACCTCATCGTCCGAAACCTCCCCCTGTTTCTCTCCGACACCGCTCGAGCCTGGTTGGAGCACCTGCCTCCGGGGCAGATTTCCAACTGGGAAGATCTGGTCCAGGCTTTTGCCGGCAACTTCCAGGGCACGTACGTGCGCCCCGGGAATTCCTGGGACCTCCGAAGCTGTCGGCAACTGCCGGGAGAGTCCCTCCGGGACTACATCCGGCGGTTCTCGAAGCAGCGCACCGAGCTGCCCAACGTCACCGACTCCGATGTCATCGGCGCGTTCCTCGCCGGCACCACCTGCCGTGACCTGGTGAGCAAGTTGGGTCGCAAGACCCCCACCAGGGCGAGCGAGCTGATGGACATCGCCACCAAGTTCGCCTCCGGCCAGGAGGCGGTAGAGGCCATCTTCCGAAAGGACAAGCAGCCCCAGGGCCGCCCGTCGGAAGATGCCCCCGAGGCGTCCACTCCGCGCGGCGCCAAGAAGAAAGGCAGGAGGAAGTCGCAAGCGAAACGCGACGTTCCCGATGCAGACCTTGTCGCCGCCGCCGAGCACAAGAACCCTCGGAAGCCCCCCGGAGGTGCTAACCTTTTCGACAAGGCACTCAAGGAGACGTGCCCCTACCATCAGGGGCCCGTCAAGCTCAATCCCGAGAAGTGCGTCTTCGGGGTGCCCCGGGGCATGCTTTTGGGATTCATCGCCTCCGAGCGTGGCATCGAAGCCAACCCGGAGAAGATCGCCGCCATCACAAGCATGGGGCCCATCAAGGACTTAAAAGGCGTACAGAGGGTCATGGGATGCCTCGCGGCCTTGAGCCGTTTCATCTCGCGCCTCGGCGAAAGAGGCCTGCCCCTGTACCGCCTCTTAAGGAAGGCCGAGTGCTTCACTTGGACTCCCGAAGCCGAGGAAGCCCTCGGGAACCTGAAGGCGCTCCTCACCTAGGCGCCTGTCTTGGTACCCCCAGCTGATGGAGAAACCCTCTTGGTCTACGTCGCCGCAACCACTCAGGTGGTCAGCGCCGCGATCGTGGTCGAAAGGCAGGAAGAGGGGCATGCTTTGCCCATTTAGAGGCCAGTCTACTTCGTCAGCGAAGTGCTGTCCGAGACCAAGATCCGCTACCCACAAGTCCAGAAGCTGCTATATGCAGTGATCCTGACGAGGCGAAAGCTGCGACATTACTTCGAATCGCATCCGGTGACTGTGGTGTCATCCTTCCCCCTGGGGGAGATCATCCAGTGCCGAGAAGCCTCGGGACGGATCGCGAAGTGGGCGGTGGAAATCATGGGCGAGGCAATCTCTTTCGCCCCTCGGAAGGCCATCAAGTCCCAGGTACTGGCGGATTTCGTAGCCGAATGGGTCGATACCCAGTTGCCGACGGCTCCGATCCAGCCGGAGCTCTGGACCATGTTTTTCGACGGGTCGCTGATGAAGACGGGGGCCGGCGCGGGCCTGCTTTTCGTCTCGCCCCTCGGGAAACACCTGCGCTACGTGCTCCGCCTCCATTTCCCGGCGTCCAACAATGTGGCTGAGTACAAGGCTCTGATCAACGGATTGCGAATCGCCATCGAGCTAGGGGTCCGACGCCTCGATGCACGCGGCGACTCGCAGCTCGTCATCGACCAAGTCATGAAGAACTCTCTCTGCCGCGACCCGAAGATGGAGGCCTACTGTGAGGAGGTTCGACGCCTGGAAGACAAGTTTTACGGGCTCGAGCTTAACCACATCGCCCGGCGCTACAACGAGACTGCGGACGAGCTGGCGAAGATAGCCTCGGGGCGAACGACGGTTCCCCCGGACGTCTTCTCCCGGGATCTGCACCAACCCTCCGTCAAGATAGGCGACGCGCCCGAGCCCGAGGCACCCTCGGCCTCGTCCGAGGTGACCTCGGCCCAGCCCGAGCCATCCTCGGCTCAACCCGAGGTACCCTCGGAGCCCGAGGGCGAAGCCCTGCGCATCGAGGAGGAGCAGAACGGGGTCGTGCCAGATCAAGATTGGCAAACCCCGTACCTGCAATATCTCCACCAAGGGGAACTGCCCCTCGACCGAGCCGAGGCTCGGCGGGTAGCGCGACGCGCCAAATCGTTCGTCTTGCTGGGCGATGAGAAGGAGCTCTACCACCGAAGCCCCTCGGGCATCCTCCAGCGATGTATCTCCATCGCCGAAGGTCAGGAACTCCTGCGGGAAATACACTCGGGGGCTTGCGGTCACCATGCAGCACCTCGAACCCTCGTCGGGAACGCCTTCCGCCAAGGCTTCTACTGGCCAACGGCGGTGGCCGACGCCACTAGAATTGTCCGCGCCTGCGAAGGGTGCCAATTCTATGCGAAGCAGACCCACCTGCCCGCTCAGGCTCTGCAGACGATACCCATCACCTGGCCCTTCGCTGTGTGGGGTCTGGACCTCGTCGGCCCTCTGCAGAAGGCGCCCGGGGGCTACACGCACCTGCTGGTCGCCATCGACAAATTCTCCAAGTGGATCGAGGTCCGACCCCTGAACAGCATCAGGTCCGAGCAGGCGGTGGCGTTCTTCACCAACATCATCCATCGCTTCGGGGTCCCGAACTCAATCATCACCGACAATGGCACCCAGTTCACCGGCAAAAAATTCTTGGATTTTTGCGAGGATCACAACATCCGGGTGGACTGGGCCGCCGTAGCTCATCCCATGTCGAATGGGCAAGTAGAGCGTGCCAATGGCATGATCCTACAAGGGCTCAAGCCTCGGATCTACAACAACCTCAACAAGTTCGGCAAGCGGTGGGTGAAGGAACTCCCCTCGGTGGTCTGGAGCCTGAGGACGACGCCAAGCCGAGCCACGGGTTTCACGCCGTTCTTCCTGGTCTACGGGGCCGAGGCCGTCCTGCCCGCGGACCTGGAATACGGCTCCCCGAGGACGAGGGCCTACAACGAAGAAAGCAACCAAGCTAGCCGAGAAGACTCGCTGGACCAGCTGGACGAGGCTCGGGACAGGGCCTTACTACACTCGGCGCGGTATCAGCAGTCCCTGCGACGCTACCACGCCCGAGGGGTCCGACCCCGAGACCTCCAGGTGGGCGACCTGGTGCTTCGGCTGCGGCAAGACGCCCGAGGGAGGCACAAGCTCACGCCCCCCTGGGAGGGGCCGTTCGTCATCTCCAAAGTTCTGAAGCCCGGAACGTACAAGCTGGCCAACAGTCAAGGCGAGGTCTACGGCAACGCTTGGAACATCCAACAGCTACGTCGTTTCTACCCTTGAAATATTTCCAAGATCGTTCATATACCTCGCACCCACGCAAAGTTTAGTCAACAAGGAAGGGTCAGCCTCGCCTCGGCAGAGCCCGACCCTCCCTCGGGGGCTAAAAGGGGGGAAACCCCCTCTGCGTCAAAATTTTCCTCGAAAAGAAAATCTCTTTTACCAGAACGTCTTTCGTGCTTTTTGACTACTTCGAAAAGTGGGTCCTGGAAACGACGGAGTACACGTAAGCAGTCAAGGCTGACCGAGCCGAGGGACTCCTACGCCTCCGGGATACGGATACCTCACTCATCACCTTCTGCGATAAGTAACTCGCGCTCGGATAAGGCGAACCCGCGGATCGAACGAGTCTTTACGTACGAGAGCTCTTCTGTCGAAGCGATTCTTCGAGCCTTCTCGACCAAGTCGGTGACAGGGCTTCATGGGCGGGTAAAAGTACGCGTAAGCGGCAAGGCCGACCGAGCCGAGGGACTCCCACGCCTCCGGGATACGGATACCTCACTCATCACCTTCCGCGACAAGCAACTCTTGCTCGCACTAGCATCCCTGCTACCGACAAAAAGTCCAGATACTCGAAACGAGAGGAAAAGAGACGCAGCTTTATAACGCAACAAGGGTATGTGTTCTGGCCTCAACGGCCGCGCAAGGCCCACGCTACAAGACGATTTGACCCTGCAGGCTCGGATCTTGACGCTGGAAGAGGGCGATGACACCCTCGGCGTCGACAACACCTTCGGCAAGGCCCGACCTAGCCTCGGACGGCGACGCGGTCCGAGGGCCCTCCGCTCCGAAGGACGACGTCATCACCACGCTCGAGCAATCTCTGCCAGGGACTTCTCCGAGAACCCGGCCCGAGCGGACGGCTCGGCCGGCCACCTCCGGGGCCTCGGCCGACCGCCTTCCGAGGGCGCCTGCTTGGTTCGAAGCCTCGGCTGATCAACTCCGACATCGATCCTGCCAACGGACAACCTGGCTAGGCTCCGGCCAACCAGGTTTCATTTCCGAGCCAACTCCGCCTCTGCTCATGCTGATATCGCTACCCCTGGCCTCGGCTCGTCGAAGAGCGGCCGAGGGGTCTCTTTAACTAAGCTAGAGGAGCCTCGGACAACAGGGTCGACCGAGCCGAGGGACTCCTACGCCTCCGGGATACGGATACCTCACTCGTCACCTTGACACGAGGCGACTCATGCTTGGTGAAGCGGCTCAGACAATCAGCAGACGAGTCTTAGTGCTCGGAAATGAGGAAAAAACACGGCTCCGCGCCGTGGTTACATGCATGTTCAGGCCCCGAAAGCCGAAATGAACAAAAAACCCGGCACTCGAAGTGCCATTTACAAACGGAACTCCGGTTCCCCCCCCCCCGCAGGTGCGAACAACCCCACTCGATAGGGGCGGGCCTGCGGGGCGGCGAAAAAAACTCTCGCCCCCCGAGGACGAAAGCCAGCCATTCAGGCCGGGAGACGGAGACCCAGGGCTACTGACGGAGTTGGCAATCTCGTTGGTAGAGAAGCCACTTCCGTCCGCCGACGCCTCGGGACCCGCCACTTCCGACATGGCTGGAGGAAGTCTCCGTGATGCTGGAGGATGCCGTTCTCCCCCAGGCGCACGGGGAAGAAGAGGGCAACCGACCCACACGGAGACAGCTCCCTGACTCGCCTCGTCCTCCCTCTTGGCCAGGTGATGAAAATCCTTGAGGCTGAGGGAGGGGCGGGGGCCGCAGCCCGGCTCGCTTTCCCCCACCATCAAGCCGGAGGTCGCCCTCTTGGGTGACCGCCGGTGGAGGGGTGCGGCCGGGCTGCATGATGAAAATCCTTGAAGCCGAACGATGGCTGAAAGGTACCAACTCCCACGGAGTTGCGTTCCTCCAACGATGGGGCGAAAACACGGCGGTTCCCCCATCCGGGGGCCTGGAAGACGGAGAGACACAATGCATGGGGGAAGAAGGAGACATGGTCACCTTACGAAAGGGGGCGCCCTCCTTTTAAAGGCAACTCCCCCTGCTTGCACCCTCAACCGTCACGGGCTGAGTCTTCTCCAACACGCCTCCAAAGTTCTCCCCTGCGGCGCGGGGGCTGGGGCCCGCCTGTCATGCAGACCGGCTCTAAGAAGAAGCCGAACCGTCGCGCACGACGCACGCTACCACCCAGCGGTTACAAGCAATCCTCCACTTTCGCCCAGACCGGCGGGCGAAAGGGGCAGGCGGCCATGCAGGCGGCATGCAACCGCGCCAAGTGGACGCGCCTCTCCGACTCCTGACAAGCCAGCGCGACGGCTCAAGCCCACGCGTCGTGCAACTGGCGCGCCGGTTGCTGCATGCGAGCCGCTGTGCCACTCGCTCCACCACCGCACCTCCTCGATTGCGGAAACAATACCGCGATTCGAGGCGACCCAGCCCGCGACCCAGCAGCGCCAGCCTGGCGCAGCGGTCAAAAGCGGTCAAAAATGGGCCGGCAGTAATGACGGTGGCAGGCGCGCGAGAGCAGCGGTCACGCCATCTGCCCAGCTCATGTCCCATCCGGAGGCAGCAAGAGAACCCCCTCTCACGGCGTGAAGACGACGCGCCCGTGACCCGTACCTCGAACGGCTCGCGCACGCGCAACGGCAACCTCGCCAGCTACTCACCCCGGCGCGTTAACTCCGCGGCTCGACGGACAGCGCTACGGGCGGGAGCGGCTGGTGACGTTTCGCCTTCGCCAAAACAACCGCGCCGGAAAAAGGTACGCCACGACGTTCAATTTCGAATCCTTTTTCCCTTTTTTCCTTCTTTCTCTATCTCTTGCAACAGGGACCGAGAAGGGGGATAACCCCAAAGGGATCCTTCCCCGTGAAGGAACTAGGCTCCGAGCCTCCCTACTGATCAGGGGTTCGAAGGCTGGCCCCCCGAAGGGTTCAACAGCCGCCTCAGATCGCGTGGGCCCGACACCCACTACTGGTCAGGGGTTCGAAGGTCGGCCCCCAAAAGGTCCCACGACCGCCTCAGGCTACTCGGGCTCCGTGCCCCCTACTGATCAGGGGTTCGAAGGCTGGCCTGTCGAAGGGTTCACAGTCGCCCCAGACGCCGAGCGAGGGATGACCAGGGGTACGTTCGATACATAACCAAGGCTCGGGCTGCGCTCCCGAGGTACCCTAGGACATTTCCGAGACCAGCGGGAACGACTCTGTAACGGAATCCCGTCGGAGGGAGGCAACGAGCCCTCGGACCCCGTCGCTAGGGGACCGGGTCCGGCAGATCACCCGCAGGTACTTTTGGGCGTGCCTCCGGGCCCCTAGCCGACCCCCAACGAACGGGGCACGGACGTCCACTCGGATTACCCGATTGCAGCTCACCGGAGACACCATGTTCGGTGCCCATCGAGGGTAACATGGCGCACTCCCCCCCTCCTCCTTGCGGAAAGGCGACGTAGGGGCGTATATAAAAAAGCCGAGTCTGTCCCTGATCGTCCTCTCGCTCCGTGCAGAGGCTCGGGGGCTGCTCTCGCAAAACCAGCTCCGGCCAAACCGTTGACAGCGTCAACATACCAGCCCGAGAACTTGGGCCCCGACAGTGCACCTGGGTTACGCCCTGCTCGCATGAGGGAACCGCCAGACCAGCCGAGGCATTGCGCAAGGCATTAAGACCTCGAAGGAGTGAAACCACTCCTCTGAGGCCTCGGGGGCTACACCCGGCGGGTGCGCTCGCGCGCACCCACTGGAACCAAGTACCACCGAGAAAGGCTGGTCCCCTTGCAAAAAAGTGCGACGCAAGCCTCCAAGCGAGTGTTAACACTCTCTTCGAGGCTCGGGGGCTACTGTCGGGGACCATAATTAGGGGTACCCTCAAGACGCCTAATTCTCAGCTGGTAACCCCCATCAGCATAAAGCTGCAGAGGCCTGATGGGTTTGATTAAGTCAGGGATCAGTCCATACGAGCGACTTGATCACGCCACGACCGAGCCTAGCCTCGGGCGAGGGCAGCCGACCCTGAGATGACTCCGTCTCGCCTGAGGTCTCCTCTTTCACGGCAGACGCATCACCGGCTCGCCCGAGGCCCCGCCTTCGATAAGAAGTAACCCTGACTAAATCACCGCGCCAACCGACCAAATCCCTGGGGCCTTCAACGCAAAAGGTAAGACTGACGGATAGCCAGGCTTGGCCAAAAGCGCCAGAGGAAACTCCGCTCCGCCCGACCCAGGGCTCGGACTCGGGCTAAGGCCCCGGAAGACGGCGAACTCCGCTCCGCCCGACCCAGGGCTCGGACTCGGGCTAAGGCCCCGGAAGACGGCGAACTCCGCTCCGCCCGACCCAGGGCTCGGACTCGGGCTAAGGCCCCGGAAGACGGCGAACTCCGCTCCGCCCGACCCAGGGCTCGGACTCGGGCTAAGGCCCCGGAAGACGGCGAACTCCGCTCCGCCCGACCCAGGGCTCGGACTCGGGCTAAGGCCCCGGAAGACGGCGAACTCCGCTCCGCCCGACCCAGGGCTCGGACTCGGGCTAAGGCCCCGGAAGACAGCGAACTCCGCTCCGCCCGACCAAGGGCTCGGACTCGGGCTAAGGCCCCAGAAGACGACGAACTCCGCCTCGCCCGACCCAGGGCTCGGACTCCGCCTCGGCCTCTGCCGATCGATCTCCGCCTCGCCCGACCCCGGGCTCGGACTCTGCCTCTGTCTTGCAGGACGGACTCGACCTTGGCTTCGGAGGAGCCTCCACGACGCCCGACCTAGGACACGAGACCGCCACGTCAACAGGAAGCGTCATCATCACCCTGCCCTGAGCCGACTTGGGTCGCAGAGAACAAGACCGGTGTCCCATCTGGCCAGCTACGCCAGATAGGCAAATGATGGCGCCCCGCTAGACCATGACGACGGCGGCTCCCAGCTCCCTTACGAAAGCAGGAGGACGTCAGCAAGGGTCCAGCCACTCCGACAGCTGTCCCTCCGTCCGGCTCCGTTACTCCTCCAACAGCCACGACGCCACACCAACAGGGTGCCAAGATCTCTCCGGCTGCCACCTGGGCATGTACATAGGGCGCTAGCTCTCCCTCGCTAGACACGTAGCACCTTGCTACACCCCCATCTTGTACACCTGGATCCTCTCCTTACGACTATAAAAGGAAGGACCAGGGCCTTCTTAGAGAAGGTTGGCCTCGCGGGGACGAAGGGCAGGGGCAGGCGCTCTCTCGGGGCCGCTCGCTTCCCCTCACCTCGCGCGGACGCTTGTAACCCCCTACTGCAAGCGCACCCGACCTGGGCGCGGGACGAACACGAAGGCCGCGGGAATTCTCCGACTCCCCCACGACCCGGCTCCGGCCACCGACCGCTCTCTCTGTTCCCCCCTTCACGCTCGCCCACGCGCTCGACCCATCTGGGCTGGGGCACGCGGCACACTCACTCGTCGGCTCGGGGACCCCCCGGTCTCGGAACGCCGACACCAGCTGTGCAGAAAAGCTGTTCGTTAGAATCTAGGTGTTTGGATACACAGATTCTCAGATTGCAGATTCTGTTTGAATAAACTATACACAATGACACCGAAGCAACAAAAGGTCATTACATATAATTAGTGGAGTTCATTACAACATAACTACCATTACATTTATATATTTAACTACGGCAGTAAAGCATTAGCAATTGCATCTCGAAATACACTCATGTTTAACTCATTACATATAATTATCTTGCATTAGCTTTGTTGTACTCCTCCATAATTGAACCGATAAGTATTCAACTGCTTGAACTCATTCAGCATGGTCTCCAGAGGCCTGTCACTGATGAGTTCAATGTTCTGCCAGCCAATGATGCGCCCCATGGCAGCCCCATTTGGTTCTGCCCGAAGCTTTGCATAACGAGGAGTAACGTTGATAACTTTTTCAGCATCCAATGACACCTAAACATCATGGCAATGCAACAGTAATTAGCCACAATTTTAAGGGGGCAAAATAACCTACTGGGGTTGAAGTGATGACTGTTAGGGTGTCCTCCACGTTATCAGGAGCTAGGACAAAAGGATGGAGGGAAGAGTGATCAGGAGTTAGGGACAAAAGGATGTAGGGCACCTTCTACTCAGGATGTCAACCAATTGACTAATCTTGCCCTTAATCAAGGACAAAAAGGTATGGTGTTTTATCTGTTTGTATATTAATCTTACTCAAGAAAAGATAAGTGCATTATCTGTAGTTGTTAGAACTTGCACTACCGGAATCGCGTTCTTTGCCGAGTGTCTAAGACACTCGGCAAAGGCTATTTTACACTCGGCAAAGGCTTTGCCGAGTGTAACACTCGGCAAAGAACACTCGGCAAAGATTTCATCGGCAAAGGGTTCTTTGCCGAGTGCTTTTTTTCGGACACTCGGCAAAGACTTTGCCGAGTGTTAAAAAGCACTCGGCAAAGAAAAACACTCGGCAAATTAAGAATCGAAAAAATTTAAAAAAAATAGCAAAACATTTTTTAAATTCTAGGAACAACTCTCCAACCCTACTCTATTACCTTACCTGTTGCCCTATCATTTTTCACTATTATTTTGAATCAAACTTATATGTTTTGTAAATGGTGAGATTCGAACTCGCAACCTCTCACTCGCGCATACCCTCCTATACCACTACACTACTACACAAATTATGTTTATATTACGTTTCCATTCCCCATGTACTATAACAACTCGAGAGTAATTTAATTATTTAAGGCACTAAATGAGTTCATTTGAAAATGTGACCAACTATAAAGTTGCATAACTTTTTGAGATCTAAAAGTTTTATTTTAATAGTTTCTACATCCGAGACCGTTTTTAAAATTTGAATTTTAAATTTAAAAACTTCACATGAAATTTTCAATGATAAGATGATTTCAAATCAAAAAATTGTCAACTACAAAGTTTCATTACATTTCAAGACCTACAACTTTTATTTTGGTGGTTTTTCCATCCGAGACAGTTTGAAAAATTCAAATTTCACAATTCAAATATAGTTTTGCATAACAAGATGATTTCAAACTAAAACATTGTCAACTACAAAGTTTCATAACTCTTCAATACCTACAACTTTCATGTTGGTGGTTTTTCCTTTCGAAGTCGTTTTCAAAATTCAAATTTTAAAATTTTTAAATTCAGACGTAGTTTTCGTTGACAATATGACTTCAAATGAAAAAGTTGTCAACTATAAACTTTTATAACTTCTCAAGATCTACAAAGTTTATTTTGGTTGTTTGATAATTTGTTTATCTCAGATGATGGTTCTAACAATATGCACAAATTCTATACGTCTCTCTCGTAGTTTCATAAACTACGAGAGAGATATAGGTTTTATGAACAAATTTATTTTTATTTTGTCATATGAAGAAATGTTCAATATATAAATTGTACATCATGATGAGTTATACAAATTTGTAGTTGAAAACTTTTTCATTTGAATTAATTTACTACTTTAAAATGTGAATTTTAAATTGTCTTTGCCTAGTGTTGGAGAAAAAACACTCGGCAAAGAGCTCTTTGCCGAGTGTTGTATTCGTGACACTCGGCAAAGAGCCCTTTGCCGAGTGTCAAAAAAAGACACTCGGCAAAGAAACTCTTTGCCGAGTGTCAAAAATAAAACACTCGGCAAAGAGCTTCTTCGCCGAGTGTTTTCTTTTACCGAGGGTTTCTTGCGTGGCACTCGGCAAAGAGCTCTTTGCCAAGTGCCCGAAATAAAACACTCGGCAAAGAATATGGCACTCGGCAAAGAGCCAAATTCCGGTAGTGTTGGATTACTAAGTGTGATGCAGTTTATATCCAGAATTCTCTTCATTAGTCTGTTATTTCTATCAACGACAACTGAAAGTCTAGTGCAGAGTGGGACCAACAAAATTAAAGTTATTACTGAGAAGGTCCAGTGCAGTATTGCAGACTCTTTTTTGTGCAACTAGTGAGAATACAAACGCTCATATGAAAAAACTGGGCTATCCAACTCTATGAGCAGATCAACAAATTATCTGAAGTTCTGAACAATGTAATTTGCCAATAATGTAGAAAATGGTCAAACAGTCGGTTGCCAGTTCTTACTTGGGTACCCACATAGGATCTGTCCCGGAACCAATGAAAGTAACGTGAACAACACGTCCATGGTTCCAAGATCTGATTTCATTAACCAAACACATACCGCAACAGCCGCTTGCTGGACATCAGCATAAGAGCTACAAGTTCTCAACGACCTGAAATCGGTCCCCCCACGGCCCCACTGCATCTGCAGCCCGTTCACGCGCACGGAGAGGTCCGGCTCGCCGGCGGAGGCCGTGGCGCGGACGTACATCGCGCGCTGCCGCCCGGGGAGCAGCCGGCGTCGCTGCAGCTTTGAGGCGGCCGTCGAAGCGCGAAGCGTCAGCGATTCCATGGTGCGGTGGTCCTTGTTTTTTTGCGACGGCCGACGGGCTCCTCTGTTTTGGTAAGAATCTGAGGGAGTATCACGGATGAGGAGATCACGGCGGTGTTCATCCGTACCTGCGAAGCCGCCGGTGTGGGGAAGAGAGGGAGCGACGGCGGAGCGGTGGGTGCGCGAGAACCCTAGCGATGGAACCGAAGCGTTCACAAGAAGCCAACTGATGGCCGCTTCTCGGGCACCGTAGGCGGCTCGCTTCTATTCGAAGCGCTGCGAGGAAAAGCCGCCCGAGAAGCTGGCCGTTTGGTTACAGCTTCAGCTTCTGGCGGCCAGAAGCCGTCCAGAAGCTGAACCAAACAGGGACACTGTCCGGTGGCACACCGGACAGTCCGGTGCGCCGGACCAGGGCACACTTCGGTTGTCCCTTGCTCTCTTTGTTTGAACCCTTTTCTTGGTCTTTTTATTGGCTTTTTGTGAACCTTTGGTACCTGTATAACTTATAGACTAGAGCAAACTAGTTAGTCCAATTATTTGTGTTGGGCAATTCGACCACCAAAATCAATTAGGAAATAGGTGTAAGCCTAATTCCCTTTCAATCTCCCCCTTTTTGGTGATTGATGCCAACACAAACCAAAGCAAGTATAGAAGTGCATAATTGAACTAGTTTGCATAATGTAAGTGCAAAGGTTACTTAGAATTTGAGCCAATATAAATACTTATAAGATGCACATGGATTGTTTCTTTATTTTTAACATTTTGGACCACGCTTGCACCACTATGTTTTGTTTTTGCAAATTCTTTTGTAAATTTTTTTCAAAGTTCTTTTGCAAATAGTCAAGGGTAAATGAATAAAAGTTTGAGAAGCATTTTCGAGATTTGAAATTTTCTCCCCTGTTTCAAATGCTTTTCCTTTGACTAAACAAAACTCCCCCTCAATAAATTCCTCCTCTTAGTGTTCAAGAGGGTTTTAAGATACTAAATTTTGAATATACTACTTTCTCCCCTTTTTGAACACAATGAGATACCAATTTGAAAATCATACCAATTGAAAAACTCTTTTTAAAATTAGTTGGTGGTGCGGTCCTTTTGCTTTGGGCTAATACTTTCTCCCCCTTTGGCATGAATCGCCAAAAACGGATACTTTTAGGGAAATATAAGCCCTTTATAACTACTTTCTCTCCTTTGGCAAAGAAAACATGAGTGAAGATTATACCAAAGACAGAGAGATGCTCGGAGCGACGGCGAAGGATGAGTTATGGAGTGGAGTGGAGTGGAAGCCTTTGTCTTCGCCGAAGACTCCAATTCCCTTTCAAGACACCTATGACTTGGTTTGAAATGTACTTGAAAACACATTAGTCATAGTATATGAAAGAGACATGATCAAAGGTATATTAATGAGCTATGTGTGCAGAACATCAAGAGAAATTCCTAGAATCAAGAATATTCAGCTCATGCCTAAGTTTGTTAAAAGTTTGTTCATCAAGTGGCTTGGTAAAGATATCGGCTAATTGATCCTTAGTGTTAATATATGCAATCTCGATATCTCCCTTTTGTTGGTGATCCCTTAGAAAATGATACCGAATGGCTATGTGTTTAGTGCGGCTATGTTCAACGGGATTATCCGCCATGCGGATTGCACTCTCATTATCACATAGAAGCGGAACTTTGGTTAATTTGTAACCATAGTCCCTAAGGGTTTGCCTCATCCAAAGCAATTGCGTGCAACAATGGCCTGTGGCAATATACTCGGCTTCGGCGGTAGAAAGAGCGATGGAATTTTGCTTCTTTGAAGCCCAAGACACCAAGGATCTTCCCAAGAACTGGCAAGTCCCCGATGTGCTCTTTCTATTAATTTTACACCCCGCCCAATCAGCATTCGAATAACCAATTAAATCAAAAGTGGATCCCCTAGGATACCAAAGCCCAAACTTAGGAGTATAAACTAAATATCTCAAGATTCGTTTTACGGCCGTAAGGTGAGCTTCCTTAGGGTCGGCTTGGAATCTTGCACACATGCATACGGAAAGCATAATATCCGGTCGAGATGCACATAAATAGAGTAAAGAGCCTATCATCGACCGGTATACCTTTTGATCGATGGATTTACCTTCTGTGTCGAGGTCGAGATGCCCATTTGTTCCCATGGGTGTCTTGATGGGCTTGGCATCCTTCATCCCAAACTTGCTTAGAATATCTTGAGTATACTTTGTTTGGCTAATGAAGGTGCCCTCTTGGAGTTGCTTCACTTGAAATCCCAAGAAGTACTTCAACTCCCCCATCATAGACATCTCGAATTTTCGTGTCATGATCCTACTGAACTCTTCACATGTAGATTCGTTAGTAGACCCAAATATAATATCATCAACATAAATTTGTCATACAAACAAATCATTTACAAGTGTTTTGGTAAAGAGTGTAGGATCGGCCTTTCCGACTTTGAATCCATTAGTGATAAGGAAATCTCTAAGGCATTCATACCATGCTCTTGGGGCTTGCTTGAGCCCATAAAGCGCCTTAGAGAGTTTATAAACATGGTTAGGGTACTCACTATCCACAAAGCCGGGAGGTTGCTCAACATAGACCACTTCCTTGATTGGTCCATTGAGGAAGGCACTTTTCACGTCCATTTGATAGAGCTTAAAGCCATGGTAAGTAGCATAGGCTAATAATATACGTATTGACTCAAGCCTAGCTACGGGTGCATAGGTTTCACCGAAATCCAAACCTTCGACTTGTGAATACCCCTTGGCCACAAGTCGGGCTTTGTTCCTTGTCACCACACCATGCTCATCTTGCTTGTTGCGGAACACCCATTTGGTTCCTACAACATTTTGATTAGGACATGGAACCAAATGCCGTACCTCATTCCTTGTGAAGTTGTTGAGCTCCTCTTGCATCGCCACCACCCAATCCGAATCTTGAAGTGCTTCCTCTACCCTGTGTGGCTCAATAGAGGAAACAAAAGAGTAATGCTCACAAAAATGTGCAACACGAGATCTAGTGGTTACCCCCTTATGGATGTCGCCGAGGATGGTGTCGACGGGGTGATCTCGTTGGATTGCTTGGTGGACTCTTGGGTGTGGCGGCCTTGGTTCTTCATCCTCCTTGTCTTGATCATTTGCATCTCCCCCTTGATCATTGTCGTCATCTTGAGGTGGCTCATCCCTTTGATCTTCTCCTTCATCAACTTGAGCCTCATCCTCATTTTGAGTTGGTGGAGATGCTTGCGTGGAGGAGGATGGTTGATCTTGTGCATTTGGAGGCTCTTCGGATTCCTTAGGACACACATCCCCAATGGATATGTTCCTTAGCGCGATGCATGGAGCCTCTTCATCACCTATCTCATCAAGATCAACTTGCTCTACTTGAGAGCCGTTAGTCTCATCAAACACAGCGTCACAAGAAACTTCAACTTGTCCAGAGGACTTGTTAAAGACTCTATATGCCCTTGTGTTTGAATCATATCCTAGTAAAAAGCCTTCTTACAGTCTTAGGAGCAAATTTAGATTTTCTACCTCTTTTAACAAGAATAAAGCATTTGCTACCAAAGACTCTAAAATATGAAATATTGGGCTTTTTACCGGTTAGGAGTTTGTATGATGTCTTCTTGAGGATTCGGTGTAGATACAACCGGTTGATGGCGTAGCAGGCGGTGTTGACCGCCTCGGCCCAAAACCGATCCGAAGTCTTGTATTCATCAAGCATGGTTCTTGCCATGTCCAATAGTGTTCTATTCTTCCTCTCCACTACACCATTTTGTTGTGGGGTGTAGGGAGAAGAAAACTCATGCTTGATTCTCTCCTCCTCAAGGAAGCCTTCAATTTGAGAGTTCTTGAACTCCGTCCCGTTGTCGCTTCTAATTTTCTTGATTCTTAAGCCGAACTCATTTTGAGCCCGTCCCAAGAATCCCTTTAATGTCTCTTGGGTATGGGATTTTTCCTGCAAAAAGAACACCCAAGTGAAGCGAGAATAATCATCCACAATAACTAGACAGTACTTACTCCCGCTGATGCTTATGTAAGCGATCGGACCGAATAGATCCATGTGTAGGAGCTCGAGTGGCCTGTCAGTCGTCATGATGTTCTTATGTGGATGATGAACACCAACTTGCTTCCCTGCCTGACATGCGCTACAAATCCTGTCTTTCTCAAAATGAACATTTGTTAGTCCCAAAATGTGTTCTCCCTTTAGAAGTCTGTGAAGATTCTTCATTCCAACATGTGCTAGTCGGCGATGCCAGAGCCAACCCATGTTAGTCTTAGCAATTAAGCAAGTGTCGAGTTCAGCTCTATCAAAATCTACTAAGTACAGCTGACCCTCTAACACTCCCTTAAATGCTATTGAATCATCATTTCTTCTAAAGACAGTGACACCTACATCAGTAAAAAGACAGTTGTAGCCCATTTGACATAATTGAAAAACGGAAAGCAAATTGTAATCTAAGGAATCTACAAGAAAAACATTGGAAATTGAATGGTTAGGAGATATAGCAATTTTATCCAATTCTTTGACCAAACCTTGGTTTCCATCCCCAAATGTGATAGCTCGTTGGGGATCTTGGTTTTTCTCATAGGAGGAGAACATCTTCTTCTCCCCTGTCATGTGGTTTGTGCACCCGCTGTCGATGATCCAACTTGAGCCCCCGGATGCATAAACCTACAAAACAATTTTAGTTCTTGACTTTAGGTACCCAAATGGTTTTGGGTCCTTTGGCATTAGACACAAGAACTTTGGGTACCCAAACACAAGTTTTTGACCCCTTGTGCTTGCCCCCAACATATTTGGCAACTACCTTGCCGGATTTGTTAGTTAACACATAAGATGCATCAAAAGTTTTAAATGAAATGCTATGTTCATTTGATGCACTAGGAGTTTTCTTCTTAGGCAACTTAGCATGGGTTGGTTGCCTAGAACTAGATGTCTCACCCTTATACATAAAAGCATGGTTAGGGCCAGAGTGAGACTTCCTAGAATAAATTCTCCTAATTTTGCTCTCGGGATAACCGGCAGGGTATAAAATGTAACCCTCGTTATCCTGAGGCATGGGAGCCTTGCCCTTAACAAAGTTGGATAATTTCTTAGGAGGGGCATTAAGTTTGACATTGCCTCCCTGTTGGAAGCCAATGCCATCCTGAATGCCAGGGCGTCTCCCATTATAAAGCATACTACGAACGAACTTAAATTTTTCATTTTCTAGTTCATGCTCGGCAATTTTAGCATCTAATTTGGCTATATGATCATTTTGTTGTTTAATCATGGAAAGGTGATCATGTATAGCATTAACATCAACATCTCTACATCTAGTGCAAATAGTGACATGCTCAGTGGTAGATGTAGAGGGTTTGCAAGAATTAAGTTCAACAATCTTAGCATGCAATATATCATTTTTATCTCTAAGATCGGAAATTGTAACATTGCAAACATCTAGTTCTTTAGCCTTAGCAAGCAATTTTTCATTCTCCATCCTAAGGCTAGCAAGAGAAATGTTTAATTCTTCAATCTTAGCAAGTAAATCAACATTATCATTTTTAAGATTGGGAATTGAAACATTACAAGCATTTGAATCAACCTTAGCAATTAAACTAGCATTCTCATTTCTAAGGTTGTCAATGGTCTCATGGCAAGTGCTTAGCTCACTAGATAATTTTTCACATTTTTCTACTTCTAGAGCGTAAGCATTTTTAACTTTAACATGCTTCTTATTTTCTTTAATAAGGAAGTCCTCTTGGGTGTCCAAGAGATCATCCTTCTCATGAATAGCACTAATCAATTCATTTAATTTTTCCTTTTGTTGCATGTTTAGGTTGGCAAAAAGGATGCGCAAGTTATCCTCATCATTACTAGCATTATCCTCATCACTAGAGGTTTCATATTTGGTGGAGGATCTTGATTTTACCTTCTTCTTTTTGCCGTCCTTTGCCATGAGGCACTTGTGGCCGACGTTGGGGAAGAGAAGTCCCTTGGTGACGGCGATGTTTGCGGCATCCTCGTCGGAGGAGGAGTCGGTGGAGCTCTCCTCGGAGTCCCATTCCCGACAAACATGGGCATCGCCGCCCTTCTTCTTGTAGTACTTCTTCTTCTCCTTTATTCTCCCCTTCTTGTCGTCGCCCCTGTCACTGTCACTAGAAATAGGACATTTTGCTATAAAGTGACCGGGCTTACCACACTTGTAGCAAACTTTCTTGGAGCGGGGCTTGTAATCTTTCCCCCTCCTTTGCTTGAGGATTTGACGGAAGCTCTTGATGATGAGCGCCATCTCCTTGTTGTCGAGCTTGGAGGCGTCGATGGGTGTTCGACTTGGAGTAGATTCCTCCTTCTTTTCTTCCGTTGCCTTGAATGCGACCGGTTGTGCTTCGGACGTGGAGGGGCCGTCAAGCTCGTTGATCTTCTTTGAGCCTTTGATCATCAATTCAAAGCTCACAAAATTCCCGATTACTCTCTCGGGAGTCATTAGTGTATATCTAGGATTGCCACGAATTAATTGAACTTGAGTAGGGTTAAGGAAAACAAGTGATCTTAGAATAACCTTAACCATTTCGTGGTCATCCCATTTTTTGCTCCCGAGGTTGCGCACTTGGTTCACCAAGGTTTTGAGCCGGTTGTACATGTCTTGTGGCTCCTCCCCTTGGCGAAGTCGGAAGCGACCGAGCTCCCCCTCGATCGTTTCCCGCTTGGTGATTTTGGTCACCTCGTCTCCTTCGTGCGTGGTCTTTAGCGTGTCCCAAATCTCCTTTGCATTTTTCAACCCTTGCACCTTATTATACTCCTCTCGACTTAGAGAGGCGAGGAGTATAGTTGTGGCTTGGGAGTTGAAGTGTTGGATTTGGGCCACTTCGTCCTCATCATAATCTTCATCCCCTACGGATGGTACCTGTACACCAAACTCAACAACGTTCCATATACTTTTGTGGAGTGAGGTTAGGTGAAATCGCATTAAATCACTCCACCTAGCATAATCTTCACCATCAAACGTTGGTGGTTTGCCTAATGGGACGGAAAGTAAAGGCGTATGTTTAGGAATGCGGGGATAGCGTAGGGGGATCTTACTAAACTTCTTGCGCTCATGGCGCTTAGAAGTTACGGACGACGCGTCGGAGCCGGAGGTGGAAGGCGATGAAGTATCAGTCTCGTAGTAGACCACCTTCCTCATCTTCTTTTTCTTGTCGCCACTCCGATGCGACTTGTGGGAAGAGGATTTCTTTTCCTTCCCCTTACCCTTGTTGCGGGACTCTTCCGATGAAGTCTTCCCGTGGCTTGTAGTGGGCTTGTCGCCGGTCTCCATCTCCTTCTTGGCGTGATCTCCCGACATCACTTCGAGCGGTTAGGCTCTAATGAAGAACTGGGCTCCGATACCAATTGAAAGTCGCCTAGAGGGGGGGGTGAATAGGGCGAATCTGAAATTTACAAACTTAATCACAACTACAAGCCGGGTTAGCGTTAGAAATATAATCGAGTCCGAGAGAGAGGGTGCAAAACAAATCGCAAGCGAATAAAGAGTGTGACACGCGGATTTGTTTTACCGAGGTTCGGTTCTCACAAACCTACTCCCCGTTGAGGTGGTCACAAAGACCGGGTCTCTTTCAACCCTTTCCCTCTGTCAAACGGTCCCTCGGACCGAGTGAGCTTCTCTTCTCAAATCAATTGGGAACCAAACTTCCCGCAAGGACCACCACACAATTGGTGTCTCTTGCCTTGCTTACAATTGAGATGATCACAAGAAAGAATGAAAGAAAGAAGCAATCCAAGCGCAAGAGCTCAAAAGAACACAACAAATCTCTCTCACTAATCACTAAAGCCTTGTGTGGAATTGGCAGAGGATTTGATCACTTTGGTGTGTCTTGTATTGAATGCTTAGCTCTTGTAAGTAGTTGGAAGGTGGAAAACTTGGATGTCTTGAATGTGGGGTGGTTGGGGGTATTTATAACCCTAACCACCAAACTAGCCGTTTGGTGAAGGCTGCAGTCGACGGGCGCACCGGACAGTCCGGTGCGCCACCGGACAGTGTCCGGTGCACCAGCCACGTCACCAGGCCTTTGGGTTCCGACCGTTGGAGCTCTGTCTTGTGGGCCCGCCTGGCTGTCCGGTGGCGCACCGGACAGGTCCTGTAGACTGTCTGGTGTGCCACACGCGCGTGCATTGCTCCTCTGTGCGTGCATGCGCGCATTTAATGTGTTGCAGTCGACCGTTGTGCGCGAAGTAGCCGTTGCTTCGCTAGCTCACCGGACAGTCCGGTGTGCACCGGACATGTCCGGTGAATTTTAGCGGAGCGGAAATCCGAAGCTGGCGAGTTCAGAGTCGCTCTCCCTTGGGGCACTGGACACTGTCCGGTGAATTATAGCGAAGCGCCTCTGAGAATTCCTGAAGGTGAAGAGTTCAGCTTGGAGTCCCCTGGTGCACCGGACATTGTCCGGTGGCACACCGGACAGTCCGGTGCGCCAGACCAGGGCACACTTCGGTTGTCCCTTGCTTTCTTTGTTTGAACCCTTTTCTTGGTCTTTTTATTGGCTTTTTGTGAACCTTTGGTACCTGTATAACTTATAGACTAGAGCAAACTAGTTAGTCCAATTATTTGTGTTGGGCAATTCAACCACCAAAATCAATTAGGAAATAGGTGTAAGCCTAATTCCCTTTCAGCAGTAGAACTCATGGGCGAGACAATCTCGTTCGCTCCTCGGAAGGCCATAAAGTCCCAAGTCTTGGCGGACTTCGTGGCTGAATGGGTCGACACCCAGCTGCCAATAGCTCCGATCCAACCGGAACTCTGGACCATGTACTTTGATGGGTCGCTGATGAAAACAGGAGCCGGTGCAGGCATACTCTTCATCTCACCCCTCGGGAAACATCTCCGCTACGTGCTGCGCCTCCATTTCTCGGTGTCAAACAACGTGGCCGAGTACGAGGCTCTGGTTAATGGGTTGCACATCGCCATCGAGCTAGGGGTTCAGCGCCTCGACGCTCGTGGCGACTCGCATCTTGTCCTCGACCAGGTCATGAAGAACTCCCACTGCCGCGACCAGAAGATGGAGGCCTCCTGCGACGAAGTTTGATGCCTGGAAGACAAGGTCTACGGGCTGGAGCTCAACCACGTCTCTCGACGGTACAACGAGACTGCGGATGAGCTGGCGAAAATAGCCTCGGGGCGAACAACGGTTCCCCCTAACGTCTTCTCCAGAGACATACATCAACCCTCCGTCAGGATCGATGACACGCCCGAGCCCGAGGAGACCTCGGCCCAGCCCGAGGTACCCTCGGCCGCCGAAGGTGAGGCCCTACGTGTCGAGGGAGAGCGGAATGGGGTTGCGCCAAATCGAAACTGGCAGACCTCGTACCTGCAATATCTCCACCGAGGAGAGCTACCCCTCGACAAGGCCGAGGCTCGGCGACTGGCGCGGCGCGCCAAGTCGTTCGTCTTACTGGGGAATGAAAAGGAGCTCTACCACCACAGCCCCTCGAGCATTCTCCAACGGTGCATATCCATCGCCGAGGGACAGGAGCTATTGCAAGAAATACACTCGGGGGCTTGCGGTCACCACGCAGCACCTCGAGCCCTCGTGGGAAACGCCTTCCGACAAGGCTTCTACTGGCCGACCGCGGTGGCCGACGCCACTAGGATTGTACGCTCCTGTCAAGGGTGTCAATTCTACGCAAGACAGACACACCTGCCCGCTCAGGCCCTGCAGACAATACCCATCACCTGGCCATTTGCTGTGTGGGGTCTGGACCTCGTCGGTCCCTTGCAGAAGGCACCCAGGGGTTTCTCGCACCTGCTGGTCGCCATCGACAAATTCTCCAAGTGGATCGAGGTCCGACCCCTAACCAGCATCAGGTCCAAGCAGGCAGTGGCGTTCTTCACCAACATCATCCATCGCTTTGGGGTCCCGAACTCCATCATCACCGACAATGGCACGCAGTTCACTGGGAAGAAGTTCCTGGACTTCTGAGAGGACCACCACATCCGTGTGGACTGGGCCGCCGTAGCTCACCCCATGACGAATGGTCAGGTGGAGCGTGCCAACGGTATGATTCTGCAGGGACTTAAACCGAGGATCTACAATGACCTCAACAAGTTCGGCAAGCGGTGGATGAAAGAGCTACCCTCGGTGGTTTGGAGTCTGAGGACGACGCCAAGCCGAGCCATGGGTTTCTCGCCGTTCTTTCTAGTCTATGGGGTTGAGGCTATCTTACCCACAGACTTAGAATACGGTTCCCCGAGGACAAAAGCGTACGACGCCCGAAGCAACCAGATCAGCCGAGAAGACTCACTGGACCAGCTGGAAGAGGCTCGGGGCGTGGCCTTACTACACTCGGCGCGGTATCAGCAGTCTCTACGACGCTACCACGCCCGAGGGGTTCGGCCCCGAGGCTTCCAGGTGGAAGACTTGGTACTTCAGCTGCGGCAAGACGCCCGAGGGCGCCACAAGCTTACTCCTCCCTGGGAAGGGCCGTTCATCGTCGCCAAGATTTTGAAGCCCGGAACATACAAGCTGGCCAACGATCAAGGCGAGGTCTACAGCAACGCTTGGAACATCCAACAGCTACGTCGTTTCTACCCTTAAGATGTTTCAAATCGTTCATATACCTCGTTTCTCTTTACATACATAAGTAAAGTCTAACTGTCAAGGAAGGATCAGCCTTGCCTCAGCAAAGCCCGACCCTCCCTCGGGGGCTAGAAGGGGGGAACCCCCTCTGCGTCTTCCTCGGAAAAAATTTTCTACTAAGAAAGATTTTCTACCAAAATGACTTTCGTGCCTTCTCGACTATATCGATAACAGAATCCTGCAAACGGGTAAGAGTGCACGTAAGCGGCAAGGTCGACCGAGCCGAGGGACTCCTACGCCTCCAGGATATGGATACCTCACTCATCACCTTCCGCGAAAAGCAACTCTCGCTCGGGTAAGCGATTCTGCTACGGTGCTACCGACGAACAAGTCCTGATACTCGAAACGGGAGGAAAGGAAACACAGCTTTATAACATAAGTGTTTAGGCCTCAGCGGCCGCGAGAAACACACACACGCTGCAGACAAACTGTTCCGGCAGGATCAGACATTGGCAGGGCCACCCTCAGCGTCGTCTCCACTCTCGGCAAGATCTGGCTCGGCCCCAGACGGCGATGCAGGCGGAAGGATCTCCACCTCAAAGGAGGACGCCAGCACCGCGCTTGGGCCCGCCGCGGCCGTGTCAAGCCTCTGGACCTCGGCCAACGCCGCCTCGTCTTCATCGGGTAGGCAGTACCCCTCACTGACCCGCTCTAGATCCACATCATAGTGGGAAGCAAGCACGGCGAAGGCCCGCCTAACGTCGTGGTGCAGTGCCCCGCGGAGTCTGCTGCGCACATGGCTGCCCAAGGCCCGCAGGTGACTCTGGGGGGAGCTACCCGAGGGGACGTCGTCAAGGTCAAAGGCCCGGCAAAAGTCCGAGATGGCCTCGGACATAGCCACGCGGTCGGCCTCCTTCTGCTCGACCACCTGGGCGAGCGCCTTGACAGACTCTGCAGGGAGCCGAACAAAATTCTTCAGACACAGGCTAAAGAATGAGGCTGAATCGAGGTCACAAAGCGGTCGAAACATACCTTCGGCTCAGGCGCGCTCCTGCGAGGCCACGGCCTGGGCGGACTGGGCAGACCCCACGGCTACGGCCAGGCCCTCAGCAAGGGTCCCGACCCGAGCGAACGCCTCGGCTAGCTGCTCTATAGCCTCAGCCAGCTGACCCCTAAGGGCCTCAGCCCGGCCCACGGCCTCGGCAGCTTGGCTCCGAGATTGGTCCCGCTCGCCGATGACCTGGCCAAGCTCCAGCTGCCGCAGCTGCATCTCTGTCCGTGCCAACGCCGCCTCTGCCCGCGCCGCCGCTACCTCCAACTTCAGCTCATCACGGAGCAGCCGAAGGTCCGCCACCTCGGTGCTCCATTGGGTGAGGCGTTCATTAGCCTCGGCAAGCGCGACCCTCTGAGACCACAGCGAATCCCAGACGCCGCTCTCGCGGCGGATGAACAACGACTTGGCGGTGCTCGCATCCGCCAGTTCCTGAGGAAGGAAAGCAGGGTATTACAAAGAATGCCTTGGTCACGCAAGGTGTATGCCTAAAATCCTTACCTGGAGGACCCGGGGAACGTCCCTGGAAAGAATCTCCATAGTCGACCGAAGCGACCCCATTGCCGCCTCAGCATGCTCATGGAGCTCATCCCGAGACTGCTCCTCCCGCTCATCATTGAGGAGGAAGAGGGGTTCCGAGGCGCCGCGGCTCCAGAACCGGAACGCCGGCCCACACCACTCATTGGGGTTGTGCCGCTTGGGGATAAGGACGCTGCTCCCCAAGATGGGCCGCGGTTCGGCGTGGCCCTCCCCCAAGGCGTCGGGCCCCCCTGCAGTCAACGCTTCGGGAACCATCGCTGTCGACGTGCTGGGCCTCCTCTCGGCCAAGGAGGCGGGCCCCCGATCACCGACTTCGGCAACAGCGACCGCCCTCTCCTTGTGGCCGAGACTGGGGAGGTCAGGGGCAACCTCGAGCAGCAGCGCCTCAGCCATCCCAACGTCAGGAGCGACGGGCGGCTCCACGGGCGAATCAGCAACAGCCCCGGCAGGAGTCGACGCCGGCGCCGACAACAGGTCAGGCGGGCTTAGGGCCACGACCGCGTTGGCAATCTCCTCCGGCACGATGGCCGCCCTGATAGGGGGATCGGCCCGGGGGACTTACCCCATGGCAACTCGTGCCGCCTGGGCCCCCCGCTTGAGGGCGCTTTGCGCGAAGGACAGCCAACCGGCCTGGTGCACCGTGGCACCAGCTGCAGAGGCCAGCCCCATCTTAAGGGCCTTCCTGGGGCCAGACCAGTCGAGCTCTGTCTCCGCTTGCTGAAAGAAGGAGAGAAGACAAGATCAAGACACACAGAGGAAAAAACCAAAGCAGAGGTATCCTCGGATACTTACCCACTCCGGACCAGGGCCAATCGTGCCTGCGGGGAGGCCCCTCGGGCCCCGGCCCTCGCAGGCGCTGCCGAGGGTAGCCCCGCTGCCGACTCCGGCGCCGCCTCCACCTCGGGCGCCCGAGGCGCCAAAGGAGCGGCCCGCCCAGGCGTCGTCACGGTGGCCGAAGGACCAACTTCCTGTGCAGCCGGCACGGGCGACTGCTCTTGGTGGACAGGCGGATCGGCCTGACTCCCCGAAGTCTCCTCAACTACCTCGGCCAAGGGGTCAAGTACCCCCTCGGCCTGTCCCCGCTCCTCGGACCGGGACCTTGATGTCCCGGCCCCAGATACTGATGGCGCTAGCCCACTTGGAGGCTGGCTCGGCGACCCCTGGCCTAGTCTCAGATCCGGGCAGAGGCCAAGACGGGCCGCCATGTCGTCGTCCTCGTCATCATCGTCATCATCGTCGTCGTCAGGCGTCTCCAGCGACGGCTCCCTCGGGAGCCCGTCCCTCTCCTGCCTCCGACGACGCCTCTCCAAGGCATCCCGAGCCCGCATCCGCTCGCGGGCCTGGGCCTTTTCCGCGTCCTTCTTCTCCTTTTTCTTCTCCACAACGACCCTCCGCGCGGCTCGGTCCACTACGTCCTCCAGGACCGGTGGCAGGGAGGGCTTGTAAAACCCCAACCCCTGGAAACGAACGGAAATCCCGACGGTAAGAATCAAAGGCAACTCGGCGCAGAATAGGAGAAGGGCGGACACTCACCAGGGACACATACCCACGCTCGGGACGCATCACGGGCTGGGTAAGGGCGCCGGCATCCAGCCTCCCTACCGTGCCTGCTACTCGCCTACGGAGGTCGTCGGTGGAGAGGGAAGCCGAGGACATTTGCGAACCCTCCAAATCAATCCCCGGCTTCATCTCCGAAAGCAGCAACCGCCGCTCCGCCAAAGGGAGCACCCTCCGGCGATGGATGGCGGCAACCACCCCCGCAGCGGTGAGCCCCCCATCTCGTAACCTCTGCAAGGCCTCCAGAAGAGGCTGGAGCTTCTCCTGTTTCTCGCGCGTGGCCCCCAACGCCAGTTGCTGCTGGCGGCAGTCACCACTCGTTGAGAAAACGACGGGAGCCTTCCGTCGTCATTCCGGAGGTAAAACCACCGGCGCTGCCACCCCTTGTTCGAAGACACAAGGATGGCAGGGATGTACAGCTGCGTGCGCCCCGGCCTCAGCTGGAGGGTGCAGCCACCGGCCCGCACCGCCATACGGACCTTCTTTGCCTCCGTCGTCGAGGCAAAGAGCTCCGCGGAGAAGAGATGGGTCCATAGATCCCAGTGGGGGTCAATCCCCAGAAAACCCTCGCAAACCGCCGCGAAGATGGCCGCTTGTGCGATGGAGTTGGGGTTGAAGTTGTGCAGCTCCACCCTGTAGTAGTGCTGGAGCACCCGCATGAAACGGCTCGCTGGCACTCCGAACCCCCGCTCGTGGAAGGAGACGAAACTAACCACATACCCCGGCGGTAGAGTCGGGTCGGCCTCGCTCGCAGGGGCCATCCACTCCGGCAGCGGGTCACCGGAGAGGGGACGGAGCAAACCATCGGCGACAAGGGCCTCCAGATCGTCCACTGTGACGGTGGAGAAAGGCCACGGATCACGCGGCGGAACGACAGTCACCTTATCAGCCATCGCTGAACGAAGGGGTGGAGGTAGAGGGGACAGGGTGCACAGTTTTCTTTTCTCTGGCTATTCTCTTAGGTTGCGGAAACCAAAGCAGAAGGCAAGTACAAATGGCAGAGTAAAGAACCACCACCGGCCTCTCTTTCGGGTATATGAAGGCCCGGGCGAGATCCCTTCAAAACTTCGCCCGAACCCACCGCGAAATTCAAACTCGAAGGCGAAACGCCCGTTCCTCGAACGACTCACGCACGCGCAATGGCCGCCCCGTGAATTGCTCGTCCTGTCGCATTAACTCCTCGGCAGGGCGAGCGACACCTTTGTGAGGCGAAGCGGGCGTCGTTTCACCTCCACCGTGATGATCGCGTCAAAAAAGGTGTGCCACACCGTTTATATTCATATCCTTTTCCTCTTCCCCTTTCTCTCTCTTGCTACAGGGACCGGGAAAGGGGATATTTCGAAAAGGGATCCTTCTCCACGAAGGAAGCGGGCCCCGAGCCCTCCTACTGATCAATGGTTCGAAGGCTGGCCCCTTGGAAGGGTTCGACAGCCGCCCAGAGCACTCGGGCTTCAAGCTCATGACTGATCAGGGGTTCGAAGGCTGGCCCCTCGGAAGGGTTCGACAGCCGCCTCAGAGCACTCGGGCTCCGCGCCCACTACTGATCAGGGGTTCGAAGGCTGGCCCCTCGGAAGGGTTCGACAGCCGCCCTAGAGCACGCAGAGCGAGGGATGACTCTGGGTACGTCCGTTACATCGCCGAGGCTCGGGCTACGCTCCCGAGGTACCCTAGGACATTTCCGAGACCAGCAGGAGCGATTTTGTAACGGAATCCCATCAGAGGGAGGCATCGAGCCCTCGGACCCTATCGAATGGATCTGGGTCCGGCAAATCACCTGCAGGTACTTTTGGAGCGCGCCTCTGGGCCACTAGCCGACCCTTATCGAATGGGGCACGGGCATCCACTCGGATCACCCGTTAGCAACTCACTGGAGACACCATGTTCGGCGCCCTCTGAGGGCAACATGGCGCTTCCCCCCTTCCTCCTTGCGGAAAGGCGACAAAGGGGCGTATAATAAAAGTCGAGACAGTCCTTGATCGTCCTCTCACTCCGTGCAGAGGCTCGGGGGCTGCTCTCACAACCCGGCTACGGCCAAACCGTTGACAGCGTCAATAGACCAGCCTAAAAACTCGGAACCTGACCATGCACCCGGGCTACAATCAGGTCGCACGAGGGAACAACTAGGCCAGCCAAGGCATCGCGAAAGGCATTAAGACCTCAGAGGAGTCAAACCACTCCTCCGAGGCCTCGGGGGCTACACCCACCAGAACGAAGTGTAACCAGGAAAGGCCGGTCCCCTCGCAAAAAAGTGCGGCAAAGCCTCCAAGCGAGTGCCAACACTCCCTTTGAGGCTCGGGGGCTACTGTCGGGTACCGTAATTAGGGGTACCCCCAACACTCATAAACACGGATGGTAACCACCATTACAAGCTGCAGAGACTGATGGACGCGGTTCAGGTCAAGGCTTCGTCTACCCAAGGGGCGCGATCTCGCCTCGCCCGAGCCCAGCCTCGGGCGGGAACTGTAGCCCCGGACGAAATTACGTCTCGCCTGAGGGCCTCCTCAGGCAGTGGGCGCACCCTCGGCACGCCCGAGGCCCAACTCGAGCAGGCTTCGTCGAGAAGCAACCTTGGCCAAATCGCCTCTCCAACCGACCGTATCGCAGGCGCATTCAATGCAAGGATCGCCTGATACCTTATCCTGACACGCGTGCCTCAGTCGGCAGGTCGAAGTGACCGCAGTCACTTTGCCCTTTCACTGACCGACCTGACAGGAAAACAGCGCCGCTCGCTCCGCTCCGACTGCTGTGCCACCCACCAGGATGAGGCTGACAACAGCCAAGTTCAGCCTCAGGCGCAACATGAAGCTCCGCCTCGCCCGACCCCAGGGCTCGGCCTCAACCTCGGCCTCGGAAGGTGGTCTCCGCCTCGCCCGACCCCAGGGATCAGCCTCAACCTCGGCCTCAGAAGGTAGTCTCCGACTCGCCCGACCTCAGGGCTCAGCCTCGCCCGACCTTGGGCTCAGACCGACCGCGCCATGGGGGATACATCATTACCCTACCCCTAGCTAGCTCAGGCTACGGAGAACAAGACCGGCGTCCCATCTGGCTTGCCCCGGTAACGAGTAATGATGGCTCCCCGCGTGTGTCCATGACGACGACGGTTCTCAGCCCCCTATGGAAGTAGGGAAACGTCAGCAAGCTCCTAGCAGCACCAACAACTGTACTTCTACAGGGCGCATGCACTTCTCTGACGGCCACGTTATCGCCTACGCAGGGCTCAAGCACTTCCCCGACAGCCACGTTGGCATGTACACAGGGCTCCGGCACCTCTCTGCCGGACACGTTAGCGCCTAGCTACACCCCCCATTGTACACCTGGACCCTCTCCTTACATCTATAAAAGGAAGGTCCAGGGCCTCCATGCAGGAGGGTCACGCGGGAGAACGAGCTGACGAACAGGCTCACACTCTCTCGCGAACGCTTGTAACCCCTACTACGAGCGCATCCCCTTGGCGCAGGATAACACGAGCCGCGTTTTTCCCTCTTGTGTTCCATCTCGCGCCAACTAATCTGGGCTGGGACACGCAGCAACAAATTTACTCATCGGTCCAGGGACCCCCCGGGGTCGAAACGCCGACAGCACGGGCCGCCGGCTGGCAGCCTGTCCTTGCACAGTGCTGGGCCGAGCTCATAGCTTTCGGCTCGGAATGGTTTAGGGTTTTCTTTTATTATGTATCCTGTGTTTTGTAAAATTCAATAAAAATAATAGAAAATACAAAAACTATGAGACTAATTTTGTTGGATTCACAAAATTACAACCTTTCTGCTAAAATGGTTTTAGGATTTTTCAAGCAAAGAACTAATTTAAAGTGATTAAAGTGTGTCCCTTTTATGTTTGTATGAATTTTAGTAGTAAAAACTGAGCATTACAAATTATGAATTTTTTTGGGGAAGCTTACTTTGGTCATATTGACATCTTGTTAAAGTTTGAGCATGTTTGGAAGTAGTTTGCTCACAAAACTTGTAGTTGACCAAAATAGAGAAAGATTAATTCTTAATTAAGTAAAAGGTTAAGTGTTTTGAAGAAGAGATCAAGTTACCAAATGGGTTTTTGGGTTTTTGGATGAAGTTAAAAAATGTTTAGCTCCCTAGTGATTCTAGCAAGTCAAGTTAGTTTGTACTGTCTTTAAAAGAATATGAGCTAGTTAGTTTAGTGGTCTTGCAGTAGCACCGCGAAGGAAAGTTGTATTCAAAAAGGTTCTTGTGGTTATCTTCTATACAAGTTTGTATTTTCATGGCATAACATAAGCATTCATGATCATGTTATTACATGTAGAGCTCTAAGAAGAAGTTGATATCAAAGAGGAGTCTGTTCCAGAGCCTGAGTGTCCACCGGTTGGATATAGTGCTCCTTGTGACATCTTAGTTGAGGAACCTGACTCTCTTCCACAGCAAGGCAAGCCACAGTGCATTCATCCTTTCCTTGTTGTTTACAAAATTTTACCACCTTATATGATGCATTAGGTGATAAGAGTTGTGTGATCAAACAATTGTTGCATTACCATCCTTGATACCTGTTTTACAAAAAATAGTGATGCTTAGTCCTGATTATTAATTAAGGTTTGAAAATGATTTTGATCTCTGAATATTGTTTTCATAAAAATGGGCTTGGGATGATGAAGGCATCAAGACCTTGATGAATTCATCATTCAGAAAGAGTACCTCTCTCAGGTACCAAGTTTTGGGAAATAATTTAAAAATTAAAACTAGACGTTAAGCAGTAAAGTTCATCTGTCTATGTCACTTAAGGACCGTTCGAGTAGGCCTGTTAGACAAAATTTTGTTAGCTGGTCACATGTCCTGGTATGGGACGGGATAAGCCTAATCTCATTTTACCAATACCTGAAAGGCTACTACACACTAGGAGTGGAGAGATGGCAAGAGTAACGTGTACCCACCTGACAAGAAGCTGGATGGTGGGGTACTATACTCTCGGTGTGGCGTGAATCTATTCTGGTCTTGGAATAGCAGGGGCAGGTTGGCATATGCAAGGGTTAAATAATACATATGTCGTGTGGTTAGAGATCTCTGGCTCGATATAAATCGATTCGATTCGTGTGCTTCCTTAGATATGGAGACTTGATCGTCTCACTTACATCATAGCGTAATAAGTGAAACATAAATTGGCTAAAAAGAAAGTTAGTATAGGCGAAGTGAATGATCTAGATTAGGCAAATCTAGATTCAGGAAATAACTTAACTTGTGAAGTTAAAACATGATTTAAGGATCTACTACAGTAAGCTTTTATGCAAAAAAGAGTCCTTGAAACTCGATGAGCTTTACCTTAATTCTCAAAAGCTAGCATACCCTTCTTGTCTTTTTCTTTAGTCGGGTAAGTCTTGCTGAGCAATTGTCTACCTAGAGTTTTATTCTCTATATTTTTGCAGGAGAGGTTCTTGATACCTTTAACTTTTGTTAGTTGCATCATGTGGCAGTGTTTGGAGAATGTGATGTCTTTGTGTGAACTCTTTTGGGAAGACTCTACCTTTCCAAGTATTGTAAAAAGTTAAGCACTTTGGTACTATTAGGCCTTTAATAGTTACTACTCTTTCTATATTGTAAAACTTGAGCTTTGAATATGTGAAATTATGTTATTGTAAAGTCTTTCGTTCTATCTCCGATGTATGTTTACTGAAGGTTGATTATTTGTAATGTACATCTTTATGGGTTTGTGTTCGATCTATTGTGAATGTAAAAGCAAGTTCCTTGGAACTCGGTAAACCCTATTAAGTTATCTGGTATACTTACATAACCATCTGATGCTATTGTGGTAAATATTGATACAAGTGGGCCCTATAACTTAGTTGGGACGTGACAACAGAAAAGAGAGAAGCAAAATAATAAGTTTAAGGTCTTGTTTGGAAGCAATCCAATTTTTTAAAAACTGGTTTTTATCTAGCTAGGAGAGACCAACTTCTTGGTTTTCAAGAAACTGAGAATCTAATTTCTATAAACTGAGGCATAAAATGGTATGTTTAGAACCACCTCCATTTTAATAAACCAGTTTTTTAGAAACCGGTTGCTTCAAAACAGACCCTAAATTAATCCATAATTCTGTTTCGATGGTATGATATGGTACATACTTTTGTTAAATCGAAACCCAAATTATAGATGATATTGGGTCGGAGCCGTTGTAACGACGTCTATAATAGCAATAATCTCTTAAAAACAGGTACGTAGTATTTATTAGATTTGTAGATGCCCTTACCGGCCAAACACACGATTCGCCTCCCAACGCTACTACCCCTTTCCTTTCAACTTCCGCCCGCCGGCGCCAGCCGCAACCGAACAATCCAAGCAACGCGTCAGGCGCCGCCATGGCCACGTGGCGCCTCCGCCGCGCCGGTGCCGCCCTAGCTGCCTCCTCCACCCTCGCCGCTGTCCTCGCCGCCTCATCGGCTTCCGCCACCGACCCGTCCGCCGCCGCCCTAGAAGCGGCAAGGCAGCGTGTTGCGCGGTCGGGGGCCACGCCGCCCCTGCGAGACGCGCAGCGTGCGGCGCTGGCAGGGTCCACCCCTGCTGAGCCCCTAGACGTGCTCGTCGTTGGCGGCGGCGCCACCGGATGCGGCGTCGCGCTCGATGCCGCCACCCGCGGGCTCCGTGTAGGCCTTGTGGAGCGCGAGGATTTCTCTTCTGGAACCTCCTCCCGATCCACCAAACTCATCCATGGCGGTGCGTGGTCTTGTCCAAACCCTGGGGTCTACGGACCCCCCCTCCTGTGTTTTTCCCAAATTTCAGCTGCTACGAATCCTTTATTAGAGTACCACAGTCAGCAGTCTGATCAAGAGTGTAACAGTTTGATGAACTAATGTGCCCTATTTGATGCTTGGTGATGTTAGGTCGGTAGTGCTATGCACTATCTTAATAGCACATACAATTATTGTCTGGCTACATTAGCAAGTGGATCTGTTGAATTTGTGTTGGAAATACCTATCCTACGATGGCATTGCACTACTTTGCTAGTGGCACAATATTTGCTCTTAGCAAGCCCTGGCTTTGTTTGAGCAATGCAAATTTATTCCTAATATATGTTTATGCCTGTCTAGGAACCTGTATTGTGGTACTGACCATTCCTGACTGATGCTATTTGTCAACATGTTGATAAAATGTTTACTGTCCATTAGACTATCCATGCTACATTCAAAAGATGAGGCTCATCTTGCATCTAGACATTCTCTAATTGTATTTTATTTTACTTGTACATTAAGAGACATATGAGGTGAAAACATAAAAGATCCCCATAAAGATTTACTAGGCAATCCTGGATATTGAGTTACGTTCTAAAATTTCAAGGATAATTTCAAAATGAGCTAGGGGAACAGAAAATGAACTTAACAATGCATTTCATAAGAATGTTTCCTAAGGTTCTTATTACTCAACTTTGTTGGGACTTTTTCATGTCGATTTGATGGTCAAACCAAAACCTTTTCCAAGGTTCCTAAAATTAGTTGGTTTTCACTTGATATACTGTGCCAGCTATGTCTAATTTGCTGTTAACTTTGACCCAACAAAGATATAAGGTTAACTTTCTCCCTGTTACTTTGAAAATGTCTTGCTCTTGTGTTCCCTCTTACTGAATACTGATGCAATAAATTTATTCTGCTTTCTGCCATAGTAATATCATTTGCAGATACATTTCTAGCTTGAAACAAATGCATGGATGAACATACTATAAAGACTGCGTAAAATTTTTGTAATTTTTTAAAATACTTTTACTTTGTGAAACAGGAAAAGGCTTAATTACAAACAAGATATACCTGCACCAGTGTTTTTGTGCCTTTTGGGATTGAAAAAACTTAATTTAGCATTGTCCCTTATTATATTGCATTCAATTTGTACAGGCGTCCGCTACTTGGAGAAGGCAGTGTTCAATCTTGATTACGGGCAGCTGAAACTTGTTTTTCATGCACTTAAGGAACGCAAACAAGTCATCGAGAATGCTCCCCATTTGTGCCATGCTTTGCCATGCATGACTCCTTGCTTTAACTGGTTTGAGGTTGTATACTACTGGTTTGGTTTGAAGCTTTATGATCTTGTTGCTGGAAGAAGGCTACTACATTTGTCCCGATATTATTCTGTGGATGAATCAGTTGAGCTTTTCCCAACCCTTGCAAAAAACGGACATAATTGTAGCCTAAAAGGAACAGTTGTGTACTATGATGGTCAAATGAATGACTCACGGCTGAATGTGGGGTTGGCATGCACTGCTGCAGTTGTTGGTGCAGCTGTTCTCAATTATGCTGAAGTGGTCTCTCTCATTAAGGATGAATCGGGGGAGAGAATCATTGGTGCACGCGTCCGTGACACACTATCAGGTAGAATAAAGTATGTCCTATCTCTACTCACTATATAAAATATCCACCTCTTAGAGTCGTTCAAGCTATCTCTTTTCCTTGATAGTTATGTGTTTCTTTCCTCCATATTAACTGATTAATAAAAACTTTCTTCCTAGTTCCTAATGCCATTGTTTATATATTAGTATTTCTGAATGCTATAAATATGTAACTAAAGTGATTAAATAAATTATTAGAGCAGTTTCTAATTTCAAGTTAGACTTTGCTTTTTCAGTGTATAGGCTAAATAACTTGCATAAGCTTGTGTTGGAAGCTAGGAATCACTAAACTCTTTTGTGATCTACCAGAAAATCTTTGATAGTATATGAGATAGTGAGATAACTAGATATCTGTACAATGACAACAACTAAGCATTTTAATAAAAAGGTAGTTGAGTAGGTTAGATGCGTGTTTGTAGATGATGAAATATATTCTGAATGCTTCTGCAGTTTTTGTTCTTCGGAATTTGATATACTTGTGTTAATTCATTCTGAGTTCTGGATGGAGGCATTTAATTTAACAACAAACTTTAGAGCTATGAAGCTTCTGGCTTTTATGGTTATGTAATGTTTTCTTATCATCTTATTTTATTACACTACTGAGTTTTTATTCTTATAGTGTTTTTCTTTGGGTTATTTAATGACCAGTTTAGTAGCTTTCTCCGACTGTATTAGGAGTTACCTGACAATCTGTTTATAATATTATTTATGAAAATTTAAATTACATGTTGTGTTACTATTTTAACAACATATAGTTCTGATCTCTCAAGAAATTCTTGCACCTTAAGATGTCTATATGAAGTTACTTTAAGTATGATGTTTCAAAGTATTGCATTTTCTTTTAAATAGAGTTATTGTTTTAGTTAATTTTTTTGTTGATGTTAGCATTGTCAAGATTTTACAGAAATTTGAAACAAAGGATCACTTTCTGCTTTCTATATTTATGATTTTTAGCTAGACAATTGAAACTGTGGACAACAATACACCTCCCTCCGGGAATGGAGATTTCGGATGAAACTCTGTCTGCCTATTGATCCTGCTCTTGTTTTAAGCTTTTATATTAGATGCTGGCCTTCCAGAATTCATTAGCCTAATTTACTATTCAGTTCTTTGTTTTTGAAACGAAACTATTCAGTTCATTGTTAGGAGTCTCAAATCATTAATCATAAACAGTCCTACATCCTTAATCCATTGCTACTTGCTAACTCTAACAAGAATACAATATGTTCTGAAAAATTAAGATGCTGATATTTTTCTCAAAAATTTGTGGGTTTTTTTACCAAAAAACAAGTATGGATGAGTATTTCACATATATTATCTGCTTTAATTTTGTTGGAAGAACTTTCTACAATATGCTAACATCTTAACAGTAATAATTTATGTCTGCGGATGGTGGCGACATGGCAAAAATAAAGCTGTGGCTGTCGTGTCACCCAAAACCACCCAAAAGAAAGAAAAAGTCTTGGATGCAATTTGAACTTGTGTTGAGAGTTGGATCTGGTTTTGGAGACGAAGAACCAAAATGAAACATTGAATCAAAGGGGAAAATTGTGCTTGAAATAAACCTTCTCATTTTTTATTATAGCAACATGCCATTGCACATACACTAGTATTTTGGCCATACTACATATTTTGGCATATGATTCTGCTTTGTTGGTTGCCACATGTTAAGCACATATGTGAAATGGATTGTGTCATCCACTTGGTGTTTTAATAATGCAACACTTTCTAGAGTATTGTTTGCTTGTGTAACTGGGATATAGGCCATGTGTGGTCACTTAATGCTTGCAAATGTGTCAGTTTTTTTCATGATGGGAAACCCGAATATCATTACCATAAGCAACAAAACTACAGCAAATATCCTTATGCTTGCAAATGTGTGTCAGGTAAGGAGTTTGAAACCTTCGCAAAGGTGGTTGTTAATGCAGCAGGACCATTCTGTGACTCTGTGAGGAAGATGGCTGACAGTACCGTAGCACCTATGATCTGTCCTAGTAGTGGTGTGCACATTGTACTTCCTGATTACTACTCCCCTGAAGGGATGGGGCTAATTGTTCCAAAAACCAAGGATGGCAGAGTTGTATTTATGTTGCCATGGTTAGGAAGGACCGTTGCGGGAACAACTGATTCTAACACAGCAATAACAATGCTTCCTGAACCACACGAGGATGAAATACAATTCATATTGGATGCAATCTCTGACTATCTTAATGTTCAGGTGTGTTTGCATATATGCAATCCTTTTTCCACATGCTGAAATAATGTCGTAAAGTTCTTATGCTATTGTAGTGTTGTTTCACATATTTTCATCTTGTATTTGGTTGCAAAACTGGAGATGGAGGAACATTTTAATTGCTATTTTAAACTCATTTCAGTTTTGTGCTTTATGAAGCCAAAACACCACCTAGTATTTTTCTCTCGAACACGCAGGAGAGCTGCATATCATTATATTAATAAGGAGAAACATACAAGGTCCAACAAGACCGAGGTGCATAGAACCACCTTACGGCGGCTAAAATCTAACGTACACAAACTGATCCATCTACCAGACAGCCTGGGAGATATGGAAGCATAAGAATTCTTGTGTCTTTGAGAATGCAGAGCTTAACATACCTACTTTGATCACAAGGATTGTTGTGGAATGTCGGCTTTGGACCTCCAAAATGCATGACTTCTTGGTCTGGGCACGAGCTAGGAATGTGTAGGCCTTGATGGCCTATCCCTCTGTGGTTTTTGTATTCAAGTGGTCTAGGTGTCATCGTTGTAACAACCTAAGCTTTTATGATGTGTTTGGTTTGAGGTCAAAGTAGGATGAGGTGGAGTCATCCCTAACAATCACCACTTTTTTGTTTGGTAGAAGGGATAAACTTAGATGGAACCATTCCAGTTTTTGTTTGGATGGTGGTCAGGTGTAACTGCTCGAGAGGGGCTGGGGCGGCCATCCCACTTTTCGGGACCGCGAGAGGGGGGGGGGGGGCGGCGGCACCGTTCGCTCGATTTTTTGGGACCGTGCCGCTATCGAAAATTGCTCCAGTGTTCACCTTGCCCCCGTATGACCCTCATCCAAACATCATAGAAAATGTGGTCGTCCCCTTCCATCCCTCCTTGTTTATCCAACCAAACACACCCTTATTTGCTTAGTCCCTGGCTGTAGGGGTACAAGTCTTGTGGTCTTGGTTGTTTTCGGTCGTTTTTGCTCTCTTTGATGTATATGGTACTTCTCTTTCTTAATGAAATGACACACATATCTCCTGCGTTGTTCGAAAAAAAGATGTGGGCTCTTGTCGACCTTCTTTTAGGTCATCACCCAATTTGCCTGAAGTGGTTGTATAAATTGAAGCATGATGAGTAGGGTGTTGCCATCAGGCACAAGGCTCAAATTGTCGCCAAGGGGTACATCCAACAGCTGGGGATAGGCAGATGTTTGCTCTGTTTGCATGGAGTCTACGCGGATGCTGCTTGCTATTGCGGCACAAAGGGGCTGGCTTGTGCATCACATGGATGTCAAGTTAGCGTTCCTGAATGGTGAGCTCAAGGAGGAGGTGTATGTCCGGTAGTTGACAAGCTTTGTCGTTAGCGAAGGTCCTACGACAAAAGAAGGCGTTGTATGGACTTCGCCAAGCGCCACGGGCGTGGAACACAAAGATGGACAACAACATGCGCAAACACATCAAGGGCAACACATCGTTACGTGTGGTGGTTGGGTGAATGTCGATGACCTAATCACCGCTGGGGCAAGGCTAGAGAGCGTCAATGCATTCAAGGAGCAGATGCATCGTCTGTTCCGGCTGAGCGATATTGGTCTCTTGTCCTATCTCGAGCCTAGAGGGCAAGCGGCGTACGCCCGCAAGTTGTTGGAGAAGGCCGACATAGGGAATTGTAATCCATGCCACATGCCAATGGAGGCTCGAATGAAGCTCTTGACAAAGAGCTCAACACCAGAGGTTGATGCGATAATGTACAAAAGTTTGGTGGGGAATCCGTGCTATCTGGTTCATACCAGATCGACATTATGTTTGGGGTGGGTTTTGTGTGCCGCTTCATGGAGAGACCGCGATAAGAGTATCTAACTGTTGTCAAGCACATCTTGTGCTACATCATTGGCACAATCGACTACGACCTTGTCTCGCAACACCGATAGCATGTTGACAGGCTACATGCTGATCGGGCACACAACGAATTGGGGGGAGGTGTCGATGAGGGAAGCACCAGTGGCGCTATCTTCTTCCTTGGAGTCATGCATGTGTCTTGGTGGTCTCAGAAACAAAAGACGGTGTCCCTCTCAAAAGTGGATCATGTAAGTACTGAAGAACAACTTGCTGGCATTGTGACGAAGTCACTTGGGCGTGCACAGTTTGCTGAAATTCGTGGCAAGATTGGCATCGTCAAGGTCAAATAAATCGAGACAAGCTTAGGGGAAGATTGTTGCATAATCCAACTTGGTTTATTCGTTTCCTTAGTAGTTGATTGATTAGTTTTCTTCCTTAGCTAATTAATAGCTGATTAATTAGTTTCCTTTCTTAGCTAGTTGATAGTTGATTAATTATTTTGTCTTAGCTAATTGATTAGTTTCCTTTTGAGCCTTTGTAACTGTGTATATAAACGGATCAGTAGAATACATGTATCGCAGTGTTGTAGTTTGGCACCAAAAAAAAACTCGTGTTCTTCTAGTGTTCATGTCGAGTTTTGTGAGCGTTTGAGTGATCTAGGGATCATCTTCTTTGTCTCCAGCACTGCACGTCGGTGAGTAGAAGGCTATAGGCTGTTGGTAATTACTAACCTTGTATGTCAACATGCTGTATTAGGCCCCGTTTGGTTTGGGGTGACTAAGTTTAGTACTTTAGTCACTTTTAGTCCCAAAGAATCAAATATGGTGACTAAAGTGGAGTGACTAAACTTTAGTTCTTTAGTCACCAAGGAGGTGACTAAAAGTGACTAAAGTGGGATTTTTACCTCACTTGCCCTCTCCTCTTTCTCCGTGCAGCAGACAACCACTAATTAATAGGGGTAATGCAGTCATTATTTACACTAATTAATGCTCTTTAGTCAGGTTTAGTCCGTGGAACCAAACATGACTAAAGGAACCAAACGGGGCCTATGTACTGTTTAGCCTCTTCAAACCCAATGGGATCAAAATGTTTACATAATTTAAATCTTCTTTTATATTGTTATGATGTACTTTGAAGTTTGAATCTCAAATTGAAGTGTGTTGATAATCTACCACTTATTTTTTTTTTGTTTCATACTTCCAGTACTTCGTGAGACTGTAATTGGAATCATATTTTCCAACGCAAATTGAGAAATATTGACTTAACTAATATGACTTTAATGTTTTCATTCATTAGGTAAGGCGTTCAGATGTTCTTTCTGCCTGGAGTGGTATACGTCCTTTGGCGATGGATCCATCAGCGAAGAATACTGAGAGTATTTCTCGAGATCATGTTGTATTTGAAGACTACCCCGGGTTAATAACAATTACCGGTGGAAAATGGACAACCTATAGGAGGTAAGGTCTACCTAATTGCTACTATAATTTATTTGTAGAAGTGATGGATGGAACTGGCGTGACCTGGTCAAGCTTTCAGCATTGCCAATTTATTAGTGGGCCTTTTTTTTTTAAAAAAAGAAGTCTCGTGGACACATTTGTAGGCGAGAGGTTTATGCGCGCTGCTAGAAGGAACTGGCTAATTAAGTTGTTAGAATTTGTTTCAGATTAGTTGTGAGAGGATACGTAGCAAGTTTGTTAGCACTAGTTCTAAAAACTCTACCTGTGGGGTAAGACCGGCCACGATATTATATTAAGAAGACCTTCCCACACAGATCGAGAAAACCCTCGAACCCCTGCCCCACCCATACACAGTGGAACCGTAGCCCATGTGAGAACGATCGCGACCGGGGCTGGGCCTTAGACTTGTGCTTTGGCGCGGGACAGACGAGGGAATTTTTTTACCACAGCCTAGAATTCGCTCCCACAGGGAGTCGAACCTAGGAGGACACCTAACCAACTCAGCTAGAGGCTCTTTCGCCTACTTATGGAGTTTGACTGATTGATTGTAATCAAGCAAAACTAATAAATGCAAGAACTCAGAATCTCTTCTCGAGGGCAAGGTATATGTCTGCTTCTTATCACTCCCTAACCCTGCCAGCAACCAATCTAGCCATATCAAAAAGTTAAAAAACGCCTACAACTACGATTATGATGGACTGCGTTGTCAAATTAGTAGAGCCTGACCATCAAGCAGAAACAGGACTGCATCATGCTTTTTTCTAAGAAGAAATTACCATCTTCCTATCATATGCTTCACAGGCAGTGCCTATATTTGTCTGTGCCACTTCCGTGCTGGTAGCCAAACTCTGTCCTGCTTGCATTGCACCTCCACTGTTTTGTTCATCTGCATTGTGTCCAGCATAAATTGCACCTTAGCTAGCTCATGCAATGGAGCAAAGTTATGTGGCCTCAGTAAAAGCTGAAGATGGTGTCTGGGGAGGGGGTTTGCCAAAACAGTTTCATCTGCTCATGGCTGCAGGAAATTGTGACAATCATTTGTCTCCGTGTTACCATTTTGACTCGAAGGTCATTGTTACACATAAGAATATTCAAGGGAGACGAAGTAAGGATTATTAACGTCGCACACCAATCATTGGCAAGAGTAAAAGACCCTCATTTGACTCCCCCCCCCCCCCCCCCCCCCCCCCCCATGCAGGGGAACTAACAGATTAACCATGTTGCCCTATTGTTGTTCCTAGGGAGTTTTGGTAAGTTCCCAACGAGGGACACAGTGAGAGAGGGCGAGGACGAAAAGGGGGTTGGGTTGGGGGGGGGGGGGGGGTGATTTCTGGCTCCTTAATATCAGGTATAGATATAGATTTGCCCTTAACCCCTTACACAAAAGATCCTTTGTGGACTATATTCAAGTTCATGTGCATGTTGTTTGTTTGACTGTACAAGTGCATGATCATGTTGCACACTACAAGATAGTCCATTGTTGAATTCTAATGAGCTTGTTTGTTCAGTATGGCTGAAGATGCTGTAAATGCAGCAGTCATGTCTGGGAATTTGAAACCAGCCAATGGTTGTTTGACTGATAATTTGCATATTGTTGGTGGATATGGATGGGATCCTGCTTCTTTTACGGTTCTTGCTCAGAATTATAAGCGAATGAAGAAGACATATGGTGGCAAGGTTATTCCAGGTGCAATGGACAGTGCTGTATCGAAACATTTATCACATGCATATGGATCTTTGGCTGAACAAGTGGCTACTATTGCCCAGGTGTGTTCTCCTTTGACTCCGTAGCACTATTTATGCTAATTCTGTTGTAGTAGGATGGAAAAGAAAAATAAAGATCAAATGGTCAATTGTCTTTTCATCTGTTGGGGGAGTGAAGTATGTATGGTTTGCAATGAGGTGTGCTGGGATTCTGGGCATCCCAGTTACGTGACCAAAAGTTCAGTAAAAGAGTGTTAGGGAGAGAAGAGAGGAAGAACAGGAGAGAGCTGGTCAGCAGACCAACAACCTGCATCCACTGCCATACTCAGCTGGCTCTGCGCCAGTAGATGGCACATAACTTGCTTTGGTCAGCTGTGGCACAGTCGATCTGGAAAGCGGTGGCAGCATTGGTCGGTTTGAGGGAACAGAGCGGCTAGGAGAGGGAAGGAACTGGGAGAAGTTGCAGGCGACAATATCACATATGGTGAATGAGCAGGAAGCAAGAGGCACCCAGATATGGGGGAGGGAGAGGGAGGGGAGGTTGCGGGCGGGAGCATCGATCTGGTGAACGAGTGGCAAGCGAGAGGCAATGAGAGAAATAGGAGGGGAGGGAGGAAGAAAGGGAGTGGTAGATTATGCTAAGGGGTGTATTGCCATTCCTCGCTTTACCACCTTACTAAGTATTACTGTGATAGTAATAATGATGCACTGCAGTTTATTTGTGGGTTCTTTGAAATCAAACACTTATTTTCATCCCTGAGTTGCATAATGGATTATTTATAATTGAGTACAAAAATTATCATACCATGAATTTTGTAACATCTTGATGGAGTAACATGCCAAATTTGAATAGCAGTTCTGGCCTTTTGGACGAAAAGTGAATCACCAAAGTGGATAATGATGTTTGTAAATATCCGTCTCATAGATATTCCAATTTGAATATCAGTTAACCACCAAAGTTAATCACCAAATTTGAATATCAGTTCTGGCCTTTTGGACGAAAAGTATTCTGGAAGCCACCTCCACCACCTTCTCTCGATGACTCGATGGCGTGATCAAATTCTGCTCACTCTCAAGCACTTCTCTCGCTGATCATGCCCTCAGCAACACTGTCTTCTTTGAGGACCCTGCTTGGGATCGCATGGACAATATTGTCCTCTCCTGGGTGACTGGAACCATCTCCATCAAACTCCAAGACACCATCCACGAATTTGGCGGCACTGCTTGTCAAGCTTGGATTGCCATGGAAAATCAGTTCCTCGGAAACAACAGACGCGGGCTCTTCACCTCGACGCCTAATTCCGCAACTTCATCCAAGGCGATCTCGCCGTCGGAGAGTACTGCTGCAAGATGAAAGGCTTTGCTGGTGCTCTTGCTGATCTCAACACTTCAGTCAACGATTGGATTCTTGTCCTCGCGCTTCTCTGTGGCCTCAACCCGCGGTATGAAAACCTCCACACGATCATCACCCGTTCAATCTCTTTCCATTCTTTCCAGAAGGTCTGTGATGACCTTATTCTGGAAGAACTCATGGGGAGACCGGACCCGGCAGCCACGACTCTCTACAACAAAGCGCCTGCGACTACTACACCGCCTGTCACTGCTTCCTCTTCGTCGCGCTCTTTTGCCCATACCCGTCCACTCTGGAACCGGTACCAGTAGCATGTTCCTCCTGGTGGTGCTGAACGGCGCAACCGCAACCGTCGTAACTGAGGGGGCCAGGGTGGCGGCCACGGTGGTGCTCCTTGGTCGTCCTTCTTCAATCCATGGACGAGCACCATCCAAATGTGGACCGACAACCCCTTTGGTCGACAGCAGCAACGCTCAGGGCAACTCCCTATGCGCCCCCTCCTTTAGGCCTTACTGATGGGCCTGGACTCTATGGTTCCCCTGCTAGTCTTCTTGGGTCTCCTCCCCAATAGGCGCTTCTTCCACCTCTATAACACCAGGCGACGTCTCCTCCCCAACTACGTTTCCAAACCAGGATCCGGTCCCTTCCATCTGCACTCCCTGGACTGGTTCATGGGATCAACAACAGCTGGCCAACACCTTCAACACCATGGCACTGTGACCTCCCCTCGCCATCACCGGCTGGATTCATGACTCTTTGACCTCCAACCACACAACACCGACGTTCGGTAACATTTCTACTTTCCGTTCTCTCGATTCCACAACCCCTTCTATCATTGTAGGTAACGACGTCACTCTCCCTGTCACCTCAGTAGGTGATACGGTTTTTCCCGGCCCCTTTTGCCTTAATAACATCCTTTGTCTCCCCATATAGTTCAAAATCTTCTTTCCATTCGTCGCTTTACTACTGACAATGCTTGTTCCATGGAATTTGATCCTTTTGGTGTTTTTGTAAAGGACCTCACCTCCCAGAGAGAGATCATAAGGTGCAATAGTGCTGGTCCCCTCTACACCATTCGGTTCCTAGACCTGTCCCTCCCACGCTTTGACGGCTGTCTCCGCTTCTACGTGGCACTGGCGTCTTGGACACCCTGGCCCTGATGTCCTCGCCAAGCTTCGCAACATCACCGCAATAGCTGTCCTCGCAACACTTCTGATTTTTGTCATGCTTGTTAGTTAGTACGTCATACTAGACTTCCTTTTACTAGTTCATCTTCCCGCACCACACAATCGTTTGAAATAATACATTGTGATTTGTGGACTTCTCCTATAGCTAGTGTCTCTGGTTATAAATATTACTTGGTTCTTCTTGATCATTTCACCAATTACTTATGGACGTTTCCTCTCCGTTTGAAATCTGACACCGTCACCACTGTCACTTCCTTTTTTCCTATGTTTCCACCCAGTTTGGCAGCACTGTGAAAGCAGTTCAATGTCATAATGGGAGGGAATTTGATAACTCCACCATGCGCTCGTTCCTCCTCACTTGAGGTACCATTCTTCGCATGTCCTATCCCTATACCTCTCCCCAAAACGGTAAGCTAAACGGATGATTCGCTCTACCAACAACATCATCCGCTCTCTCCTTTTCCAAGCTTCTCTCCCTGCCTCATACTGGGTGGAGGGTCTTCATACAACCACATACCTTCTTAATCGCCTTCCCACCAAAACAATCAACACTCCTAGCCCATATGTCTCTCTGTTCGGCACAACTCCTTGTGCGCACCTTTGTGTGTTTGGTTGTGCTTGCTACCCCAATCTATCCGCTACTGCTTCCCATAAACTGTCTCCTCATTCTACTCGTGTTTTACCACAAAGGCTATCACTGCCTTCACCTTTCCACCAACCAGATCCTTATTTCCTGCCACGTGGTCTTTGATGAGGCAGACTTCCCTTTCTCTGCCTCGCCCCATCCCACTAATGATTTAGATTTTTTGTCTTCCGATGATGACGTGGTGGTCCTACCTATTGGCACCCCACTCCCATCTGCAGGTACTTCTTCGACGCCTGCTGCTGCATCAGCCCCTGCCCTTGGTGTAGCACCGTTGCTCTTGCCTAGTGCTCTTCCCTCGTCGGCACCCACTTCTGGAGCAGCACCGTTGCCTCTGCCAGCAGTTTCTCCTCTACCGGCTGTAATACCTGCAACACCCATCTCTGCGACAAGTGTTGCATCTTCACTCGTGCCACGCGTGGCCACAACATGCCCATCTTTGTTGGCTCCCGCGTCACGCGCGTCCACGACACCACTGGTTGCTCCTGCTCCCTAGTAGGCTGCACCTCTCCACCAGCCACCATTGCTGACGTATCAGCGACGTCCCAGCCTGTCGACCCTGGAGACTCCTCCGGGTGCCTACTCCTGTGACTCCCGTGGTCAATCATCATCGTATGACGACACGGGCCAAGGACGGATTCCAGATTCCTGCCATCTACTTCGTTATGGACATCTCCCTCAAGCCATCTTCAGTCCACCAGGGCCTTGTTGACCCTCATTAGCGTCGGGCTATGGAGGATGAGTATTCGACACTCATGTCCAACCTGTTGAAGTGTATAAGTGGATTGACTATCTTCTCCCATTAGCTTAAGCTTTTGGGTTGAACTAGTAGTGTGTCCACTCTAACATGGTATCAAAGCCAGAGGTCTCGAGTTCGAATCCTGGTAGAGGCTTTATTTGTGCCTCCACCCATTTATTTCCACGTTTGCACATTTCTCTCTGGCTGCACGTGAGTGGGGGTGTTGAAGTGTATAAGTGAATTGACTACCTTCTCCCATCAACTTAAGCTTCTGGGTTGAACTGGTTAGTGCGTCCACTCTAACACAACTGTACTTGGGATTTGGTACCTAGGTCCCCCGGTGTTGATCTTATTACTGGCAAGTGGGACTTCAAGCACGAGTTCAATGCAGACAGATCTCTTGAGCGTTACAAGGCTCGCTGGATATGCCGTGGATTCACCCAGTGACCGGGCATTGACTAGGATGAGACTTTCAGCCCTGTCGTCAAACCAACTACAGTACGTCCAGTTCTGTCTCTCGCTCTTTCCCGGGATTGGCCTATTCATCAGTTGGATGTGAAGAATGCTTTCCTACACGACACATTATCCGAGACAGTATATCGTGCAGTGGGGCTCTCGCCTGTGTCGGGGATTTATTGATTCTCCACATGCATGACCCACGAGTGAAAGTAGAGGGACTCTAACTCTCATCAAGAGGATGACACTATGAGTTGGGGCAATTTTCTGTTTATTTCCTCAAACACTACATAATGCCATACCCATCTAAGGGTTGGAGACCCATATTTATAGCCCTAGAGGCTGCACTACCACACCTTCTCACACACACTACACAACAGGATTGTCCTCTAGATGCTAAAGAGACTACAGAGGACAGTCAAAAGCGACTGCTGTCCTCTAGATGCTAAAGCGACTACAGAGGACAGTCAAAAAGCGACTGCTGTCCTCTAGATGCTAAAGAGACTACAGAAGACAGTCAAGCTGTCCTCTAGATGCTAAAGGACTACAGAGGACAGTCAAAAGTGACTGCTGTCCTCTAGATGCTCAAGACTTATTCCATCATTCTCCCCCTAAGTCTTGGGCGTCGTCTTGTGAGAAAGTTTGGCCATCCCGGACCTGGAGCAAAGCTCAACAAACTTGATCTTCCCAAGGGGCTTGGTGAGCAGGTCTGCAAGCTGATCCTTGGTGTTGATGTAACGCGCCTTGATGCTCCCTTCTGCCAAGCAGTCTCGGATGAAGTGGTATCTCAGCCGGATGTGCTTGCTCCGTTCATGGAACACGGAGTTCTTGGCCAATGCCAGAGCGGACTGGCTGTCCACCCTGAGTTCCACCGCTCCAGTGTCTCTCCCGAGGAGATCACCGAGCAGTCGAGCCAGCCAGAGCGCCTGAGTCGAAGCAGTGGACGCCGCTATGTACTCGGCCTCGCAGCTGGACATGGCCACCACCTGCTGCTTGACCGACTGCCAGCTAATGAGGCACTTGCCGAGGAAGAAGAGGATCCCGCTTGTGCTCTTGCTAGTGTCGATGTCGCCGGCGTGGTCGCTGTCGCTGTACCCGACAAGGTGTGCCTCCCCAGGGCACCTCGGGTAGTAGAGACCGTGGTCGAGAGTCCCCCGCAACATAGCGGATGATCCTCTTCACAGCCTGCTCATGCTCCATCGTCGGTCGCTGCAAGAACCGACTAACGTAGCCGACCGAGTATGCCAAGTCAGGCCGTGTGTGGACGAGGTAGCGAAGGCTCCCCACAAGACGCCGATACTGAGTAGCATCCACCTCCTCCGTCGTGCTATCGCGACTCAGCTTCAGCCTCTCCTCCATCGGAGTGAGAGCTGGGTTGCAGTCGGTGAGCCCAGCCAGCTCAACAATGCGCCTGGCATAGGCGGTCTGGCGAAGTGTGACCCCGGAGTCTCCCTGGTGCACCTCAATCCCCAGGTAGAAGGAGAGATGCCCCAGGTCACTCATTTGGAAGGTGGCCTTCATCTCTTCCTTGAACGCTGCCACCTCTGCATCCTTGGCACCGGTGATCACCAAGTCGTCGACGTAGACACCCACCAGCAGGGCATTTTCTCCATTGCCCCGCCGATAGATGGCCGCCTCGTGCGGGCTTGGCATGAAGCCCATCCTCTTGAGCGTGGAATCCAGCTTGGCATTCCACGCCCTTGGTGCCTGTCGCAAGCCGTAGAGAGCCTTGCGCAGGCGCAACACCTTGCCCTCCTTGCCAGGGATCGCAAAACCTGGCGGCTGGTGTACATAGACCTCCCCCTTTAAGTCGCCGTTAAGAAACGCCGACTTGACATCCATGTGATGAACATGCCAGCCCTTCAGGGCTGCCAGCGCGAGGAGGAGTCGCACGGATTCCATCCGTGCTACAGGAGCGAAGGCATCGTCGAAGTCGATCCCCTCCTGCTGCAAGAACTGCGTGCCACCAAGCGAGCCTTATGCTTGACGATGGCGCCGGCTTCATCCCTCTTCAGTTTGAACACCCACTTAAGGGTGATCGCACGATGACCATGAGGGAGATCAGTGAGCTCCCAAGTGCGGTTCGTCTCAACCGCGTCCATCTCCGACTGCATCGCGGCACGCCAAGCCGCATGTTTCTCGGCCTCCGCGAAAGACCGAGGCTCACCATCGTCGCATGCAAGATGCAACTCTCCTGCCAGAATGCGAGACGCAGGGCCCCGGCACCGTCGGGTCGATGAGAAGGCCCTCCACCCTTCGATACCGCAACGGCTCGCCGTCGTAGCACGCGTCGACGCGCTCCTCGTCGCGGGACAGAGGGGTCACGAGCTCCACTGGGTCGTGCTCGACACGAGCTGGTGTCGGAGAGGACGTTCCCGGAGAGGGTACCGTCGGTGCTAGAGTGCGTGGTGGCGAAGAGCTCGCTGTAGCCGGAGTCGTGGCTGGAGTGCGTGGTGGTGAAGATCTCGTTGTAGCAGGAGCTGGAGAGTTTGGCGCTGGAGTCGGTGGAGACTTGGGGGCTGGGGTAGACCTGCTCGGAGAAGAGTTGCCTACTCCCCCAGCTCCCTCAAAGTGGACGTACTCGATGGTGAAGTCGTACGTCGGAGTCGTGCCGTCGTCCACCGCCTTGTCCCACGCCCATCCTCGCCCTTCATCGAACACTACGTCGCGCGCCGTGCGCACACGCTGTGTTCTTGGGTCAAGGATGCGGTAGGCCTTCGTGCCCTCCGCGTAGCCAATGAACACCCCCGGGGTGCTCCTATCGTCGAGCTTGCTGATGTGGCCAAGCTCCTTGGTGAATGCGAGGCAGCCGAAGACCCGTAGGTGAGAGACCGCTGGCTTGCGCCCATGCCAAGCCTCGTACGGTGTCATCCCGTTGAGAGCCTTGGTGGGCGAGCGGTTGAGGATGTAAACCGCTGTCACCACCCGCCTCTCCCCAGAAGACAGCTGGCATTCCTCTCTGCTTGAGGAGAGCCTGAGCCATCCCCACAACCGTCTGGTTGCGCCGCTCGACGACGCCGTTCTGCTGCGGGCTGTACGACGCGGAGTAGTGGCGCTGAACGCCCTCATCCGCGCAGTACGACGCGAACTCAGCCGCCGTGAATTCGCCGCCGTTGTCGGTGCGCAGCACGCGCAGCTTGCGGCCGCACTCCGCCTCCGCAGCGACCTTCACACGCCTGATGGCGTTTCGCAGCCTCTCCCTTGCTGCCAAGGATCATCACCCACATGTAGCGGGAGAGATCGTCGACGAGCAGCAAGAAGTAGCGTCGTCCTCCTGGTGTGGCTGGTGTCACCGGGCCACACAAGTCCCCATGCACGAGCTCGAGCCTCTCCTTGGCTCGGAAGCTCGACTGCTGGGGAAAGGGGAGCCGTCTCTGCTTTGTCAACACGCAGACATCGCAGAATTGCTCCACATGGTCAAGGCACGACAGGCCTCGTACCATCTCCTTGGCACTGAGCCGCTTCAGGGCCTCGAAGTTAAGGTGCCCGAAGCGCTCGTGCCACTGCCATGCCCCGTCGTCTCGACGAGCAGCAAGGCAGCAAGGTTGTGCACACCTTCACATTGAGGATGTATAGCCGATTTGGACTCCTGTGTACCTTGGCAAGAAGGCGACGAGAGGGATCCCAGATCCTCATGACTCCGTGCTCGACCTCCACGCGCGAACCGTTCTCATCCAGCTGTCCCAAGCTGATGATAGAGTTCCTCAACGCGGGATGTAGTAGACTCCGGTGAGCAGCCTGTGCTCACCAGACGCGACGGTGAAGACGACTGAGCCGGCGCCCTTGATCTCTACGCCAGAGGCGTCCCCAAACTTGACGGAGCCTCGGACGCTAGAGTCAAGCTCGGTGAAGAACTCCCGTCGGCCAGTCATGTGATGAGTGGCGCCGGTGTCGAGGCACCATCCTTCGATCATGTCCTTGTTGGAGCCGTCGCCGAGGAAAGCGCGTGCTTTCGACTCATCAAGGTGGAGGAGTGCCGCTGCGGCCGGTGCCGCTGGAGATGGCTCGATGCTTGCATGTGCCAGGAGCAGGGCCTCCTCCTCCGCCTCCGCCTGTGCGACGTTGGCCTGGCCACGTCGTGGCTGCCGACAATCCCTGGCCCAGTGGCCAAGCTTGCCGCAGTTGTGGCAGCCGTCGTCTCGTGCCGGCTTCTTGTTGCCGACGGCGCCGCCTTGGGCACCTCCACGTGCACCACCCTCAGCATGTCCTCGCGCCCCGGCCTGGGCGCCTCCACGCGCCTTGCGCGGCTTGCCGCGTTTGCGGCCTCGTGTTGAGGAGGACTCCCCCTTCTTCTTGTCACCCTGGCAGGCCTCCCACTGCTCCCGAGTGAGATGTAGCTTCCCGCCGATAGTGATAGGCCCAGAGAGAGCCTGTGGTTCGTCGCCGTCGACCACCTTGAGGCGACCAATCGCCTCTTCGATCGTCATCGTGGAGAGGTCTAGCAGAGACTCGATCGAGCGAGCAATCTGCCTGTACTTCTCGGGGATGCAACGGAAGAGCTTCTCAACAGCTCTCTCCTCATCATAGGTGTCGTCGCCGAACTGCACCATCTTCTGCAACAGAGTGTTGAGGCGGAGAGCAAAGTCATCAACATCCTCACCTGGCTTGAAGGCCAGGTTCTCCCACTCCTTGCGAAGTGCCTGCAGTGTGGTCTTGCGGGCACGATCGCTGCCGATGCGGGTCGCAGCGATGGCGTCCCAGGCCTCCTTGGCAGTTCGCTTCTGGGAAAGCGAAAACTGCATCTCTGGCGGGACTGCAGCAATGAGGGCATCCAGCGCCCGCCGATCCTCGTGGTAGTCGACGTCGTCGTAACGAACTGCTTCCCACATGTGGCGAACCTGGAGCCGTACCCTCATCACCGCGGCCCACTCGACATAGTTGGTCTTGTGAGGGTAGGCCACCCACCGCCGGGACCGATGTCCCTGACAATGGCCTGGGCCATGCGACGACCATGGTACCGATCCGGGGAGGGAGAACCGCGCCGCCTGTAGAGGCCGCGATCTCCGTCGACTCGGTCGCCGCCGCCGGGAGCACCGCCGGCGCGTCTACGCCCGTCTGGGCTGCCGCCGTGTGCGCCCCCGCCTGGAGCGCCGTCAGCGCGTCGGTGCCTATCCGGGCTGCCGCCACGCGCGCCCCCATGGGGATTCGCGGCTGCCCACTGTGCCGCCTGCTCTCGCGCTGCTTCCCTCGCCAGCCTGAGCTCTTCGTCGGTGTTGTCGTCGATAGAAGCAGAGCTGCCGGCTCTACTGCCGCGCAGAACCTCGAGCTCTGTTGCCGCCGCACGTGCAACATCCGCCGCCTCCGCTGCTTCTACTTCCGCTCTCGCCGCTGCCAGTTCCGCCGCCGCCAACCGTGCTGCCCTCGCCGCTGTCGCTGCAGCCGCCGCTGCTGCTCGCTCGCGTTCTTGTGCCGCGGCGACCTCGGCCTCCTGCTGGCGCCGCGCACTCGAAGTGGCCGAGCGTAGGGACATGGTGGGCTAGTGAGGGGTCGCTGCGTGTGGAAGAGGCTGTCTCAGACGAAAGGCTGCTCGTCTGAGCAGGGGAGGAAGGAACAGTTGGAGCTCTTGCTGCCGACTGAGTGTGGGGAGAGGCGCGGGAAGGAGATGAGCACGAGATGTTTAGGCTGCAGGATAGTTTGCCTTTGATACCAATTGAAAGTAGAGGGACTCTAACTCTCATCAAGAGGATGACACTATGAGTTGGGGCAATTTTCTGTTTATTTCCTCAAACACTACATAATGCCATACCCATCTAAGGGTTGGAGACCCATATTTATAGCCTAGAGGCTGCACTACCACACCTTCTCACACACACTACACAACAGGATTGTCCTCTAGATGCTAAAGAGACTACAGAGGACAGTCAAAAGCGACTGCTGTCCTCTAGATGCTAAAGCGACTACAGAGGACAGTCAAAAAGCGACTGCTGTCCTCTCGATGCTAAAGAGACTACAGAGGACAGTCAAGCTGTCCTCTAGATGCTAAAGGACTACAGAGGACAGTCAAAAGTGACTGCTGTCCTCTAGATGCTCAAGACTTATTCCATCAACGAGAGCCCCACTTCACAGCACTCAAGTGCATTCTCCTGTATCTCCAAGGTACTTCTGACAACAGCTTACTACTTCAACGTTCTTGTGGCCACCTTACCGTATACACTGATGCTGATTGGGCTGGCAGTCCTGACACACGACAATCTACTTCTGGGTATGCGGTTTTCATTGGTGACAATCTTGTTTCTTGGTCCTCCAAGCGCCAGAATGTTGTTTCTCGGTCCAGTGCAAAGCCGAGTATCGTGCAGTCGCAAATGGAGTTGTTGAGGCCTACTGGTTGCGTCAATTGTTGCATGAACTCCACAGCCCTCGGACCAAGAGTATACCGTCGTCTACTGTGATAAAATCAGTGCAATTTATCTCTCCATCAATCCTGTCCAACACCAACACACGAAGCATGTTGAGATTGATCTTCACTTTGTGACGTGACGT